>JAQSVV010000009.1:0-600000 GCA_036375495.1 Agrotis segetum | reverse complement strand
AGTTTGAACATTATTTTTCATTGCTTTCGCACGGCTCCAAATGGGCCACAATAAGCTGTTTTTATTATTATAGTAAATAACTGTTATCCCAAATAAACAGGTTGCTGTTTTTCAAGATAACATATTTCGGCCGTTAACTTTCGAGTATTCTCCGCCCTCTGGAGTGTGATAATAGTTCACTTAGCAAAATTATGAGTAATGGACTTTTATTTTATTTTGTGGTAGAAACGAAAAATAAAATACAACAAATCTAAGGGAGTTGGAAGCTGAACACAGCGTAGCATGCAAGCTCTAAGCAAATGTTTACTTTAAAACAACTAATGTTTTAGTTAGTTGTTTTAAAGTACACATAAGTAAGCAAGTACACAGAATACACCAGTGAAACTAAACATTTTCATATTCAGCCTAGATTACTAAAGTTTTCCTTTTGAATATCTTTCCTTATAAACCTCAACGTTCGTTAAAACTCACATAAAAAGATAGGCGACCTTCCTTCCATTGTTAGACCGGCATACAAATTCAAGCGAAGTAATTAGGTGACTTTATAGGCACGGTTCACGAAAGAAATTGCTGACATGATTCATTTGTATGTAGATTTTCTGAAGAAAAACACTTCAACACATTTTAAAATATAATAAATGACGAATCATGAAGCTTGTTATTTGCTTGTATATATCTCCGACATAGTTGAAATTCACGACCCGACATTCCCTCAGTGGTTGACATGACCCTTCTGATTTTCGATTTAGTATTTCTTCTACACGTATGTATATAATAGATAGGTTTGTATCGAGATATGCGCAAAACAAACGTCTATTTTCCCTACAGTCATGTTTTATTGGTATCTCCTACACAACTTTATACCATCTCATGCAATAAAGTGATAAAACAGTTAGCTAGCACAGCGCCCCGAACTCGCTCAGATATATCGACGAACAAATAAAACTGACATTAAAAGAGCAAACTTGCCCAATGTTTTGTTTTGTTTTTTTCGTCATAACTCCTGCGAACCTTCGCATTATGTACGAGTATATGGCGATAATATTTCTCATCATGTACGCTAATGTTAGAATAATACTCGAAGTTACGCTTTGTACGTGCTCGTTTTGTACACGCGTATTTTTAAAACAAAAAGGACTGTTTTGTCTACTTCTTTCTTCAAATAAAGATGAGTACGTAATAACGATTGGAAATTGTTCAGTTTGGTATCACTCTCAAATTAATTAATGAACTGATTAATTATCTTACTCATTACAAATCAGTATATACTGGTATCGCAATCACGTCTCTTAAAGTCCGCATTAATTAAATAAATTGTTTCAATAACCATGTACTTAACATCGACACAAAAGCGCACCGCCAGCCATATTAATATAAAGCGAGTGTTAACTCTGCACAGTAGGTACATTGTGGCGTACAAAGTATAAATTCAGTAATAATGAAAGACCGTTTATAAAACTAAGTAGATACGTAATATTCATGATATCGTTCGCCAGGAAAAATTAACGGTACGCTTAGCCAAATGAATATCGATTCAACGCCCTGCCCTCGGCTCATTTGCCCTGCATAAAATTAGTATTTTGGACCTTTCCGCGGGCAGGCCAATATTTCTCTCATGTTGAGGATTGAAGCAATTTTGTGTAGCTCTCAACATTAAATTAACATTTGGGCTTTTTCTTGGTCCGCGTGGCCGGTCCTCCCGTCCCTAGCTCAGTATATTTCAGCGGTCGCGTAATTTGTGGCTCGTAAATGTTCTGAAATTGGTCATCCCTTTGGTTGAGGTGAATTTATTGCCTCCTCGGTCGGCCTGTCGAAAGGGGAATTAATAAGTCCCCTCTAATGGTGAAACGTACCCTCACCATCAATTTGAATGCCAATGCCCCAAGATTGCTGCGGCCCAGTAAAATGAGCCTGCACATGAAATATCTCACTTATAAATTCTTATTCATTTTGTGTTTCCAATAAATTGGATACACCTTGATTGCCTCATTTTATTATAGTGACAACATGGGGAATATTGGAAGGTTGACACAAATACAAGATTGAAAACGATATTATAGTTGGCTAGCGTTGTAGAATGTTGTCGGTTGGTGTACAAGTGTTCTTCCTTAACGATGGAATATCTTCTTTCTCCCGTTGATACGTACCATATTTATTCTCTCTTTAAGAAAAAAAAATATGATTCGCGTATGGCGCCTCTATTAGGGTGCTTGTATAAGGCGCATGTAACCCGCGCAAGTAAAGGTGCGGGTTATCCGCGCGAGTAAGATGCGCAAGCTACTTGATCAAGTTACCCGTGGGGTGCTTATACACGGCGACACGGCGCATGTTACTCGCGCAAGTGATGGTGCGTGTTTGCGGTTTACCCGCGCGGGTAACATGCGCAAGCTACTTGATCAAGCTACCCGCGGGGTGTTTGTACACGGCGCATGTAGCTTGAGTATGTTGAGGCACTTGCGCGGGTTACATGCGCCGTGTACAAGCACCCTTGCTGTCAACATGACTGTCATCTTCTCAGGAAGGAAACGTAACCTAATTACTTAGCTTCCAGCTATAGGAACTTTATGTTGCTTCTTCTCGGAAATCTGCTTACCCTGTAATTGAAAGAACCTCGGGCGTTCAAAGTGTTTAAAGTTCGGAAAGTTCACTTAGGCTGTAATTATTGTTTGTATTATTTATCGTATTATCATTTTAGAAAGTTTAAAATGGAATATAATGAGAGAACAAAATAAATTCTTAATTTGCTTTGTAAATTTTAAATAAATCGATAGTAAAATAAGGCGTCCACGTTCACAAAATCGTGAATGTTTAATTCATTATTTAGGTGTGTATTATTTGTGTTGGATTACGTGCGTCCAGCTTTAGTAACGATAATGAGTAAATAATGACCATTCCGCTGTGAACTGAACAGTGATAAACATTTCTTTCGTGAGTAAAAATCACGTTAAGTTCACCTGTAAATGTGACTGCAAATGTGATTCTAATTCTTATTTCTGTAAAAAAAACGGATTAGTATAGCTATTAATGCTTTTGTAATACAATAGGTCGCAATAAAATTAGCGAGGGAAATATTTGTGGCGTGGCAGCACGAACGTGCATTTCGTGTTATTGTGTCACAAATATTTCCCAATGAGTTCCAAATAATGGGTCTTTTCCTAATGACTGGTGACACAAACCGAGCCAAGTTCTTTGTCGTGCAAATTGCGACTTCGACGCGATACATCACTATTTTTACGTAAAGCAATAAACAAACCAGGTTGTAAATAACATTGGTTGAACGCCTCCTTGTCTTGAGAGAAGAATAATGGTATTTTCTATTTCGTTAGGTTGTACTAGATATACTTATGTCCGCTCGGATGGCTGCCAGCTGCGGCGCTCCGCATCCAGTTCTAGTGTCCCTCCCGTCCCAAAGATGTAAACTTACTACGCTGGAGGAGACCTATGCCAGTACATTTTTAGCTCTAGGGAGAAAGTAGAAATGCCAAAGTAATACATTCTAAACGGACGCTGACGTACACTCTGATTGTGAAGAAATGCTCTATTATGTTTTGTTGGCTTTTTCGTAGTTATGGTGTCACAGTTTGGTGATTGAGAGGCATCTTAGCAACTATGACACTATCGTATCTCCCCACTGGTCCTTTTTAGCTATCAAATAATAATAACGTTTATTTATACAATAGGTATCTACGTATTTTTAAACAAATTAACTCCTATTATTTTCACAGGCACTCATAATTCAATAGCAATACCTACGCACGTATATAATACATATGACGGTTACGTAATTTACGCGTCGCGCATCCCGCTGCGCTTGTTTGTCCGTGACGTCGTTTCGCATTCAAATTGGCACATAACGACAGGACACACCACGCGCCCACGAGCCATGTACCGCCCACCGCCGACATTCCAAACAATTAAGTCTCACGCGTGTTGTTCGAGCCTCTTCCATTCTGTAGTAACTGTGTGCCGCCCGACGGCCCTAAATCAAAGAGCCGTGAAGTCCCCCCCACACTTCCATATTTTCGCACCCCGACAACGTCGTATAATGGCTATTGACCAAATTTATCGACTTTCATGTCATATTCTCATCTTTATGCGGAGCTGGAAGCCTGGAATTGGCCTCATATAACATATGTGGGAAAAAGTCTCCGTGTTCTACGACACAATAAATTATTTTGATCTTTGTCTCGCACATAAATAATAGAAGTTATTGATATCAACGGAAGATATAGAATATTGAGACTAAATGGCGTATTCAGGAAGAGAATTACATGCCGATCGGTTTGATTAATTCGATTGGGGCTATGAATGGTATAATCAAAGAACTTTGTTAGCGATGTGTTTACCCGCTCGTTGCGTGTCCGTCGAGTACGCTTGGTTTACGTGAAAGGAGAATTGTTGTAAGTTAAATCTCATCAAACTAACACGCCTGTTGTTAATCCGACTACCGCAAAAACACCTTAATACCTGGGACAATTGTTCGCTCACGTATGTGCCCATTCAAAAAGCGGAGAGAAACCGGCGTGAGCAATCACAAAAGAACGGAAACGAGGAGCGAAGAAACACTGTCATTAATATACGTTGTACGAATGTTGTACGGTGCCGCGCCGCACAGTGGTCCCATATCGAAAACTAGCTTGAACCCGCGGCTTTGCTCGCGTTGGTGATAAATTTTGGAGATAAATGAATCTCCATACTAAATGTATATCCTACTAATATTATAAAGACGAAAGTTTATGAGTGTGAATGGATGGATGTTTTTTACTCTTTCACCCAAAAACTACTGAACAGACTACGATGAAATTTGGTATTTAGGTAGCTGAAGATCCAGAATAACACATAGGGTAGGTAGAGTAGGTGTAGGGCAGGCTCAGCAAGTGAGGTATAAAAATGGATAGCTACGGATATTCACGCTTTAATTTGCAAAAGGCTGAACTGATTTGGCTGATTTTAGTCTTAAAAATCGTGGAAGTTCAGAGAAGGTTAAGGTAAGTGTGGTGTAGGTATAAAGTAGGTGTAGTGTAGTGTAGTAATAGGGGTGGTAAAATAAAATCAGTTAATTTTAGTATTTCTTTAGAGCTATATCTATGAAAATTGGCATTTAGCTATTTGACTACAAATGAAGGCACACGTGTTTTAAAATTTTTGGAAATTCGCCCTTTAAGGGGTAAAAAGAGGGGGGAAAGTTTGTATGGATTCCGTACATTTTAGTATTTGGTTGGCTATTCGTTTGCAAATTAAGCACGATTTGTTATAGGAAGGGGGTAAAAGGACCCGTGCGAGGTGGGGGGTAAAATTGAGGGGGCGGCGGCGGAGCAAGATCAGTTAATTTTAGTATTTAGTTGGCTATTAGGTTGCAAATTAAGCACTATTTGTTAAATGGTGGTAACGGGGGCCGTGGGGGTGGAAAGGGGTGGAAGTTAAGTAGTGGGGTAAAATAGTTTTAAAATTTTAGGTTTATTTAGGTGGGGTAATTTCTAGGTTTTTAAAATTGTATTTGCTGCCATACTGTTATAATATATCATCAATTGGCGAAGACGGGAGCCGTACGGTCGGCGGCGGGGCGGGGGGAATAGGTAGACATCGGAAAACTTTCTGGATTGCATCCGTAGATTAGTTCTTCGAAGGTGCTGCACGGAGGTGTACTACTTAAAGAATATTCGATCGAGTTGCATCAGAACAGAAGTTGACTTAAAATTCAGAAAATCGTAAGTATTTCTACGATCATAAAGGCGCAGGTGAGGCTTCGCTCGCTACCTGGCCTCTTCCTTTATAACTTGGCTTAAAATAAGATTATCATAATACTTTCTTTATTCATCGTTATTTCTTTTGCAGGCTGATAATACTTTTCTCATTCATAAAAAAGGCAAATATTGTCCTTATTGTGGCAAGTACGTCATAAGAGTGTGAACTGTAAGATAACTGAAGATTATAATTTTTTAATGTTTTTAGCTACTTGCCCGTTCTGCAAATCATAACGGGCCCGGAGAGGGGAAAGGTGCCAGAATTGCGACGCGGCGATTGACTCGGGGTGGAGTTTTTGGGAAATCTGCGGGGTGGAGACAGCATGGTCCCGGCGGCTGAAACGGGCTAAGATGCTGTCCCACCTCGCCAAAATGAAGAAAGCCCACTCGGAGCTACCGTCGCCGTCGCTATCGCCGTCGCCGTGTCCAAAATCGCCGGACCTCTTCGGGGGCGAGCTTAATTTAGAGGAGTTAGATTGCATTGAATCAACACTTAGCAGCATTAATCAGTCGTCGGAAAGAACTCCAGCAACAGATACCACGACTGTCAGTGTCAACACTATTGATGTTGACGCTGACAGTAGTGGGTGAGCTGGGTTCTTTCGGACTGTCGATTCAATCGAATCAAACTTATACAGGGGGTTACAAAAAGAGGGTATCTATCCAAAAGGACGTGAATGTGCTCATGAAACTGTACAATTTTCCTTTAAGGAACAAAGGTAGAATTACGAAAAAAAAAATTTGGACCTCCCATAGAATTTTTTTTTCATATTGCGACTTATATTCTTTGGGGAAAGTTGTTCAGTTTCATGAGCACATTCACCTCCTTTCGGATAGATACCCCTTTTTTGTAACACCCTGCATAAGTACTAAATATTTCACTAGTAACATTTTAACTAAAACTAATCGACTCCAACTTTCAACCTCGATTTATCTGGTCTTCCATTCCATTATCAAATTCTTATTTCCATAACAATATAGCCAGATGAAGGCATTATGTATCTTCTTACTGTCAGAAAAAAGTTACCCACTTCGTTAGGACATACATAAATAAAAACTTTTTCAAAAAAAAATGTGACCGCCTTCAAAAACAACCACAAAAAAGGGTAAAATAACCTACAAAACTTTTCTTTCGGAAGTCGGTGACTTTTTTTATTAATTTCATTGTCTTTTTTGCCACCGACTTCCGAAAGAAAAGTTTTGTAGGTTATTTTACCCTTTTTTGTGGTTGTTTTTGAAGGCGGTCACATTTTTTTTTGAAAAAGTTTTTATTTTACTCTTTTTAGTTTAAATATTCAACCAACATTCTTGTCAAAAACATCATTTTCTTACATGTGCACTAGAATTTCGTAATCCGTAGCACCGGTAATAACATCGTTAACATCTCTTGCATTCATTCTATCTCAAAAACTACTGAACCGATTTTGATGAAATTTGCAGTATTCCCTAAGTTGAACGATACCTAGTACAACAGAAAAAGAATTACTTAAATCGGACTTGTAGTTCCGGAGATATGCGAACACGAACATATTTTTCTTACTTGAGGAGCTGTACCTTCCATCATCAGCTCAGCTACATGAGATGATGATTTCTATACGCAAGTACTTGAATTACTTCATAAGATTTGCGAAAAACTATGTGTCAGCTAATAAAATTTGAGGGTTGCCCTCGATTTCTCCAAGATCCAATCATCAGATCCTAAAATGGTGACAATGGGACCACACGGGAAGCACCAGCTTTCGATTGAAAAAAGAATTATGAAAATCGGTTCACCCAGTCGCAAGTTATGAGGTAACAAACAAAAAAAAAAAAAAAAAAAATACAGTCGAATTGATAACCTCCTCCTTTTTTTGAAGTCGGTTAAAAAAACATATGTGCGGTCGAATTGAGAACCTCCCATTTTTAGAAGTCGGTTATAAATAATTACTACCCATTACACTACCTCCTATTTGCACTTGATAATCTTGTTATCCTGTAAAAATATTCGTCCGAAACATTTAAAGTGTGTGTTCTACTCATGAAACTGAACAACTTTCCTTAAGGAACATAGAAGTACGGTTTTTTTTATCTCCCATACATAAAATTATGCATCAGCTGATATTTCATTTTGTATGGGAAATCAATTATTAGTTTTTTATGTTTCTATTTGTAACCTTTGTAGTGCATGTTACAAAAAGTTTTGTTTAGTTTTGTTTTGAATATATGTAATTAAGTAAATAGATTTTATTTGGTATTGTTTCTTTGGTTAATACAATAATAATTTGTCTCCATTAAAAAAAAAAAAAAAAAAAAAAACTCGTTTTTATATATTTAAAGTTCATTGTACACAGGGCATACATATATACAAAAACTGTCAAAAACAGTAGTTAAAATGTCATAAGTTTATAACAAAGAATATAATTTACTCATTGAAAATTATTTTCTGAACTATCACTTACAGTTCACTCTTATGACGTACTTGCCACAATAAGGACAATATTTGCCTTTTTTATGAATGAGAAAAGTATTATCAGCCTGCAAAAGAAATAACGATGAATGAAGTAAGTATTATAATAATCTTATTTTAAGCCAAGTTATAAAGGAAGAGGCCAGGTAGCGAGCGAAGCCTCACCTGCGCCTTTATGATTGTAGAAATACTTACGATTTTCTGCATTTTAAGTCAACTTCTGTTCTGATGCAACTCGATCGAATATTCTTTAAGTAGTACACCTCCGTGCAGCACCTTCGAAGAACTAATCTACGGATGCAATCCAGAAAGTTTTCCGATGTCTACCTATTCCCGGCCCCGCCGCCGACCGTACGGCTCCAGTCTTTGCCGATTGATGATATAACAATATGGCAGCAAATACAATTTTAAAATCCTAGAAATTACCCCACCTAAATAAACCTAAAATTTAAAACTATTTTACCCCACTCCTTAACTTCCACCCCTTTCCACCCCCACGGCCCCCGTTACCACCCTTTAACAAATAGTGCTTAATTTGCAACCTAATAGCCAACCAAATACTAAAATGTACGGAATTCATACAAACATTCCCCCCTTTTTTACCCCTTAAAGTTAGTTAGTAAATTTCTAAAAATTTTAACACACGTCAGCCTTCATTTGTAGTCAAATAGCTAAATGCCAATTTTCATAGATATAGCTACAAAGAAATAATAAAATTAACTGATTTTACCCCCCCCCCCCTGTTACTTTCTTCCACTTTACCCACCCCCCACGCCCTCCCCTTACCCACCACCCTTTAACAAATAGTGCTTAATTTGCAACCTAATAGCCAACCAAATACTAAAATGTACGGAATTCATACAAACTTTCCCCCCTTTTTTAACCCCTTAAAGGGCGAATTTCCAAAAATTTTAAAACACGTCAGCTTTCATTTGTAGTCAAATAGCTAAATGCCAATTTTCATAGATATAGCTCTAAAGAAATACTAAAATTAACTGATTTTACCCCCCCCCCCCCCCCCTGTTACTCTCTTCCACTTTACCTCCCCCCCTAAGCCCTCCCATTACCCACCTTTAACAAATCATGCTTAGTGTGCAACCGAATAGCCAACCAATAATAAAATTAACTGATTTCACCCCCCCCCCCCCCTTTACCCCCCTACTTTAGCCACCCCCCACGCCCTCCTCTTACCCCCACTAACAAATCGTGCCTAATTTTCAACCGAATAACCAACCAGATACTAAAATGTACGGAATTTTATACAACCTTTCCCCCACTTTTTTACCCCCTTAAAGGGCGATTTTCCAAAAATCTTGAAACACGTCATCCTTTATTTGTTACTAAATAGCTATATTCCAATTTTCATCGATATAGCTTCAGAAATGACCGAGTTTCATACAAACTTCCCCCCCCTTTTTTACCCCCTTTAAGGCCGAATTTCCAAAAATCCTTTCTTAGTGCTCCCCTACGCTTTATAAGGAACCTATGTTCCAAATTTGGAGTCTCTAGGCCAAGCGGTCTGGGCTGTGGCTTGATTAGTAATCATTCAGTTTGCCTTTTATATATATAGATTAGTGGACATAGGCAACAAAGTTCCAATATCGATGCGATTTTTTTTTATGTGATTCTTTATGATATTCCTGACAACTTTTACTCTTGTGAAATTTCTTCTAAAGTTGATAGTTTGTCTGAAAAAAAAAGAATTAGATTTTTTTGTATGGAGCGAATCACGTTTCATTTTTTTTCTTCAATTGTACTAATATGTTGGGTGTATGGCGTGAGTATATAATAGCAAGGGTCATTCTCTATCCACGAAAAATAAAATCAGCGCCGGCCATCTGCGGCCGCGCGAGTAATCATTCCTCAAAAAATAATAATTGTTTATGATATTTTTTGCCATTTAAAATAAAATCAAAGTTTTTTTTTTGTCTCATTTGGATGCTCTGACCTTCTTTTTTTTTACTATATAGTTTTGATAGCATATTATGGTACCTACGACTAGTAATTCTTGGAAAGATTTTTTTTTTTACCGGATGATATCTCGCGCGGCCGCAGATGGCCGGCGCTGATTTTATTTTTCGTGGATAGTGAATGACCCTAGCTATCATATACTCACGCCATATACCCAACATATTAGTACAATTGAAGAAAAAAAATGAAACGTGATTCGCTCCATACAAAAAAGCTAATTAATTTTGTTTCGTCAATTGTACTAATATGTTGCATGTATGGCGTGAGTTTATGATGACTAGGGTTATTCTCCATCCACGAAAAAATAAATCAGCGCCGGCCAACCGCGGCCGAGTAATCATTCGTAAAAAAGAATATTTTGTATGATTTTATTTTGCCATTTAAAATAAATTCAAAGTATTTTTTGTGTCTCATGTGGCTGTTTTCACCTTCTTGTGATTGATGACTCATTTGTTTGTGCGCTCGGCTAAGCGCATAACAAACGAGTCACCGAAAAATAATTGTCTCTGATTGGCTGTTATTTTTTAACTACCTGCACCTTCGCTGTTGTTATCGGTAGCACCTGCATTGTGATTGATGACTCATTTGTTTATGCGCTCGGCAGAGCGCATAACAAACGAGTCACCGAAAAATAATTGTCTCTGATTGGCTGTTATTTTTTAACTACCTGCACCTTAGCTATTGTTATCGGTAGCACCTGCATTGTGATTGATGACTCATTTGTTTGTGCACTCGGCTAAGCGCATAACAAATGAGTCATCGAAAATGCTCGTCTCTGATTGGCTGTTTTTTGTAACTATCTGCACGTTATCTATTGTTGAATAGATATCGTAATAAGTTTCTGGTTAAACAGATTTTGTTAATGATAGGTGAAATAGTTTGACGATGCTTATCATGACTACTGTCGAATCATCGAACTCTGTAGCTGTGTTTGACGTTTTCTGTTTATAGTTACTCTGCGACGAAGAACCATCAAGCCCCCATTTCCAGGTTAACTTAAGTTCTTCATTTTGAGACCTATCAACAGAATTCACATCTAGCAAAATCCGCTCCACAGTGTGGTCCAATAGCGCTTGCAATTTAATTTGTGCTCCTTTTTCGGTAATCTCAATACTTTCCTGTGGTGGATAACATCTTTTTTGGCATTTAAGAGCTTTGGATAAGATGGAAGGGCAGCACAGTTTTCTTCATTCAGAAATTGTCGAAGAGCTAAGTACTTCCATTTCGAGAGCGCAAGTGATGTATAAAGGGCTAAACACTTATCTTCAGACACAGTACTTTTTAAATAGTCGCTCGTGTACTTCGGATAGCGTTTCTGGATTACTGGAAAGGTATTCGACCAGTTTTGCCAGATTCGTTTTGCCGTTGTCTTTCAATTTTCTTAAGTACCAGTACTGCAACTCTTCCTCGGAACTTTCTTCTACTATGGAAGTAGAACGTCTTTTTTTTGCTTATTACTTAAGTCTTCGAATGGTTTTCTGTGCTCCTTTTCTGTAGATGTTCCCGCTTCCGCAGTACATACTGCAAGATCAGGAACATGGGAATCGATATCCACTGGCTCAGATATGGTTGCGTCCGAAAAGCCCAACTCACTTCTCAGGTCAACACTATCACAAACAGGCCAGTCGATGCTTTTTTCCACCCACTTGCGATTATTTATACGATTCATAAAAGTTTTTTGATTTCTACTTGACTCTATCCACTTTTTATTAAGATTTACACAAAAAAGTCGACAGAATTCCTTGATTAGGTTCTTGTCTTCTTCAGAAACTGCGGTATTCAACTCAGAAATTATACTTTCATATAGAAATATAAAAATTTTCAGATCGCCACCGCCACTTCTTAAATTCACGAAAAGATCTAGGTTGGTACAAAATCCGGCCATAGTTCTAATGTAAATATAAAAATAAAAGTATTTCACTGTGTTCACAAATAAGCGACAAGAGCGAAACTAGATGGACTCAATGAATGTTTTTGTATTTGTAGTCAGTGTTAATTACTCAAGTAGTGAACATAACAGTGATTGAAAATTATTCAGCCAATCAGAGACGAGCATTTTCGATGACTCATTTGTTATGCGCTTAGCTGAGTGCACAAAAAAATGAGTCATCAATCACAATGCAGGTGCTACCGATAACAACAGCTAAGGTGCAGGTAGTTAAAAAATAACAGCCAATCAGAGACAAATATTTTTCCGCGACTCGTTTGTTATGCGCTTAGCCGAGCGCACAAACAAATGAGTCATCAATCACAAGAAGGTGAAAACAGCCACATGAGACACAAAAAATACTTTAAATTTATTTTAAATGGCAAAATAAAATCATACAAAATATTCTTTTTTACGAATGATTACTCGGCCGCGGATGGCCGGCGCTGATTTATTTTTTCGTGGATGGTGAATAACCCTAGTCATCATATACTCACGCCATACATGCAACATATTAGTACAATTGACGAAACAAAATTAATTAGCTTTTTTGTATGGAGCGACTCACGTTTCATTTTTTTTCTTCAATTGTACTAATATGTTGGGTATATGGCGTGAGTATATGATAGCTAGGGTCATTCACTATCCACGAAAAATAAAATCAGCGCCGGCCATCTGCGGCCGCGCGAGATATCATCCGGTAAAAAAAAAAATCTTTCCAAGAATTACTAGTCGTAGGTACCATAATATGCTATCAAAACTATATAGTAAAAAAAAAGAAGGTCAGAGCATCCAAATGAGACAAAAAAAAACTTTGATTTTATTTTAAATGGCAAAAAATATCATAAACAATTATTATTTTTTGAGGAATGATTACTCGCGCGGCCGCAGATGGCCGGCGCTGATTTTATTTTTCGTGGATAGAGAATGACCCTTGCTATTATATACTCACGCCATACACCCAACATATTAGTACAATTGAAGAAAAAAAATGAAACGTGATTCGCTCCATACAAAAAAATCTAATTCTTTTTTTTTCAGACAAACTATCAACTTTAGAAGAAATTTCACAAGAGTAAAAGTTGTCAGGTATATCATAAAGAATCACATAAAAAAAAAATCGCATCGATATTGGAACTTTGTTGCCTATGTCCACTAATTTTCGATATGGGACCACTGTGCGCCGTGCCGTGCCGCTGCCGGCTGTTGTTTTTATTCAGAGCACGGAATTTAAGTTTATTATGACTGTTATACAAACTTCGATGTAAATGGTGCGAAGCGAACAAAAGAAGTAAACGATCGAGTATCGAAAGAGTCTAGTGCTTTGCTCTCATATTTAAATCAAGTTTCCGATTTCGTCTTAAAAAATCTGAAGCTTTTTGCTCTTAAAACTTTAGATCGCCATTGATTTCTCGCCGCACTCACGTTCCGCTTTCTTAACTGATCCGTATTGTTCTTTTAAAAATAAAAAGACGAGTATTTTCATTTCTCAGGTATAAAAGTTTATTAGTCAAGTCTATGCATAAATTATTCACATCGGGTTTCTGCTGTAAACTTAACAATGGACTGGGATTATACTTTTTATTTAAGAATTTTATTCTGACATGTTTCATGTCCGCCTCTTTTACACGATGCCAGACAAAATACGGAATAAATTATTTCAGTACATTTCCCTTTTACGGCCTCGCCTCACGTGTGAAATTAAATTTTATTTTCGAAGTATATTATAATTTAAACTTTGTGTATCAAAATGCTGGTATTTTAATGTCATTGTTTTTTACATAAAATACCTACGCCAACGTTGTTATTAAGGGTAAGCTGTTAACATGATATGATATACATAGGTGCACTGTGCACTGTATATCAAAATATAACTTTTTGAACTCATTGACACAGATTGTACAATTGATCGGTGTCCCGGCTACGCAGATGCGAACAGTTTGCTAGCTAGAGGTCGCTGCTCGTCAGTAAGCCAGGCCGTTGGCCGAACACAAAGTACAATACAGCCACCGACCGACGTCATAATCATTATTGAAAACTTTTATAAGTTCGAAACACCCTGCTCTGGTAAGTTGCTACCTACGTAAAGTACGGAAATTTATTACAGAATGTTTTTACTGGTTTTCGAAGTTCCTTAATCTAAAATCGATAGAAACGACGCCGAACAAAGTTGTGAATAGTACCTTAAGTTGGGAATCGAAGAAAGTCGGACCTTCCGTTCAACACCTGCGTAAAAGATACTGTCGTCTGATAAAGTCGCTAGTTTGGAGCGGTCGCGTTGCACCCAAATGAGATAAATGGAAACCTTTATATGTAAACTTCATATCTACAAGTAAGTGAAAAATAATCTCGTAGATCTAAAAGTTTTCGGTGGGACGACAAATTTTGGTCTTATATAGACCATCAGTTTGAACTTTGATCCAAAACATAAAAACCCGGCTTCTAGTAAAGTTTTCCTGAAATAAACTTTTATTAGAGCCGAAGCACGTTAACGTTTCTATAAAAATAACGTCCCAGCCAATCGACTATCTCTGATATTTATGACTATTTTTATTTACGTTTAAATGGATAGCGATTTCGCCGAAGATAGCTTTCAAATTTTAAAACAATAAAATGCCATACATTTTTGATAACGTACACTTTTTTTATATATTTTTGACAAAAAACTTAGTGCATTGGGTAAAAGTTATAATTTTTCCGAAATATGATTCCTGTCCGTACTAAAACAAAATTATATTATACATAGTTTGTATAAAACTATACTCACCTTAAGCGGTCGGACTATTTAACATTAACTGCAATTTAAATGTAAGTCAGATCCCCACTTAAATGGAGGAGATCTAGGGAAAGCTCCGTACGTGAATGTTTAGAGAGGGATACAAACCGAATAGATATGGTCGGGTGCGTCTCGTACGTCGGTCGAATGGAGCGAGCAAATTACATCACTCCATAGAACTGGGCGCCTGGTAGCACGTGACACCACTTTACAACATTATACACGGAAAATCATTTTCCTCAAAGTATTTGTAGGAATTGTTTTGCTGAAATGCTATAAATGAGATGTTAGGCCACCTGAGTGCGAAGCTTTTCGGTATGACTTGATGCCGAAAATCTTCGCTTTAAATGGTATTCCGTGTTCGTGTACTAATTGACTTTTAGTTATTTTAATGATACAAAAACAATTTCATGATAATTTTATAGCAATGCTAGTTTTGAATTTTGTTCACAATTTATCGTAACTTTATTTTATTGCGTTAAGATTTACTTACAATTTAATGATTTTTCATTTCAAACACTTCATTAATAAAAAGTTATGTCATTTTAAAATATGACGACGAACTTTATTGAATAAAAAAATCTATGAAATAACCTGATGGCTACAATCACAACAGAAGTGCAGAATGGATTTCGATAAAATTTAGCACAAGGATAGATTATAGTAAAAACATAAAGGTATCTTCATCCACCACGATCATCATATCTCCGATTACCATTCAGGCAAAGCCGCTGGTAAAAGCTAAAACACTAACAGCTACAATTAACACAATTATTATAGTAAGGTGTTCGTGATGTAAAAATATTCGTATCGCATTCGCAAATATTCGCATGATTTTTTAAATATTTGCATTCGTATTCGCAAGAAAAAACGAATGTTCTTGATAGAAAAAAAAATATTATAAAAAGCAATTCGTACTTAATTTTTGAGAAAAAAGAACTTGAGATAACTATCCAAAAAAAATATTTTATTCTTCTTATCAGATTGTATGATTTTAATATAATTATGTAGTTTAAAAGTAATTTTCATCTTTGGTTTTTGTCTGTCCCCTATTGTTATAGGACCTACTGTATTTTGCAGTCACAACCATGTGACTTACTTCGATTATTTAGTTTGTGCCAGGTTGGCTATGAGATGAATATTCGCATTTGCATTCGCGAATGTGAAAAATCAAACATTCGGTACATATCTATTAGCTATAAAGAGGCAATTGTTTCATTAACAGAGAGAATAACATATACATAGCTAGTGGAAGAATTAATACAAAAGTGTCAATAACAGCTCCGACTGATCGATGTGTAGGGTTCACTGCAATTGTAAAAACGACATTTATTTTTGTACAAAACACGTTAAAATTCTGAACTATTCTGTATGAATAATAATTCTGAATGATAATGAAGAATACAAACATTTATGGTGGATGATTAGCTACTTTAATGTAAGTAAGAATACAGTGCGAATATTTTAGTTAGAAGTCTATTTAGAGCTTCTACTTGTATTATAATTTAAATCAACATTTAAAAAAAAGTGAAGAAAAATATCCTAATAATATTTCTGTATTCCGAAATATACTAATTTTCTCAGTATTTTTTAGCAAGCATCAACATACAAACTGCTAACGATTTGTTTTACAATTGTGTGCACAAAGTTAACCGTTCACCATCAAATCCTGTACACAAAGTGAACATCGATAGATTTCTCTATCTGGTCGAGCACAAAGAGCAACGTAACTGTAGTGTACCATTCTGCGTTTTTCATTGAAGCGGAAGGAATACAGCCAGACATTCCTTTATTTCTCTTTCGTATCGTGTTGAATATTCAAACAACATTAACAAGGACTAATTTGTGAATAATTTGATGTGAACGCACCTACATTGTTATTCCAAAGAACATTGGCGAAGTTTCGTCTAAATTTGGATTCTTTTTTCTGCCCCTGTCCTTTATTTTTTGTTTTGTATTATGTTAAAGATGTTTTAATTAACGGGGGTTTAGATTTGTTTTGAAATTTGCTTCAGATTTCTTTGTTAATTAAGAATTTTTTTTTTTCAATATTAATGAAGGAGCAAACAATGTCTGAATAATCGATGTTTATGCTATACAAATATACAACAAAATCAATCTTTCACAAAAACCTGTACTATGTAAAATAAATATTTCAGTTTTTTTCCATTATTTTTATTAAAATTTCCGACGGTTTGGGTACTTTCATCCTAACGCTGTGTAAAGCCCTGTGAAGTTAAATTATGTAAAACACCAAATAATATCCGTAACTAGGACCAAGTTTCATTATTTTTAATGGACTAAAATAAAATTAACATTAAAATGATTGCGGTTTCTTATTAAGTTCGCATTTTGGTTTTAAATCAGTTTTTAGACAACGGAGGTTTGTTTTCTTCTACCTAAGGATCTATAAAGCAAGTGCCAATAGTAGATTAGTAGCCAAGGGCTGTAAGGCATCAATTGCAGCCCGAGATATTTAGGCGCACGAGCGCAGCGAGGGCGCCTATAGTTCGAGGGTGCAAATTGATGCTTACACCCGAGCTAACTACTTTGCTTTACATCTCGATTTTGAGGTAAGTAGAAAAAAACCGGCCAAGTGCGTGTCGGGCCACGCACAGTGTAGGGTTCCGTAGTTGCCAATCAAAATACTTATGCGAACTAACTAAACTGATTCGCTGAATTTAATTTTAAAAAGAAGAATTTTCAAAATCGGTCCAGGAGTCTTTGAGAAATAGAGGAAAATACATTTTAAAAAAAGATTACGACGAATTTAGAACCTCCTCCTTTTTTTGAAGTTAGTTAAAAATAGTTGACGATAAAAACCTACCTATCCCCAAAAAACATACGTATTAAAGCTATAAAAATAAAGTTGGCAAACTTACATTTGCAGTTGAATAACGTGTTCTCCGATACATTTTGTTTAAGAAAATATGTTATCCAAGTACATTTTATAAGTTGGTCGACTATTACTCGTAAAGTTGTAAAGCCTACTTATTCATGACAATTTTCTTTTAAACTTCGTTATATATACTACTATTGTGAATTTTTTCACACCCCCACTCGAGTCGAGCAAAATTTAGCACTTTAAAGCTTAATATTTCACAAACGAAAATTTTTATCAAAAAATTGTTAATGGAAACTACTCGTATCTTCTATCTACTCTTTTTGAAAGAGTGAAAAGATTTTTTAAAATAACTTACCGCCCTAGGGCTTTTCTAACTATATTACCCTAGAGCGCTAATTGGGTACCAAGCCCCATTTGAAACTAATAAGGACCTACTTACCAAATATGACAGATGTAAATGTTTTTAAAGCCTTTCGTATTTGTACATCAGCAATAGAGACATTTTCTGTAACATAATAATATTATTCCAAAATACAATATATTTTAAACTATTTCAACATCGTTCTTGCTAATAAAATATCAGTTTTCCTTTCTGAACAGGTTAGACCGTCGAGTATGTACTTTATGAAGAAAAAAAATCTTTTTCATTATCGCGTTAAAAATAAATATAATCTGAAGCCGAGGTTGAACGAGGAAGTAACTATGTCTATTATTGTAATAGGCCATTAAATATTCATGAAAAAGAATAGACAATTATTTCCATCGGCAAACCGAAACATGAAAAATTATCAAGTGAATATCGGAACGGTATTTAGAATTGTTTATTCGGTTATTAGGGTGTCTGCGTCGCCGTCGTAATATTTTCTGAAATTATCATGTTAAATTGGTGTTATAAGGTTCCTTTATTTGTGAAGCTATAAAAACAGTTATAGTCAGTTCATTTTGTGCTAAAATCTACTAATTTGTTACTGGATTGAAAGCTTTGCTATTATTGCCACTACTTCCCAGTTTCCGTCACTATAATTATAAAATCGGAAGACGAAAATAGTGTATTCAAACAAGGTTTCTCAACTTCACTTTGAATACAACAAGGTTTGGAATATTCTGTTCTAAAACCTTTCTATGTAGTTTTACTACTTTCCTGAGAGCTCACCTACTCGTTGTTTTGCACAATAGTACGACTTGCTTTAAGAATCATATTTCTGTGAACAGACGTCTTTTGTTTAAATAATGTGAAACGAGCAAAGAGCGCCAGTAACTTAATCCATGCTAGTACAGTTGCCGATGCAAACGGACTTTCAGTCTTTTGTAAACATTCATTATAATGCAACTTGAGATGATGTAACTTGAGGTAGCTGACAGTTGAAAACTTTAAGTTTTTTATTTGTTAAATAGTACATTAATTGTTATTGGAAACATGAAGAAGGGCTTTTACTTTTCATTTAAATATTAACTAGCATGCTGTAATGCTTTATAATGTTTTATATTAATAATGTTTTATGTAAAACAACATACAATTCCAACAGGTGAGTGGGTAAGACTTTTTGTTTGTTGTTTTTTTTTAATCGCTCTAGAATTACTAATATTTCGTGCGTGCGTTTACAAAAATTGAAACACACATAAACAAACACCTGAAACAACGAATTGTAAGTCGTACAAAAATATGTTTCATGAAGGAATTTCCTAAAAGAAATAGATACGATACTTTTGTTTATTTCTGACATGCACTGAAAGTTATTTATTTCCTTATAAAAACCATACATTTTGTTCATGGAATTCAATCCGTTTCGTTCATGGTATTTAAGAGGAAACAGCAAGGGCTGGAGAATTTAAAAATAGGTATTTGTAAAATCTATTGCTGTCGCGCAGTGCCTACAACAGAGTTACAGAGCGCGATAGAGACAACAGCAGCTTGGACCGAAAATACCTTATTAAATGGCACAAAATCAACGATTACGAATCGTTGATTCCCCTGATTACTCCTCCAAAACTTAACCGATTTCACTACTTATTTCTTTAAAAAATAAAGAAAGGCATTGACCGTGTTCCTATGTTTTCCTTTTTTTATATTATAATCTCGTCAAATTTGTTTTCTGGATATTTGAACACAGCGGAAAATCTGGCTATTTTTTTAGGATTTTGAATGTTCAAATCTCTTTTAATAATTAATTTATGGAAAAAAGGAAAACATAGAGACATGCCAATAGTGGTCATAGATTTTTTGTAAAAAAAATATTGCTCTACTGGCATTATCCAGGAAGAAAACAGGGGACTACGTTTGTATGGAAAAACGGCCGTGCTGTTTCCTCTTAATCCGTTTCGTTGTATACTGAAGCGAAGTTCCCCTCGTCTTATCTCAGAATCTAAATACAGGATTTGAGCTGAATTAATTCTTTGAAAGTTTTAAACATTTTCTGAATTGTTGCCTTTTAACGTTCACAGCCTTTCAGAGTAAACTTCTATAGCTTTGAACAAATTTTAAAGAAAATTAATAATAAATATTCATGTTAGTATTGTTTTCAGATTGTCAACTTTTAGGTATGTTTTGCTTTAGTGATCAATTTAGTTCTCTTTGAAAGAACTTTAAATTGAAAATAAAGCTCAACAATTGTTTTACTTGTGAATAGAAATAATTATCGAAAATTAGTGAAACACACATTAAACCCCCATTTAGACTATGCAAGAACTTGCATGCAAATTTTACTACTACTATCGTAGTCTGAATGAGCCATCATCATCAGATTGACTAAATCTGATGTCTGAATAAAATATATTTTAAGAATTAATTAAATGATAAGAAAATTCATTTGATTAATTACATGTCACACATTATAAATTAATATATTACGATGAAATTATATTGTTTAGAATCGTGACCGAATATATCTTTACTAAAAGTGTTCTAACATGTTGTATCACACTATAAACTTATAGATACCGTTCTGTGATCACTAATCCATCTTGCAAGCGTTGGTGACTAAAACAGGGTCCTCTGGGACGGCTTGTTATGGCAGGCACTTCCTTCTGATATGGATGATGAATGATAAAGGAAAAAGTGGAGAAAAGTTAAGGAAACCGAGTAGCGTTGGATAAATCTACCTTTTTGATGTGGAATTTTAGCCGACCTAATTAGGGACTGAGGAAACTAATTAAATGTTAGAGTTATTACTGAGGCTATAAGAGCCTCATTATAGGTATTGGTTTTAGGTTTTGTTCGGTGAGTTGGAGACTCGCCTCTTAGTTTTTAAACTAGATTTATAAAGTTCCAGAATAAAAATATTGTAATCCAGAAGGCTGCTCACAATTCAATTTTCAATCTTTCTTCAAATATTAAAATTCGCGATGCGGGAGTTAATGCGTATCAAATATTCATAATGGTAAAAATAAAAACCACATCAAACACAGTTTCGTTGTTTATTAGAACAACGTGGTCTCACAGACAAACACAATTTTTTAAATTGTTTTTCATTTTAGATTGTGTTCGACCTTGTACGTTTTTTTATGGAAGCTAAACACTGGTATCGTTGGTAGATTGTTCATGTAATAGAAGGCTTATTTCTAGATTACTTCGTAATTGCTATAATTATACTATAGATAGGTGGAAAATAATTATGATGCTTAACAGTACCTTCAGGTACATTTTTCTCATACAAATGTAGATTCCTAAAAATGGTGCTCGGTTTAATGATACATTTTTCCGTCAAAATATCATTAGTAGGTTAAAAAGCCGAAAAAATAATAAAGATCGCAATCCGATTACCAGTTTCGGGGAAATGTGTGAACAAACATAAAATATTTTTTTTGGAACATTGAGTATTAACATGTGAATATTTTACAGTTCTAGTAATATCACATAAATTCGAGTTAAAAACCGGGTATTTAATTGTATGGTAAGTACAGTTCACAGAAAAGTGAGTTCATAGGATTTATGTTTTCACGAATAGGTAGGTTATACTCGTAACGTGTACTAGGTACACATTGTTAAGAAAACTAAAACATTAATTAATTGTAATCGCGACCATCGTGCTCAGCTATGTGGTTATACTGTTTACAGAATAAAAGTTGTTTATTTTTAATTGCCTCGAGGTCGCCATTTACTCGAGTTAAAAGTTTAAATCTTCTACTTTTCTTTTGACGAACACTGTAATTATATTAGAAACTGCTTTGTTCTATACGAGTTAAAATACAAAAGGAAATCGTTGCTTATTTCTTTGTTTTGAAACCTTTGAGAACTAAACAGCTACTTATAAATGCTGTAATGGGATTCTGTTGTGAGGAAATCTGTCTAAACAAATCATAAACAACTTTTATAATCAAAAGGTGGAAAGTAATAAAGAACAATAATGTGAAGTGAACTAATAACAATATGAACTTATTAAGACTTTTTAGTTGTATTTGACAGAGATGAAATGGTATTTTATTAGATATGGACATGCAAGCACCCGTTTGCAATGTCGTTTTAAAAGAAAATATGTAAGTAAATACATTAAACTCTAGAGTAACAACTCTACTTTAGCAAAGAATACAGTTAAATTATAGTTGAGGTCGTTGTAGCGTCATGAGGGCCAAGCCAGCATGGCCAATAGTGTACAAAGCCAAGCCATTCAAATGAAGGAAATAACTAACTGTGGTATTTGCCGACAGTGGCGGTACGGCCCACTGTGCTTGTGGTTGCTTGTAACGAATAGGGCCTACTGCTAGCCTTGACGGGTGGTGTACACACGTCTTTGTCGAATGAATCCGAAGACCGATGGCCTAGTGTTTTGTTTGGACTATTGTTTCTTTTGTGAAGATAATGTGTATTGACAAATTCTCATACGAGAGGCAACTATTGCGGACTGAGAAAATGGACATGAGAAAAATTTGACATCGCGCAAAATAAAAATAACAAAATTATGTATTTATGTCAGTTTATGCATTTCTCTTCTAAATTTAATGAATATTTTCATCATACAGTAAACAAAAAATCTTAAACAGACCCTATAAACCAGAAAAATATAAATGTGTTCACACTAATTGTCAAGCTACTTAAATCCTTAAAATAACTTCTGCTTCGGTGACTACGATTATTTTTATCGTTTGCTTCTGAACTATGATTACAGTCTGTGTTTCTGTATGCAGCTCTTGAAGCTCATCCAAGCTCATGAACAAAAGAAAGCATTATAATATGAACATAATATTTACATGTAGAAAATTATGACCCACAGTGATTGTAACACTGGGACAGGAGTTAGAAACAAAAGACAACCAAAATAAACACACACTTAACACAACGAGAATAAGGCCTATATTCCGAGAGGCATTTATAGGATTACTAGCTGTTGCCAGCGGCTTCACCCGCTACTACTCGAAAGTTATCCCACGGGAACATAAAAACGGGATAAAAACTATCCTATGTGTTAATCCAGATTATAAACTATGTGTGTACCAAATTTTAGCCAAATCCGTTTAGTGGTTTTTGCGTGAAAGAGTAACAAACATCCATACATCCATACTTACAAACTTTCGCCTTTATAATAGTAGTAGGATAGCGAGGAACTAGGGAATCAACCTGCGGGCAACGACCAATAGTGTAGCCTACTGATTATGGTCATTTTCTGCCGTGGGACTCCCTTCAATAGTGGATTTCCTTTGCCAATGATGAGGACATGGTACAAATTCATTGATAATGCAAAGTTGACATTTTTATTCCCCTTGTAGACATAATTAAATGCTTAATAGTAATTTCAACATATATTATCAAGTATTTATGAAAAACAAGGTTTACAGTTCCGTATCGCCATTCAAAAGTGGAAATTCTCCGAGTATACGGCTTTTGTGTCTGATATGTAAAGTCAAAGTCAAATCATTTATTCCAATTAGGCCATCAAACAGGCACTTTTGAACTTCGCTTATTAAATTTAAAAGAAATAGGAAAGGATGGGATTGATTCTACACCCATTCGCTAAAGTAAGTTGTATTATGTATTTCTGTTATGTTCTTAACCTGTTGAAAACGTTAACAGTGTGATAAAATAATTTTTGGTTTACTTCTTCATGTCATAGATGTCGCTGTGATATTATTGTTTTATACCGTGACAGAGTCTACACAGTAAAGCTTACAATAAATATTATGAAACTTTAAATATTGCTGCTCCCATTCATATGAAAACACAAAGTCGCAAAACGCCTCAGAGACCCAAAAAAAAGAACAAAACAAAAGTCAAAAAATATTCTGCCAATTAGCCACATTATTCTTAATTTAAAAAATTTAATTTAACGCTACATTCAGAAAAGAAAAATTAAGAATACATTATGATTTAAACGTCGTGTCCTTAAAAAATCTTCAAAGTATAATTTCTGTAGAATGACGTTGACACTTTAATGAAAAGCAAACTGGGTCAGTTTCTATCTATGACAGTTAAGGCCGGTCCTCATTTGGTCGATTTTCCCTTGACTTCCTACTAAATTATTATTAGAGTTTAGATTGTTTGATAGAGTTGGCTTGGCTTCGTGTTGCTACAAGAAAATTGCTGTATTATTGTGACGTGTCTCGTCCTCGTTCTTGAACTAATCATTATTATGATGTCTTTTGTTTTGATTTGATTTCTGATTTTTTTAACAAACCACGTGTGAATATATTTGTTTTGGTTAAAACCACACAGTGAGACATAAAGAGATCTCAATACTATATTATCCTCACAAAGCTTTGCAGGACGGGCAATAAAAATAAAATAGGTCGGCTTCGCATTGAAAAATATTTTACCGAAGTCGATAATAACGAATGGCGATCAAAGAGCAAAAGTATCGTGTGAATAAAAGTACCGCTATAAATTACAGCATCGGCGTGAGGTGAACCGCGATATTATTATGTACGAGTGCGAAATTTCATCAATAATACCATTTCACTTTGAAATAGGAAAGAATGGATGAAACACAATTACTTAAACAGAACTCGACACAAGCGTCCTATTTCTTTCTCGCCTACTACAGTAATGGGTTTGGTGCTCCCCTCTTCCCACTAGTGGTGTTGCTGGTACCGCCCCCCACCCCCTCCCTCACCCTTCAGTTTCCAACGCCGCCGTCGGTGCCACCAACAATGACCTCGTATTTCAGACGGAATTGCTCAAACACGGAACAGAGAAAACTCGGAATAGAGCTCTGATATTTAAAAGATCATCCTAGAATTATTTGAATTGTATTTTTTGAATGGTTTCGACCACCCATTATACCTTCTAAAAGCCCTATCAAATTGTATTCGAATACTGGTTGTTTTGTTTTTGTAATTACCAGTTCTGTGAATCAGGCATTCGTTTTAATATTCATGATTTCGTTTAAAAAAAAAATTGTTACCTACCACTATAATTTCACATCGGGAACCAACACCAACAATTTTATGTCAAATGAAGTCTCCATGGTTGTGATTCTGTACGTATTTTATGAAAACTGAATTTTAAATCGCGGACAAATAAAAAGCAGCTTCATTAACAAATTGTTACAAAACAAGTATTTAGGCGTCTCTAGTGCTTTGTTTCATACTCACTCAACTACGTAATACTGTGAAGGAGCTGTCATCAGATGTAAATTGTGAGCAGGAAATAGCTATATTTTCTTCATAGTATTGCCAACTTGCTCAACACTATTTGAAGCCAACTTTAAATTCGAATAAGTTGAGGTTACAGAATTGCAGGGATTGGGATTTACGGTGTATACTAGTTCTTTATGGCTTCGTATTTTGAAACAATGTTGTACATTAACCAAGCTATTAAACTATTTATTACTAGCTGTTGCCAGCGGCTTCACCCGCTACAACTCGAAAACTATCACACGGGAACATAAAATCGGGATAAAAACTATCCTATGTGTTAATCCAGGTTATAAACTATCTGTGTACCAAATTTTAGCCAAATCCGTTCAGTGGTTTTTGAGTGAAAGAGTAACAAACATCCATACATCCATACTTACAAACTTTCGCCTTTATAATAGTAGTAGGATTGAAGATCTTCAGAAATTCCAGCGGGTTTAAAACAACTATTTTAAGTAATATTCCTAATGATTCACTTCGTGCATTTCGAACAACGTCATTGGCTATTCATCATTCACGAGAAGTGATTCATTTGTAATATTGCTAAGTGAGCGTTTTGTACTAGAAAACAACGTGTTACGAGTATGATCGTGGACAAGGCTAAAGAAGTATGTAAGGATCGCAGCAGGTGGTGTTTATAAGGAAAAAAGTGTGAATTTCTATTGCTAAGGCTATTGCGATCTATATTTCGAAGTTGGAATTAGAAAGAGAAGGAAGAACATTAAAGCTGTCAAATTAGTTTAACCAATACTACTTCCCTACAAGTTCTCGACGTGACTCAGAACATGCCACGTGAAAACACGCTGAAGTTTATCACGTAATCTAGTTTGACAGTTATAAACTATCACTGCTTCTCTCCCGCTCTGACTTTTTAGGGTTCAGTGTCTCAAAAAGAAAAAAAAATTAACCCTAGCTGTTTGTTGCCAGTCATGACCCTTTTTCTCAGAAACGCGTAGTGGAATCTAATTAACATGAAATATTTAAGTCTACGGACGCTTGAAAAACAATCTTGTATAATATGATTACCATTTATGGCCATTTTTGTCACATATTTAGCGATACAGAAATCAAAACTTATAGAGTACTTCTGCCTGGCGGTAACCGTGGCCCGGAACTTGAAGGGCTATTGAAGGACACGTTGGATTGTAGTCAGTACGAGTCTGACAGTCCCTCCCGGGATGGTAGACTCATTTGATGATTTTCAAAGTAAAAAAGGGTACTGCTCCTTGACTTAGAATCATGTGGGAAAAAGTACATGTAAAGGAAAAAAGACGGAATGTCATAAACAAGTACTTTAATAAGAAAAAAAAAGACACGTTTGTACGGAACCCTCGGTGCGCGCGTAGTTGTGTAAGACAGTACTTGGCTAGGTTAGACAATGATATATGGAATGATAAAGTTCCCAATTTCAGTAATATTTGGCTTCAAGTAGGCCAGCCCTTTTCCTTCTGAAGATATTACAAGATTAAGGTATTATAATTCAGATGGGAAGTAGAATTTTAATATGGCTCAGATTTCCCAGAGGTTGAGGCGTACGGTGGCAGACAGCATTCGCTTCGCGTCAAAGTATAACCTCACTCAAGTGTCAGATACTGGAATGTTTCTCTCAAAAACGTCACGTGGTAATTGAAAAGTCAAAACAAACTGTTGAATAACTCTAAAATTAAATTTAAATTATGATTTTTCTGAGTGGTCACTTTATAAGCTTTGATAATTGAATTTTCATGGCTGTTAATGAAGTTCATTATTTATTTATTTATTTATCTAAACATAAAGAGGTAATAGAACTTATTACGTCCATGCACAATTTTTATTATAATTTAGACTGAGTAGTCAATCTATCAACTCTGTGGAGGGATTATTAAAAAACTATGTCAACAAACGCTATGTAAAATAGAAATTAAGGTTTAAAAAGATGCAAACATTTTTTTATCAAGGATAGGAGCCGGTTCAAAAACCATCTGTACCAGGAAATAAAAATCAAACGGAAAAAAATATTTTCCCGTCAATTCCATTGAAAGTGTTACAAACGTTTAAATTATGAGTGTTTAATTTTAAATTTCCAAAAACTATTAAGTCTGTTTAATTGTTCCTACATAAATTATAGAGAGAAGTATTCCCAAAGTTACTCGAAAATAATTTAACCCAATAATTAAATAAATTGATTGATTGTCATACACAGCCAGCTAACGCATTTAACATTGGTAAAACTGCTTTACGTTTAAACACAGGATTATGATTTGCATTATAAAATAATGGGGAGCTCCAATAACACATACAATAATTTGTTTACGGTTAAATTGAGTGATGATACTGAATTTTGAAACGGTATTATGATAACACCACTGTTGATATGTAGGCCGTCTATTATATTATTATATCAGCCTGAACTGTCCCACTGTTGGGCAAAGGCCTCCCTCCATTCCTTCCAACGTTCGCAACTTTGCGCCACCTCTTTCCAATTCTTAAGGAAGACATCCAGCTCGTACCGCCATCTCCTTCGCGGTCTAACGCGGCCTCGCGTCGCTGTTTCAGGGCACCAATCATGAGCTTTGCGTGCCCACATCTCGCTCGGCATGCGGCAGACATGTCCTGCCCAGTCCCAATTAAGTTGGGCAGCCTTTTGACCATCTAATAAAAAATATTTTTGTTTCTGAGATTAGCGTGTGCAACCACACAAACTCTTCAGCTTTTTAATATTAGGGTGCTTGTACACGGCGCATGTACCCCGCGCAAGTGCCTTAACATGCTCAAGCTACATGTGCCGTGTACAAGCACCCCGCGGGTAGCTTGATCAAGTAGCTTGCGCATGTTACTCGCGCGGGTATACCGCGAACCCGCACCTTTACTTGCGCGAGTTGCATGCGCCGTGTACAAGCACCCCGCGGGTAACTTGATCAAGTAAAACTACTTACGCATGTTAGGCCCTTCGTCCATTATAAGACTCAAGTTTCCGATACCTTACGACTTCAGTATCCAGGCGACTCTCGCAATAGAAATGCATATACGTTCGTACACAGGCACGCGACGCGCGACGCCAATCGCGCGCTACCCATCTGCTGACATCGCGGCGACTTGAGTTTCCGCGATTTTCAAGATGGCGGAACAATTTATTTACCATTTTTAATTTTATTCACAGAATAAAGGGTTCCGTAGCATATTCTTGAATCATTTTTGGAAAGTCATTATTTTAAAACGATAGAAAAATATTTACAATCCTCTATCAAATCATAATTTTGTATGCAGTTTTATTAAAAAGTTGGGAGAGATGGTTTTTTTTTCTATTTTATTGAATATTTTTTTAAATTATGTTATAGTATTTGGATTTGGATTAATGTTAGGTTCCCAGGAAATTAACTGTGAAGGACGGACTGTCACACGTTTGATCTTATAAAGATTCCGTTTTTTTTTGAACCTTCGGAACCCTAAAATATATACTTTGATCGTCACAGTCATGTGTCAGCCATTTTATAAATTCATATTCTTGACCACCCATCATGACCTTTTGACGCGGCGCTAGTGTCTATGTCGTTACATCAAATTGCATTATAAAAATTTAGTACCTCGAATTTTCCGCGGGTCATGAGTAGTGGCGAAACTCTAGTATCGGAAACTTGCGTCGCCTCGTGTACGAAGGCTCGTACACGAGGCGACGCAAGTTTCCGATACCTTACGATTTGGGTTTCCAGGCGACTATCGCAATACAAATCCATAGAGGCTCGTACACAGGTCGCGTCGCCGACATGCGTCGCCGACTCTAGTCGCTCGCTACTCATCTATCAAGATCGCCGATACCCAAGTCTTCGCGATTTTTAACCGACGAAAAAGGAGATGGAAAGTTCAAGTATGTGGAAAAATTCAGACAGGTATAGAAATGGGACCTAGCACTATATAACGCTGAATAGCTCAATATTCATATTTCACTTAAAAAAAGTTTCTAAAACTTGTTATATCTTCATAATCATGATAAAAAAAACGTGAACACCTACCACTAAAAGTACTACAAAAATTGCAAATATTGATATTGCTATAAACTTTTACGTAGGCGTTTAGTTTTATGTATCTACGATTGTATTTATTTATTGATGACCACATTTGTGACCCACTCAGATTAATTAAATATCTTCAAACTACTTACCAAATAATGTGGTACGTGCTTAAACTTAAAATAAAGACAGTTTTCACAGACGATAGTAGGTAAGTAGTTGTAATGATAAACAAACGATATCTTGATAAATCCTTTCATTAGCTAAGGATACATTTAACAATTTCGAAATGAAACAAGAAAAATAGGAAATAGTATATTTATTCCATAATCTGTGATTCTTATAAATAAAGTCTGAAAGAATACGAAGCGACGGACTGTGTTTAAATGTCATTTTATTACGTGGTGATGGAAATCTGGATGTGATGTTGTTAATTTCTGCAACTTTGAACTGTTTCTTTCCACTACATGGCGATGGCTTTGCAATATTCTCACAGAACGACCGCAAGCTAAGCACTCCGTTGAATAGCCAAACGAATTTCACCAGTTGCTCCTGAATGCAGCAGTTTAAACAAGGATGACAATGTTGGCTGAAAGATCGGCCTGTGCGGTTATAATTATTTAGCCACGAGCTCCTCTCGAGTGTATATGACGCCGCAGTCTTCGCGTGGATATACCACAGTTTATGCATTGCATGATTCACTGTATACAAGTCAAGTCCGGGTCGAGAAGCGAGAGGTCGGTAGGTTTGCAAGCAGGAAGTCCAATAAACAAGCGGACCAAGGAAAAGCAAAAGGAAGAATCACAACGAACAATATTAATAAGCAGAGCGCAGAGCGTTCAAATGACATCTGACGTTTGTTTTTTTCTTAAAAATGGGATTGGACTCAAATAGTCACAGAAGCGATAAATGAATCGATTGAAATCGTTAGAAAGTAGTATCGATCATACTTCAGTTTTTTTTTCTCTCCCCACTCCAGCAGGTGTAGCATGGCGCCGTAGAAAGAAGTTTTCTCGACGCAAGAATAGACAAATGACAGAAAGTAGAAATATTTTTAGCGTTTTAAGCATGGTAATGTAATAAATATGGAAAATAAACGTTCTTTTCTTCAATAGTGTACGAATGGTGTCATATTTGTGTAAAAAAAACAGTCAATTTGTGTAGAAATAACGATGAAATAACCTTGTCTTTTCTTGGTAGAATCGCCATGCTACGCGTGCTGGGCAATATTCTCTTTCCACTCCTACCTTTCACGATGTTGGGCGTCTTCCTTCCGGTTCGGACGGAACCTGTCCAGTTAATTATTATTATGCACAAAATATGAACTAAGATTAAACTAAGAAGTTCATTCCGAAGCTTTTAACGAAAATAATGAAGTTGAGTTTAGTGGACGAATCACTTTAAAACAATCCGATTTTCCGAATCAAAACGCATGAAAACACAATAAAAAGCAACGAAACGACTCTGAATCTATCGATTCCCACCAAATACTGTTTCAACGCCAATTTTTAATTTCAGCAAACAAATCGTTTTAAATCACATTAGTAAAAATCGATTAAATACAGTTTCATTTTAACAATCTGGAAAAGCGTTATTACCCTTCCCTAGTTTTCATTATTTCATCGTGACCAAGTCATGTCAATAAAAAATGAGCGAAAAGCAATTCAGATACTTTTTTATGTTTAACATTTTATATAAGTCTTAGGAAATTATTAAACATTAAACAATTCATTAATGAATTTTCAAATACTACGAGTTAAAATGAAATTCTTATAGGCGACTGGGGCAGTCATTTAGCCATCTCCTTTGTATCTATTATTTTAAAATGTATTATTAAAGTATCTGAGGTAGAAAAATATCCTTGTTTGTATCATTACAATTAATAATAATAATTGTACAATCTTACGTTTATGTATTTTGATAATATTTACTTATTTTAGTTCCATATGTGTAACTAGATGGCGTTGTTAGTTTTTCTGAATCGCGATATGGTTTCGTTACCACCAAAAGTATATAAGGACCTAAAATTCATTGATTAAATTCAAAGTAAAGTCCGGTTGAGCAGCACACAACCTAGTAGAGGTTGACCTGCGAGATGCCAGTATCAAAAAAAAAAAAAAAAAAATTGATTAAATTCAAAATTGTCTTCGTTCAAACAAGTAAACGCTGGTCCACGACTATCACACAACGCCATCTCGTCCCAAGCTAAGCAGAGCTTGTGGTATGGGTACTAAACAACTGATAAACATACTTATATATTTCTAAATACATAAATATAATAGATAAATTAGGGGAGGCCTATGTTCAGCAGTGGACGTCCTCCGGCTGTTGATGATGATGATGATGATGAATAGATAAATTACACCCAGACACAGAACAAATGATCGTGCTCATCAAACAAACATTAATTTGTCCTGGGTGGGAATCGAACCCACGTCCTCCGGCATAGCAGTCAGGGTCACTAACGACTAGACCAACAGGCTTGTCAAATTCAAAAGAATATTCTAATAGATAATAAGCATGGAATAAGCTTTTTTTTTAAGTGGTAAAATAATCATATTAAATGAGTCCTTCCACCCCGGGCAGGGCGGGAGGGACTGTCAGACTCGTACTAACTAAAAACCACGGTGTCCTTCAATAGAACCTCACAAAACGATAGCGCGATCTAACTCGACCATCTATCGAGCATTGTGTCAAACTTTTTGCACTTTTATAAATTACTAGCTTTAACCCGCGGCTTTGCTCGCGTTAAGTTTGGAGATAAATGAATCTCCATACTAAATCTATATCCTACTAATATTATAAAGGCGAAAGTTTATGAGTGTGAATGGATGGATGTTTTTTACTCTTTCACCCAAAAACTACTGAACAGAATACGATGATATTAGGTATTTAGGTAGCTGAAGATCCAGAATAACACATAGGGTAGGTAGAAGTAGGGTAGGGGTAGGGAGGTAGGTGTAGGGCAGGCTCAGCGGGTACACTACGATAATACGAAAAACTTTATTCCGAAATTCATAAATACGATAAGAAGATTTCAAAATACCGATATTCATAATTCCGAATGGTTCAAAATTCCTAATATATTAACTCCGATGGATCAAAATTCCTAATTTAATAATTCCGAAATTTCGAAATTCCTAACATTTATAATTACTATTTTCAAAATACCGAATTTCAATAGACCGAATATAAAAAATTCGGACTTAATATATTTTCCGAAACATCAAAACACGAATACCGAATATTAAAATTCCGATTATTGGAATTCCGATTCGGGACCGTCGGGTCGAAAAGTCCGAGTCGGGGTGCCCCAAGACACATTTTCAACGGAGCCCCGTTTCGCGGGGCTCCTATTTCTGTGAGCAAGGTTTAAAGTAACCTAAGACGAAGGGGATGGCGGGGTCTTACCTGTCCGAGTCGGGGTGCCCCAAGTCCCGAGCTCGCTTCGGTCGCTCTTGCATCCTTGGTCAATTTGTTGACTACGCTGGCTCTTAGATCCTAAGTTCTTCTAATAACAATAAAAATCCTGAAGGCAAACAGTAAAAGTTAAGAGGATACGCCTCGCCATTCCGTGCCTACACAGGCTTAAATAACACTCTGGGAGTACGGTAGACAAAATTACGTGGAGCGGGGTTTTGCACCAATTCGTTTCTGTCACTGACTTTCTGGAATGAGAAACGAAATTCCGATTTTTATTATTCCGAAAAATCAGTTTATTCGGAATATTGAAAATCGGAATTTCGTTTTTCGGAATGAGAATTCATCGAGCATTACATTTTTCGAATATGTGAAAATCGGAAAAAGAAGAAATCGGACATACGACTTTCGATCAAATAAATTTCGAGATTCTTAATAACAGATATTGTAATTTTTAGGTATTATGATATTCGGAGTTTTGAAAATCGGAATATCAAAATTCGGAATAAAATATTTCGGAGTATTTGGGTGTTCCCCAGGCTCAGCAAGTGAGGTATAAAAATGTATAGCTACGGATAGTCACGCTTTAACTTGCAAAAGGCTGAACTGATTTGGCTGATTTTAATCTTAAAAACTCGTGTATGTTCAGGGAAGGTTAAGGTAAGTGTGGTGTAGGTATAAAGTAGGTGTAGTGTAGTAACAGGGGGGGGGGGGGGGGGGAGGTAAAATCAGTTAATTTTAGTATTTTTTAGAGCTATATCTGTGAAAATTGGCATTTAGCTATTTGACTACAAATGAAGGCTAACGTGTTTTAATTTTTTTGGAAATTCGCCCTTTAAGGGGTAAAAAAAGGGGGGAAAGTTTGTATGAATTCCGTACATTTTAGTATTTGGTTGGTTATTCGGTTGCAAATTCAACACGATTTGTTATAGGAAGAGGGTAAAAGGAGGGCGTGCGGGTGGGGGTAAAAGTGGGGGGGGGGGGCGGAGCAAGATTAGTTAATTTTAGTATTTGGTTGGCTATTAGGTTGCAAATTAATCACTATTTGTTAAAGGGTGGTAACGTGGGCCGTGGGGGTGGAAAGGGATGGAAGTTAAGGAGTCGGTTAAAATAGTTTTAAAATTTTAGATTTATTTAGGTGGGGTAATTTCTAGGTTTTTAAAATTGTATTTGCTGCCATATTGTTATATCATCAATCGGCGAAGACGGGAGCCGTACGGTCGGCGGCGGGGCGGGGGAATAGGTAGACATCGGAAAACTTTCTGGATTGCATCCGTAGATTAGTTCTTCGAAGGTGCTGCACGGAGGTGTACTACTTAAAGAATATTCGATCGAGTTGCCTCAGAACAGAAGTTGACTTAAATTGCAGAAAATCGTAAGTATTTCTACAATCATAAAGGCGCAGGTGAGGCTTCGCTCGCTACCTGGCCTCTTCCTTTATAACTTGAATTTAAATAAAATTATTATAATACTTACTTCATTCATTGTTATTTCTTTTGCAGGCTGATAATACTTTTCTCATTCATAAAAAAGGCAAATATTGTCCTTATTGTGGCAAGTACGTCATGAGAGTGAACTGTAAGATAACTGAAGATTATAATTTATTGCAATTAGAAACTACTTATTGACAATAGCACTATTAACTTTTTTTAATGTTTTAAGCTACTTGCGCGTTCTGCAAAGCATATTGGGCCTGGAGAGGGGAAAGGTGCCAGAATTGCGACGCGGCGATTGACTCCGGGTGGAGTTTTTGTGAAGTCTGCGGGGTGGAGACAGCACGGTCCCGGCGGCTGAAACGGGCTAAGATGCTGTCCCACCTCGCCAAAATGAAAAAAGCCCACTCAGAGCTACCGTCGCCGTCGCCGTGTCCAAAATCGCCGGACCTCTTCAGGGGCGAGCTTAATTTAGAGGAGTTAGATTACTTTGAATCAACACTTAGCAGCATTAATCAGTCGTCGGAAAGAACTTCAGCAACAGATACCACGACTGACAGTGTCAACACTATTGATGTTGATGCTGACAGTAGTGGGTGAGCTGGGTTCTTTCGGACTGTTGTCAATACTGTTGACTGTCGATTCAATCGAATCAAACTTATACAGGAGAGAATTGAGAATCTCCCATTTTTTAGAAGTCGGTTATAAATAATGACTACACATTACACTACCCCCTATTTGCACTTGATAATGATCTTATTATCCTGTAAAAATATTCGTCCGAAACATTTAAAGTGTGTGTTCTACTTATGAAACTGAACAACTTTCCATAAGGAACATAGTTAGAAGTACGGTTTTTTTTATCTCCCATACATAAAATTATGCATCAGCTGATATTTCCTTTTGATATGGGAAATCAATCATTTTTTGTCGTATTTCGTCTTTCGTTCCTTTGGGAAAGTTGTTCAGTTTCATGAGAAGAACAAACCCTTCATCATCATCATCATCATATCAGCCGTAAGACGTCCACTGCTGAACATAGGCCTCCCCTTTGGACTTCCAGTAGGACCGGTTGTAAGCGGCCTGCATCCAGCGTGATCCTGTGGACTTCATAAGATCGTCTGCCCACCTAGTGGGTGGACGTCCTACGCTGCGCTTGCCGGTGCGTGGTCTCCATTCGAGAAACAAACCCTTAAAATATAATAATACATATAAACAAATACCTACATACTTTAATAGTTTTTTATGATCATATTTGTAACCTTTGTAGAGCATGTTGGCAATAAGTTTTGTTAACTTTTGTTTTGAATATATGTAATTAAGTAAATAGATTTTATTTGGTATTGTTTCTTTGATTAATACAATAATAATGGAGAGTATTTATATATTGAAAGTTCATTGTACACAGGACATACATATATACAAAAACAGTAGATAAAATGTCATAAGTTCATAACAAAGAATACAATTTACTCATTGAAAATTATTTTCTGAACTATCACTTACATTTCACTCTTATGACGTACTTGCTTACTCTTAGGACAATATTTGCCTTTTTTATGAATGAGAAAAGTATTATCAGCCTGCAAAAGAAATAACGATGAATGAAGTAAGTATTATAATAATCTTATTTAAAGCCAAGTTATAAAGGAAGAGTCCAGGTAGCGAGCGAAGCCTCACCTGCGCCTTTATGATTGTAGAAATACTTAAGATTTTCTGCATTTTATGTCAACTTCTGTTCTGAGGCAACTCGATCGAATATTCTTTAAGTAGTACACCTCCGTGCAGCACCTTCGAAGAAGTAATCTACGGATGCAATCCAGAAAGTTTTCCGATGTCTACCTATTCTCCCCGCCCCGCCGCCGACCGTACGGCTCCCGTCTTCGCCGATTGATGATATAACAATATGGCAGCAAATACAATTTTAAAAACCTAGAAATTACCCCACCTACATTAACTTAAAATTTTAAAACTATTTTACCCCACTCCTTAACTTCCTCCCCTTTCCACCCCCATGGCCCACGTTACCACCCTTTAACAAATAGTGCTTAATTTGCAACCTAATAGCCAACCAAATACTAAAATTAACTGATCTTGGTCCCCCCCCCCACTTTTACCCCCCACCTACACGCCCTCCTTTTACCCCCTTCCTACAACAAATCGTGCTAAATTTGCAACCGAATAACCAACCAAATACTAAAATGTACGGAATTCATACAAACTTTCCCCCCTTTTTTACCCCTTACAGGGCGATTTCCAAAAATCCTAAAACACGTCACCCTACATTTGTAGTCAAATAGCTAAATGCTAATTTTCATAGATATAGCTCTAAAGAAATACTAAAATTAACTGATTTTACCCCCCCCCCCCTGTTACTCTCTTCCACTTAACCTCCCCCCCTTAGCCCTCCCATTACCCACCTTTAACAAATCATGCTTAGTGTGCAACCGAATAGCCAACCAAATAATAAAATTAACTGATTTCACCCCCCCCCCCCATTTACCCCCCCCCCACTTTACCCACCCCCCACGCCCTCCCCTTACCCCCATTAACAAATCGTGCCTAATTTTCAACCGAATAACCAAGCAGATACTAAAATGTACGGAATTTTTTACAACCTTTCACCCCCTTTTTTACCCCCTTAAAGGGCGATTTTCCAAAAATCCTGAAACACGTCATCCTTTATTTGTTACCAAATAGCTATATTCCAATTTTCATCGATATAGCTTCAGAAATGACCGAGTTTCATACAAACTTCCCCCCCCTTTTTTACCCCCTTAAAGGCCGAATTTCCAAAAATCCTTTCTTAGTGCTCCCCTACGCTTTATAAGGAACCTATGTTCCAAATTTGGAGTCTCTAGGCCAAGCGGTCTGGGCTGTGGCTTGATTAGTAATCATTCAGTTTGCCTTTTATATATATAGATTATGGTTTCGTTACAAACATTACTACTTTAACCCAGCTTCGTCATGTACTTGCACATACGACAAAAATAAAGTAATTAAGAAAACGAAAACATTAAAAAAACCTATTCAAATCTGAAATTTGAAACCACGGTCATCATCATAGCAGTAAGCGTTAGCGTTCCAGTGCAAATAAAAGAAAACTATAAAAAATAAAAAAAAGGTTGCACTCCAGGAGTGCCGGTAGAAGTGAAAACTTTTTTGTTACTATGTTTTATTTTTAATTTGAATGACGTCTTACTCATTTTCGATCAGGGTCACGTGACCCTGACGCGAGTTTTGGTCACGTGACCCTGACGCGAGTTTTAAATTTTTTACCCATTACAGAAAAAGTGTACAACGCCGCTAAAGAAGTTTTCACTTCAAAAAACCTAGAAAAAAATTGAATAAACCTCTAAAAAACAACTGAAACACGAAAAAAGAAAAATTCTATGTTTACCTGGGGATTGAACCCATGGTCACCACCTTGGAAGTCAAAGCTTGAACAAATCGAGCTACCTTGTAGCCGGTTGGCGCGGCGAAATTATGAACCATATTCTTTCTAGATTGATTTTTTTCTCTATACGCGCCAATTTTTAATTCCAAAAATTTGAAAAAGGAATGAGCTCGTCATTTTTAAAATAGTAGCATTTTAATTTATGTTATAAGATGAACATTTTGTGTTTTGTACAATGTATTATTAAGGTTGAATATAGAATGGTGGCCGAATAGACGATTTGAGTCTTACGACTCGAGTCGCCGCTGTGTACGGACCGTGCGCGACTGGAGTCGCGCGACTTAGGTATGCGACTGGAGTATCGGATACCGGAGTTTCCTAATGGACGAAGGGCCTTCTCGTACGGGTAACCCGCAACTTTACTTGCGCGGGTTACATGCGCCGTGTTCAAGCACCCTTATTACAGCTGACAATACTTTTGAAACGCTGTTTTAGTGCGCTTGTGCAACGTACGATCATCAGAAGTTCGAAAATCAAACAACCAGACTTATCAAAGGGTAAGGTATTACCCTGTTACTGAGTTGTGGAAGTCAGATAGGAAGTCGCTCTTTGGAATGTTCGCGCACAATGTGTTCGTGTTACGGGAGGATATTTCCAGACGGTAATAAGTTTGTTACCATAAGGATGCGATTCCACCGGTGTGCAGCATAGTGTTCCGCACAAAAGTTCGCTCTGGCCTTCGATCAATAATAGGCTCTGGCCGACTACTCGGGTAAACACGAACAAATTGTGTACGAACATTCTAAAATATATTCGCACACACCGGGATACTTTTGTGCACACGTGAGCAGTGGACTCGTTATTTGTGCGCTCACATTGCTAAACTTAGTTCAGTGAAAATGTTCGCGCACAAAATAAATGTGCTGCACTGTGCGCGAACGAAAATGCCGCACACTATTCTGGTGTAATCGTACCATTACGATTAAAACCGTATCTACAAATTGTAAAACTTCCACCCAGTTCCAGTACAGTCACGAGCAATAACATGTATACACTCACATAACAAAATTCGAACGCAATTTTCTCGTGAACTACTGATTTCCACTTTTAAATAAGACCTATTTCGTAATATTATGGCTTCCAAAATAGAAGTCTAGTGAAAAGGCAAAAGTTTAATCAATATTAATCAGAACATCGCTTTTGAATACTGCTTGCTTAGTGTATACATACTATTGCTCGTGACTGTACTCCTGTTTAAAACACGAAACTGCGATTACCAAGCACGGTGCGTAATTGGTACACAAGCAGTATTCAATTTACGACTTAATTGTTGAGTAATATGGATGATATCAGAGATTCGTAGTATCAAACCTATTTCTACGAACGGTTTGAAAGTAACAGGTGGCTCTATATGGCTTCCGTAAACAATACGCGTTGGCATTGGCAACATTGGAACGTCCAAGGTTCTCTTAGATCAGTGGTTCCAAAACTATTCAATATTGTTAAACGCATAAGCTATGCAGGAAATCTGATTTTACCCCAATTACAATGATTTTAAGCAAATACACACACGTTTAAACAATTATAATGTAGTTATGGGTATTTAATATTTAAAAATTCACTTAATAAATCACGAATTGCGGGTAATTTGCATTATATTGTGTATACTGTAATTATACATACTTGTATAAATAGGATAATCTAAAGATTAAGGGTAAGCTGACACATATTAGTCATTTGACCGTAAAAAACGGTCTTAAAATCCACACCTTTGGCTCTACCTATTCCTTCGTTACAGTTAACAACTCTGTTATCCCATAAAACTAACAACCTAAGGCCGCTTGTACAAGTCCGTTTTTTTCAACGGACAACGGACCGTTTTTTTAACAACTCGACCAAATTTATGCCGGACAGATCTCCGGTGCATGTACACACTTTCATTATAAACCATACACGACCGCAAATCCGGTGAAAAAAAACGGTTTGTGGTCCGGTGAAAAAAACGGACTTATACAAGCGCCCTAAATGTTTTGCAGAAACCTTTTCCGGATATTTTACACAAAACCAAATAGAATAATTCTCGCTACAACATAGAGAGAAAACGTTTTTCCTGCCCCTAAATGTAGACACAGGTTTTCTTTTTTTTCAAAATTTATAATAGTTTGAAAGTTACAGGCGCCTAAGAGTTACTTTTGAAAAAAAGAAAACCTACAAACCTAGTTTTTTACTGTGTCAAAAGCATTCTAAAAATCATTGAGATACGAGTAGGATAACATTTAGGGGCAGGAAAACGTTTTCTCTTTTAGTATGGACGAGCGCTCGGTAGACGATTGTCTTAAGGGTCTATAGTACCTCAGCATAATCTTACTCGCTCGCACTTGCACGTACCACGCACTATTGCTTGCTCTTTATTTTAGCTGTCTACACGCAAATCTATTTATTTTACGGCGAAAAAAAAGGAAATTCAAAAAAGTAAATAACATAAGACCTGCTTTATAGTTAGTTCAGTTAGTATAAAAAGTTTCATGATCTAATTTTAAGTATTATCTGATTGCCAGCGTTTTATTGTTCAATTTAGAGGTAACTTTGGGATTTTTTTTCTATCGAGAAAATTTTATGGAATCATGTTTTCGCCAAACATAAGACCTAAACTAGACCTAATCCTCAACTTTACCATATATTTATTTCAAAATTAATGCTGTAGTATTTTCGACGTATCACAGGTTTCTGCTAAGCCATTTGAGGTAGTATAGGCTCTTAAACGTGATTAGCGATGAATGAACTAATAATTGTGATTGAGTTTAACACCTCTGTCTACCTCGTCAGGGTAGAAAGAGCCAGGTCGTGGGACTGTTTAAACAGGCTACCGTGTCCCTGGAATGTAAAGAGCTGTTAAAGGGACACCGTGGATTCAGTACGAGTTTGTCAGTTCCGCTTTACCCAGGGCGGTAGGTACTCATTTGATGATTATACCATGTAAAAAAAAGGGAACATTGTGGAACTATGTATAAAATGTCGTTAATCCACAATTAACTTTCATTAAAGATAATTGACATCTCTGTATACAAGCGTTAGTTATTAGTTTGATGTAGTGAGCTCGTGTAGTAAAACATTCGTACACGCCCAGTACTAATTACTAAACTGAACTGTCCGAAGTCACTAATCACTCTACTATTAGCGACCAATCGAGGCTTCCTACCAGGCCAATGTGTTTTTCAACTGAAATAACCCTACAGTGTACACACAGTTCATTTTAGAAGCTAACGATAGAAAAATGTTTGTATGTACATGAAATTGATCTATGTTTATTTTTTCTGTATTTATTTCGGATTGATTTGATGAGTTTTGCGTTCCGTTCGGTTTTTTTATTAATCTGTTTTGTTTTAATGGTTTTGGTAAGTTGTATTGTACCTGAAAGCTTTAGACGACGATTTTATTTTTAAATTTTGATTAATTTTCTTTCTTAAATATCTCTTGACGGTGACTGACTTTTTCGAAATTGTTTTTGAATTTAAAAAAAGTCTTCTCAAGATCTTTAATTTTGATTAGTTTGTGAGTTCTATGACCAGTAAAGATACATATTTTATAGGTCTGATATGAACGACGTGCGTAAATCAGCTCGACCATAACTTCCTTGACCCTTTTGGCCGGATGGGCTGACAATACGTACTTCTTAACTTGGCCCGTCATGTCCTCATCTGTCACTTGATTTGACATCAAACGTGTCGTATGTTCTCTTTTGTCCAACTTTCCGTACATTGAGAGTGCTATAGACAAGCTTTTAGCGCATAACCTTGGGAGATAGTTTCGCCAGAGTAATTTGAAACAATTTAAGCGAGTCAGTTATCTAAGAATGAAAATGTGGATGACACGAAACCAGTACTATGAAAGGATCATAGCAGGTGGCGCTCTGTAGTTTCTGTCTACCCCCATAGAAATTGTTAGTTTATTTTTAGTCAAATCTTGCCCTATAATTAAACGGCAAGCGATAAACGTAAACGCTCAGGAGCCGTTAATAGATTTTCAACTTAATAGCTAAACATCTAAAGTTGAAAATCCATTAAAGACTGCTGAGCGATAGCCAACGGAACAAACGAAAACGCTTTGTAATTTACAATAGATTTTCAACTACATATATAAGCTAGGGTTAAGGTTGAAAAAGTATTAGAGACTGCTGAGCGTTAATGATTATCGCGTGCCGTTTGTCTAGGGTGGGTAATTTATTTCATAAAAAAAAAAAACAGTAAAAGTATCGTCACAGGTGTTGAATGTAGTACAAAAATCTTTGCTTATGCAACGGAAATGGAGACAATATTATTTATAAAATAATACCTATATTGTTATACCACCTCGTTTTTTGTTATTTTTGGATCTAATAAGTGTGTGTTAACTTGTCATTTGCTACTTTGCAAACATACGATATTTTCTTTAAAAAGCTTCGATGAATTGATGGATGTTTGTTATTTATGCATACAGAGCGCAGCAGCGAGTATAGGTTAGTTACATAATAAAATTGTAGAGTTCCCGTCTCAACTGACAAAATTTTACGACACAAGGTGAAAAAAGGGTAACACGTAGCATAGGGTGCGTGTGAGATGTATCGCTGAAGTCTCAATCTGTCTCGTCTCGTAGAATAAGAGTGCCTAGAAGCTCAGTTATGACTTATGAGCTATCTACGGAGAGCCTAGCTGTAATATTTTCAGGACTCAAAATAAATAACACGTGTTTTCTTCTTGTGGAGACGAATATAGACATTGTTTTATTCTTTTTCTCAGTATATCGAGTTAGTTTTCATTCGATATATTGTATTCATGTCTTTCTCATGTCTTTAGAGCAATATTTTTGAGGTCAGCTCAATAAGTCTCGTACCACGTATCTACCGGGGTCATGGGACTGTCGAAACAGGATACCGTGGCCTAGGAACTTAAAGGGCAACCGAATTAACAATGAGGATTATAAGGAAATAAAAAAAATATCACTTTATTGGCAAAATTAGGTGTAGAATAATTATTGCATGTCTTGTCGCAAAACGTTTTACATAATTACGTTATTAATTATTATTGGTGCGCGTCATACCTGATCAACGTTGTTCAAATGTGATTGAAACCAATTTCAATTGACATTCTACGTAAGCATATTTAGGTATATTATGTAGTTGCCGCAGGAGGACTAATTAATGTAGTACGTAATATTCCATTTCCTACGTATATTTAATTCTAACTATTGGCCGCTTCCTTTGTTTAGCTAACTGGAAACCCGCTTTGTAATTGTGACACCGATTGCTCGTTGTGGTTATCATGACAGGGTAATATAACCTTTTGCGGTTTCTATTTTGTCGCAGAGCTGGCTTCAGGCTTGTAATGGGAGAAAATGAAATAAAGAGGGGAAAAGCGAAGGACATTTCGTTACTTTGTTGAGTTAGTTGATAAAGAAATTGCTGGAACTGGGTAGGTTTGCAAACGAAATGCAAATGTTGGGAGCGTATCGCAGTGTGGCTCATCTCCATACGATTAGTTGATCATTTGTTACGCCGCCGGCGCGCCCTGCTGCCACTTCCATTCTGCTGCCGTTTGCCGCCATCACTGCGACTGACTGATATATAGTATTACTTGGGTCATAACTTTCAGCGACATTAAATTTTGTTAACATATTTTTAGAAACTTGGTGCGTACCGATTGGATGTTCAATTGAAAGGTGATTGGCAGTATAGCGTGATATATTTACGTCGCAAAAGTTTATAGGTATTTCAGATGTTTCCGATTCGATACTAAATACATTGAACTGAAAGTTTTACTGTCTGGCATTCAACACGTTTGATCGAAATCTGTGTAAATGTTTATAATATTCTTAATGCTCTGACTTGAGTGAAATAACTTTTTAATGATTGAAAGCATAATACCTACTTTTTTTAGCGTGGTAAAATCAAATGAGTCCTCCCACCCCGGGCAGGGCGGGAGAGACTGTCAGACTCGTACTGAATAAAATCCACGGTGTCGTTTAATAGCCCTTTATGTGCCAGGGTCACGGTAATGAGATAAGTCCCGCGACCCCGGCAGGCAAAGCATAATACTTAAGTTACATTTCGTCTAGCAGTTTCTATTTGCAGTAGCGTGATGCTATATAGCCTATAGCCCCTTCCTCGATAGATGGACTTTCCAACACAAAAAGAAAATTTCATTCGAATTAGTAGTTCCTGAGATTAAAGCGTTTAAACAAACAAACTCTTCAGCTTTATAAAGTATATGATAGATAAGATGCATCGCTTTACAAACACAGGAAGTTCGGGCTCTTACGAGTACTGATGGGTTCGAACCATGTATGTAGCGGCTAAAACTAATTAACATCTTAATGAAGTCGGTGATTTAACGAAGTTGTCAGAAGGTAAGTGCGAACACACGAGTGCGGCGACGCGCGACGTTGAGACTGTTTAATTTTTCGCTGTGTGATTACGATTTGCATAAGCTGCGAGCCTGCGAATACTAAATTAGGTTTTGATCTCGATATTATGTTATAATTCATTTATTTCTTTTTCGGACATTTTGTTTTTAGTAATTTTTATGCGATACTTGATTCTTATCTATTTAACGCAGTTGAAATACTAATCACATAATGTTATGTGGGGTATAGCACTTAATTAGAATCTTCTTCTCTTCTTCAACCGTTAGTCACCCAATGCTGAATGTACAGTCGAACTCCAAATTCCTGGGTCAATTTCTGAAAGCAATAGCCTGACGCTTCGCTGTGACTTACGACCTTTTATTATAAGTTGTTTTAATACTATACAAATCAAAGGAACTTACGGTATACTTCATACATTTCAACCTTCGTGGTCTCCACTCCAATACTTTCCCGTTTCATCTTCCATCCAGTCTACGGCATAAATATGACCGCCTTAAATAAAATGTCTAGGATCAAATATGGGTCACTGCACCGACAAAGGGTTAAGTACTCAAATTGAGACGGTTAGTCCCAACATTTGAGATTCAAAAGAGTCTAACATGAGACACTCTAGAGATCACAGAGCTATGATTTGGATTTATTATAATTAGAGATGTGCCGACAAGTTAGCCAAAAGCGCCGCCTGACAAATATCGATGGGTAGAAAGGACTGTCATATTGACTAAAAACCACGGTTTTCCTTCAATAGCCCTTTAGGTTCCAGGTTCAAACAGCCCCGTGATTTATAATTACTTACAGCGTGTAAGTAATTATAAATCACGGTGCTGTCTGTTTACTTCGTTAATCCAGATAAGCAGAGAATCAGGTTGAATGTCATGAACTGAATCATATTGATATTTTTGGAATCATAGTGGGTAGGATAGGTATTGACAGAATCTATATTTTTTTAATAATATATAAGCAAAAGGCCAGCTTTTCTGTACATTCAAAAATGTAAATGTTTTGACAAGATATGAAATATTTACAGATATAAGATATTACATTTTGTGATTTTTATCTTTGCCTGTATCAATTATAAAGATTCACATGGGTAATAATTCTAGAAATAAATTAGACATTTTTAGATTTCGTGGTACTGCCAAGGACCGAAATGGTTGGCATTCTTTGGGGAAGGTTTACGTCCAGCAGTGGCCAGCAACTGACTGCGAGTAGATTTCGTTATAACTTTATTCATAATTTAACAACTCAAAATCATTACAAATACGTATAAAACATAATTTTATTCACAATCAAAGTTATTAATAAAATAAATATGTGAGTTATGAAGTTGTGTATAATTAACTTTGATTGTGAATAAAATTACACCTTTTTTACGTAATATGTTTAATGATTTTGGCAAAGAGAAAATCATCAAAGGAGTCCTGCCGCCCGCCCCAGGCTGGAGCAGAATAGACTGTCAGATTCTAACTGACTAATATCCACCGTTTTCCTTTAATTGCTCTATACGGTACCTGTCAATATGGTCCCAAAACCCTTGTCTCTATCGTGATTTCTGTACAGTGTTCGTTTCCTTGTGAGACTTTTTTCATAACTCAGACTACATAATTATTATTATTACGCAAGATGGATATTTTTGGTTCATACCAAAATCAAAGGAATTTAATATTTGCATATTTATCAACGTTGTTTATTAAAAAACAAATTGAAACGATTTGTTTTTTAAATATTGTCTTTTTCAATATCAGTCTTTATCAAACGCTTTCAAAATACTTATATGTTCTAAAAATTCGCAGCGTGGCATCGCGCCAGTCACGTTTGTCGCTTCGATAGCCTTTAGAGTGGAATTTAAAATCGCCATGTGTGTTTACCATATCCTCTGTTGGGCAAAAATGTTAGGTTATATATATGCGCTTTGCGAAAAAACAGAATGTTTGTGTTTTTTCGTCACAGACCAGTGGATGATCAATTACATTTTTGTGATTTATTGAATCTCATCTTAAAACTTTGAACGTAGATTTCTGGTTTATATTTAATCTATAACAAAATCTCGAAACCGCGCAAAAGATTTGGATGTTTTCATTTAGATCTGCCAACCTTAAAAGTATCTTTCTTGTAAAAAAGCAATGTAGCAAGAGAAAAAACGAATAGATCTCGGTCGTTACTTGCTTCTAAATTGTCAACAACCGCGGTTGTCAATACTCGATTCCAACAACTCGTTCTTGCTATGAAAAATAAGAGTTTTCTTTGACCTAACCCACTGGCACACTCTCAACGTTAAATCATGTCTACATTCCTCGAACTGCGTTCGTGCGGGTATCGAATATGTCCATTAAATTACCAACGGGTCGCAGTTCTATGCAGAAGTATAGAATACTTAATAGTACCTACTAGGGTACAGAAATGTCACTTCCCAAAAACATTTTTTTTTTTAGCGTGTTAAAATCATCAAATGAGTTACCCCGGGCATCGTCTAAGGACTGTCAGTTTGTACTGACTACAATCCATTCGTGGTACTCCAATAGCCCTTTATCTTCCGAGTCACGGTGAGGGCATAAAATGACCGCGACCAAAACAAACAAATGTACGATCAATCTTTGGGTCACTGCACCGAGAGGGTTAAGTAAAAATAAGTACGGTTAGTCCCAACATTTGAGATTCGGCAGCTGTCTACATGACACCCATCGAGAGATCAAGAGCTATGGCCGGATTTATTATAATGTAGCTGTGCACTTAGCCAAAAGCGCCGCCTGACAAATACGATGGGGACTGTCATATTGACTACGGTTTTCCTACAATAGCCCGGAGGTGCGCTAGGATTCACAGCCCCGTGATTTATACTTACAGCCTTAAGTAATTATAACTGGGCATTTCTTTTACTTGGAAGTCCGCAGATAAGCAGAAATCAGCGTTGAATGCCATGAACTGAATCAATTGATATTTCAGCGCATAGTTGAGTCAGCATAGGTATTGACTTGACTATATTTTTTTAATACAATGAGAAAAGGTCAGCTTTTCTGCAATTCAAAAACTGTAGTAATGGTCTTGACAAGATATGTTGTTTACAGATTGAAGATATTACATTTTGTGATCTTTTATCTTATGTTTTACTTACAGATTCACATGGTAAAAAGGGGTCTAGAAATAAATCGTACATTTGTTAGGCTTAGATGGTACTGCCAAACCGAAATGGTTGGCATTATTTGGGGAACTGATTTACGTCACAGTGGCCTGGCCTAACAGCAACTTGCGAAGATTTCCTTATAACTTTATTCATGAATTTAATCTTCTCAAAATTTTAAAAATACGTATACCAATACGTTTTATTCACTTCAAGATACTTCAATAAAATACATAAGTCATGAAGTTACGGCAACTCAGCATATTTAATGTAATTAATTGTTATTACACCTTGTGTACGTAATAGTTTATGACTTTGGCAAAGAGAAAATGTCAAAGGAGTCCTGCCGCCCCCCCAGGGTGGAGCAGACTAGACTTCAGATGAACTGACCAATATCGTTTTCCTTTAATGACCTATACGGTACCTGTCAATGCTGGGCCCACTGCCTTGTCTCATCGCATTGAAGTCTTTGTGATTTTGTCTTTATGAGACTTTTTCATAACTAGGTCTGAATAGTTCTTGACATTACGCAGGATGTGATATCTAATTGGTTCATACCAAAATCAAAGGAATTTAAGAGTAAGCTTGCATATTTATCGACTTGTTTTAAAAAACAAATTGGAAGACGTTTTTGCCATATTGTTTTTTTCAATATCAGTCTTCAAACGAAAAGAAAAATTCGCAGCGTGGCATCGAAGCCAGTCACGTTTGTACTCGATAGCCTTTAGAGTGGAATTAAAATCGCCATTGTGTTTAATAAAGGTTCGGCAATAATGTTAGGTTCTGTTATATGCGCTTTGCGAAGGTTTGTGTTTTTTCGTCACAGACCAGTTTATGATCAAAAATTTTTGTGATTTATTGACTTCAAAAACTTTGACCAGAAAAATTTCTGGTTTATATTTAATCTATAAAAAATTTTCTTTCGCGCAAGTGATTCGGCTGTTATCATTTTTCTTTAAAAGTTGTCTTTCTTGCCACCGAAAGCAATGTAGCAAAGAAAAAACGTTACAGATCTAGGTTATTACTTGCCCTAAATTGTCAACAACCGCGGTTGTCAATACTCGATTCGGTTAACTCGTTTTTGCTATGAAAAATAAGAGTTTTTTTGACCTAACCCATCACACTTCAACGTTTAAATATGTCCACACCCGAATGCGTTCGTGCTTGTCATACATATGTCCATTAAATTACCAACGTCGCAGTTCTATGAGATATAGAATACGTGGCATAGGTATTAACATCGACAGAAATGTACACATTCTAATAAAAAAAAATTTTTTTATCTCAAAAACTGCTACCAGATTTTGATTAAACTTGCAGTATTCCTTGAGGTAACGATCCCTAGTATCAAAAAAACCTACAATTATTGAAAATCGGTCCACAATTGCGGAGTAATCACGTAAAAACACGCAAAACGTAATGTCATCCAAGTATACAGTGATAAATCAATAAAAATGCTCACAAAATAAAAAGTACTGACCATCGTGTGATGAAATTTTTGGGCCATGGGACCATGCATTGCTTTGTATACTGCATCGAAGTCAAAAAAAGAATGACATAATCGACTAGAAACCTCGGAGTAATCGATGTACATATATGTATGTACATCGATTACTCCGAGGTTTTAAAAAAAAAAACACACCGACCGAATTGAGAACCTCCTCCTTTTTTGAAGTCGGTTAAAAAAAATAATCTAATCATTCATCATAATTTAACAATTACCACAACCAGAATGACTGTGTATTAGGGGACAAGACTTAAATAATTTTGATTATAATCTCATAACAATCTTGCAAGATTCCCACAGCATTCATGACATTTCTAAATAAAACAGCTCTACTCGAATTGGTATCACATTTTAGCCGCCTCACTAAGTTCTACCTAACGTGGCCGACATTACCATATGAATATAATTAGTTATATATATAAAGAAATAGCATGACTAAAACTGAGGTGCTAAACTTTCATGAATTAGGCTAGATTTGAAACTGATCACAGTTCGTTTTTTGAAATGAATCATCTCAATTGATACTCGTTTTACAAGCTATGAATCTTGTCATTGCAAACTGATCTCTTAAGCTATTGTCAAACAGACAGGCGTGACGAACGCGAAGCGAGGCGTATTCTTGTACGAAAACGTAATGTATGGAATTGTATGAACATGTCACATAAAGTATCGGAACTCGCTTTACGCAATTTTATACTATGACAGTGATTCGTTCGGATTTATCGCCTAAAATCTGTTTGACAAAGGCCTCCAATAAGGCGGCGCTTAGTCGCGAGCTCGAACTAGATCACTAGCGGCATGGTTCAAAAATATTATTGTCATGATATTTCACCGGAAATCGAGCCATATTGTTCCATGTTACATTAAATGCGCGATCCTCATCCCCCCGTGGAGAAAACAGGTATTTAAAACTTATTCAGTAGATGCACGATCATTCAGAGTGCTAAAGGCGCGTGTAAAAAAATACGAAAAAGCCTTTGGCTGTTGGAGGTTTTATGAAAAAACCACTGCACCAATTAGATTTTGATCAAATAAAATTTATTCCATTCTTCGAGTAAATTTGCTGTGTTACGGTACGGACTTCGTTTTGGAAATCTTGACAGCTTCTTTAGCTGTCTAATTAGTCTAGAGGAGAATACACCTAAAGTTGTGCAATTAAAATTAGCAAAAAAACGAATCTTTAGAAGCTCGTAACTTTGTCCTAATAGCTTCATATTTTACAATTCTGCTTCCGTACAGACAAAATTAATAATTCTTGAGACAAAACGATACACATGTTTAATTTTGGATGTACTTTGTCAAATAGTTTTTAAAACCCCAACGAAGTTTCTATGACGAAAATGTTGACTTGTTTGACCATTAACAGAAACAGAGGTGTCTATATTGTTTTAAGGAACAATTCGAAACATTAAACAACACATTTTTTTTAACTAGAGTTGTCTCACTGCTGAGCAAAGGTCACCCCCATAACGTTCTACTCTGGACGCTGTAAGTTGGACAATAATTAAGGCCAATTTGTAAAACTGGCTTTTTAGTGTCTAGGTTGTCACGAAGAGGGAGTTTTAGAAAACGATACATTTTAGACTAAAAATCTGAGCGAAATAATCTAATATTAAAATTAAATGAAATACCTTCAACTTCATTCCGGACTCGCGTCACCAACATTTTGGTATCGCGCCCTCGGTACGAATACGGAGTGCTTCGTGCTTCCGACTTTCATTGTGTTCCGTTATTGTATCGACGGCACGATACGGTGGCGACACGAAATCTACAAATATTCGTGCTAGGGGTACTGATCTCTAAACAGAAATGAGGTGTCTCGTTTTATTCGAAACATTAAACAACACATTTTTTTTAAATAGGTAGTGTTGTCTCACTGCTGAGCAAAGGTCACCCCCATAACTTTCTACTCTTCGCTGTGTGTGGATTTCTAAGGCCAATTTGTAATGAAAGTGTCTAGGTTGCCACGAAGAGGGAGGTCTAGAAAACGATACATATTAGACTAAAAATCCGAGCGAAATAATCTATTAAAAAATACCTTGAACGGGGACTCGCGGACCCTTTGTGTAATACACATAAAAACATTGCGAAACATTTATGTGTTTGATGCAGAAATGAAAAATTCTAAGTGCAAACATAAAACAAAAGAAGAAAATTAATATCTATTGTTAGAGCTACAACAGAAAGAAACAGACAATACACAGACACTTGTATTGTGGAACAACACGTGTCACGATTTCATAATTATTTGTTCGAGTGCTTGGAACGGCGTTCGCGGATATTGAGTGTAAATGGGATTTAAGCAATTAGGGCTGTCCACTCCAGCTGCCAAGCGGAAACTGACCAGAGTCCACTCTTGTTTTTCTTTAATTACCTATCTCACGGGTGTCGTGCTTTCGCAGCGCTGCATATAAATAATGGGAACATGGAACCTATGCAAACATTTACCTGAGGGAGACATAAATGTCAAAGCTACACAAAAGTACCCTAGATGTACTTTGAGCGTGTTGTAAAGTTGAAAATATATAAGCACAAAGGTATAATTAGTAGTTTTATTACAATTCTACTGTTAGAATAAACCTAAATGTTTTACTGGGGTGTTTATACTCTCTTAATGATAAGGGTCTGTAATGTCTCTATAGTTCCCAGAGGATTCTTTCCGAGAACTGACTGGTGGAAAAATAGAGAGTAAGTTTAATTCCATTTATTTAAAGCGGACGTAGATACCTGCTGTTGGCAATCTATATTATATATTTGAAATAATAAGGGATAATGTGTTATTTATAAAGTTTAAGTTTAGGAAAGATTTCACGAGTCGCTTAAAAAATGAACAAATGCCTCTTTTTTAAAAAAAAACTTGTATTTAATACGAAAGTTTAAAACAGTTACGCTATAAATATTTTTTGGTAAGCAAAATTGCTTTGAGACCTTTGTTGTTACTGTGTTGAAAGCAGTAATGTCTTTATTGAACGCTAAACTGTGTATCATTGAAACCATCATTATCTATAATTTTGTATTTTTTATAAAGCTTGCGCTATTTTAACATGAATATTTTAGTGAAAAAGGTGATTGATCGCATTAATGATTTATAGCATGTACGTACACTACTGTACTTAACTACGTCCAGTCATTTTCAATTCTTAAAACATTTTGTGTACTAATGAGCCCTATTGACTTTTATTTTATTTATTGATCTTTTAGATCATCACGACTGTCCAATAAAGGACTGTTATTACACATTGACACGCATTTTAAAATAAAATAAATAAAACCATAAGAAGTAGTAACCAACCCGGTTTTGGGAACAGGGTTCTATCTACTGGTAGAGGGTCGCTTAGATACAAACTACTGGTGATTAGTCCACACTACCAACACTACTGTTACCATCATTGCTGAGTTCACATCCAATATACAAAAATTTCGCGAGCCAAGTTAAAGTACTTAATTTTGGCCGCAAGAATCTCTAAACAGGTAACCGTCACCTTAGAATGTACAGGGCTATACAAGATCAAAAAGTGGCTTGAGATCGCGCCAATGTGTACTTTTGTTATGTATAAACATGAAGATGTCTTTCACATTTAAGATTTATTTAAGTCACCATTCCACAAATAATAACAGTTCCGTGAATCTTTGCGTAAAATAGCAATTTGTGATTTCTGAGCCTTGAACAAGACCAGCGATAGGCGGCGGCGACCTCTCCCGCCCGATATTAGTCGAAGCCGTGCTGCGGGACGAGACAAAATGAAAAGTGGTCGCCTCCTTCTGCGAAGCAGTTATGCTAGCGAAGATGGAGGCTGGATTCGTGTGGGACAGGACAGTGTCCATCTCACGGTATCGCAAGTCGCGAGGCGATTTCCGGCCACGTAGGCGTGGAAATGCCGATGGCGAGTATTGGGTGAATCGCCGTCCGATCGTGAACCATGCCTGAGTAGACGGCGTCTAGTACCACGCACGCCCGTTAAAGAGCTGTCAGCAATCTGACGCAGCCCTCAAAGAGAGCCAAACGCCTGCCTAGGTCGCGGGATGTCTTTTCAAGTAACCGTAATCTTCTTCTAAGTCCCTACACTCTTGGCAGAGTGGTCGTGGTCGTCACATCAGGGGTGGTGGCTCGCTTCACAATTCGCCGCCATTCCTCTCGCACCGCTGCCTTCCTGGTACATTCGTGTAGGGGACCATTCAATGCAGCCTTGATTTGGTCTGTCCAGCGCTTTGGTGATCGGCCTCGAGCTCTGGTGCCATTCACTTTGCCCTGTACCACAAGGCGTTCCACAGATGAGTTTCCTCGCCGAAAAACATGTCCGAAGTAAGTGAGGATTCGACTCTGAACGGTGGAAGATAAACGCTGTTTGAAGCCAAGTTCGCTTAATAATTATGGAAACATTTGTTCAGAATTGGTTCCATGATATGCCAAGCATTCTCCTCCAGCACCACATTTTCAAAGCTTTCCCTAAGTGTCCATGTCTAGTCACCGTGATACTGGAACGAAGGCAATGGCAATGCGTTATAAGATTATCTCGTAAAAGATTATCACCTGCTTGGACTTGTGCTAATATTTTAGGAATGGCTGAAAACCAGTATTATACCTAAAAGATACAGCTAGATTAGGAATTAACATGTTATATTAAAAATACAAACATGGATATTCGGCGAAGAACCAGAGTCACCGACATAGCTCATAAAATTTGCAAGTTGAAGTGGCAATGGGCAGGCCACATCGCTCGTAGAACTGACCGGAAAACGTAGCGTAGGCAGGCCTCCCACTAGGTGGACCGACGACAACCGCGCGATGCAAGTGGCGAATTGTGGTTCGGCGTGGCGGTCTAAGGGGGAGGCCTATTTTCAGCAGGGGATGTCTTCTAGCTGATAATGATGATGGTTAAAAATACAGCCATAATACACAATTGGCTCAATGGCTGAGAAATTAACTGCTGCGGTACGTGTCGTGGGTTCGATTCTAGTATAGAACAGATAATTGTATAAATAGTTGTTCCAAGTCCCTGAGTTTATATATTGTGAGTTTAAATGTTCCCACAGTACAAAAGAAATGCCTTGTATGGGGGATATTATTTTAAAAAACAAAATAAAAACTTTAGTATCATTTATCAACGTAAATAAAACGCTCCCCTGTATAATTATTTCAAACTATGTACTGTTAATAGCGGCCACTGTTTTCGGATCAATTTACTAACAGCTTGTTTTAAGTTCCCCGTAACTTCGTGATAATTTTATGAGCGCTATACACGAAAGTTCAAGTGGTTATTGTACCTAGTTAAGCACAACTAACGTAGAGCATTCCTGCGTTATATATAGCTCATAATATTTTTATTACTTTTGACCCACTTTGGATTTTATTATGTATTTTGAGTAATAAAATAAATTATTTAAATCACTTAATATTTGTTCAGTTTGCCTTCTTGGCTTAGAACCATTAGTGGTTTAGTGGAACTAAGTATTCATCAAAAAAGTTTTTGATCTTCTCCTGAATACATAATTATTATCGCGCCTACATAAGGTGCCAGAGGGCTCTTAGATGATCATGTATTCGTGTAAAAATGATTTATTTTACAATATTTTAATGTACCTGACTAACGTGGCGGCCTAAGTACGATATGGCTGCCGTCTAAAAAAAAATTGTGACTGAAAAAAAGGAAACCGACTTCAAAACGAAACACAAAAACTGAAAAAAAAAAACTTTTCTTTCGGAAGTCGGTGGCCATAATCAATGAAATAAAAAAAGCCACCTACTTCTTGAAGAAAAGTTATTTTACAGTTTTTTTTTGTGTTTGGTTTACGGTGAATTCGCCCAGCTTCTCTTTTCATCAAAAGATTTTCTGCGAGTTTAGATATTCAACAAAACAGCGTCCTCCCTCCGCCCCAGCCGCAGTCTTCATATACGTAATCGACGTCTTTAAAAATCTACAATCCTAGTAAGCAACTAAAACGGATCGATGCGGGAAACTTCTCAAGATATCCACTATTGTTAAATACTAAAACCTTTCCCAGAATGTCATAAACACTTTTTTGAAAACCGCATCGAGATCGGTTCAGCAAAACGCGAGATAATTGCTAACATAATATGTTATGTCCGCAATTATCTCACGTTTATACGAAAAAACATTTATGTATGCACGTCAGTACGTATGCGTACTGACGTGCATACATACGTACATACAGGTTGAACTGAGAACCTACCCTATTTTTTTTGAAGTCGGTTAAAAGTGACATCTGTTTTACAATAACACATTCAGAAGCAAGTTCCATTCAGTATTTTTGGTCATTTATCTCGAATTCAGCTGTGACGAATGCTAAGTTTTCTCCTTCACTTCTAAAATAATAGTTTGAGTAATTTCTTTAAGAATGCAATTAAGACGAATAGTTCAAAGCATTTCATTATCGGCACCAGCAGCGTCCAAGTTTAAATACTTCGCCATTTAACTGTTACTGTAAAGCGTTTGAGCATCTCTTGAGTCTTTGGAGCTCAGTTTTAGTACGATTCACCCGGTGTAAGTTCTAAAGATTTAGGACCTTAAGATTTAGTATTTGGAATGGATATGGTGAGTTTGTGAAACTTATACTGTGTGTGGGGTATCATTAAATAGGCCTTTAAAAAATAAAGTTTCCATTAACAATTTTTTGATAAAAAAATTCGTTTGTGGAATATTAAGCTTTAAAGTGCTAAATTTTGTTCGATTCGAGTGTCCCCCCCCTCTACCAGCTAAACGGTTATGTTTGGGGGTGTGAAAAAATTCACAATAGTAGTATATATAACGAAGTTTAAAAGAAAATTATCATGACTAAGAAGGCTTTACAACTTTACGAGTAATAGTCGACCAACTTATAAAATGTACTTGGATTCATATTTTCTTAAACAAAATGTATCGGAGAGAACTGCAAATGTAAGTTTGTCAACTTTATTTTACAGCTTTTATAGGTATGTTTTTTGGGGATATGTAGGTTTTTATCGTCAAATATTTTTAACTAAATTCAAAAAAAAGAGGAGGTTCTAAATTCCTCGTAATCTTTTTTCTTATGCATTTTCCCCGATTTCTCAAAGGGACCGATTTTTTCTTCTTTTTAAAATTAAATTCAGCCTTTATTTTCGCATAAGTTTTTGAATAACGTTTTGGCCGTTTTTAATATTTCTCGTCAATAGTGAGCCAACAGAAATAAATCATCGGTGAAAATATAACTATCTAACCATCATCGTTTATTTATGAGATACAGACAGACATGTGAGTCTTAGTAATAGGGTCCCGTTTTGGGGAACCCTTAGAAACACGAAAGATTACAAATATAAACATAGCCTAATCCCACAAATCTAAACGTATCCTTTAATACGCACAAAAGACTGAGTTATACGAAAAACATATTGAAAAATAAACGTGAATCAATTCACCGATTTGAGATGGAACAATCTTTCATCGTTCGCTTACCCTTCCCCCTCAACCGAGACTATCTCATCCAGCGAGCAGTGAGGATTACGTTTGTTTGCTCAACAGTCGGTACAAAGCGAACAGTCTGTTGACATTTACTGTCACGGTAAATACTCGGTTTACCATTATTTACCCAGCGGACGTAATACCTACTACTGAACAAATACGCACCATCGGAAAGAATGGAACATAACCAGCTGAACTTTAAATCAATAGCCTTATGTAATGTAACAGAACTTGTCTAACCGCCAATTAAAACGCGGAATTATCGCACGTTGAATCAGTTCAACTTCCGCTTGTTAACGTGTGAATATATCGCTTTTGCGTTACTACAGAATTACGTAAGTGTCTGTTTCATGAAACAAACAGAATGGAATTGAAATAATGCGGGCTCTACTTCCATTTTCCAGTGTTATTTAATAAACGTTCTGCACGTTTCCTAGATATTGAAAACTTAGGTTAAGGCCGCCACTGGCTGTTTTAGGCATCACGAACTTTTGTTTCGTTTACCCTGCCCAATAGTAAAATAGCTTATTGTCGTAGCCGTAGCCGTAGCACACGTAGCGGCTGTCATGTCGCACAGCTACGGCGTAGCAGGCGTAGCGGGCGTAGCTCAACACGGATAACTTTACTCCTTTCTAAACACAAGTTGGCACGTGCTAAATTTGTTTTATTTTTTTGTTCCTAAGTCCGAAGGTCAGGTTCCTTTTAGTCAAAACAATGTTGTAGCGCAACACATAAATATTGTGAAACAAAAGTCGCATTGTATGTGTTGAGTTATTGGTAGCAGATTTATGACAATATGATGTTTTTTGTTCTATATCAGTATTCATTTTCGTTGTTTGCAGATGTATTTATGTAATACCTGTTAGTTCCATCTTACTGTTTCAGCCACTAGACAAGTTCGATGAAACTATCCCTTTTCCTAGCGCCCACAGTAGTTCTGCGGTGTCGGAGTCTCAGATAGTTGTGTATTTGTTTGACGTTAGTTAACCGAGAGCTATGTGAAGGACTGTTGATGTGATATATAGACGAAAGAGGTTAATGAACTTAACGTTTTGTATAAATGTACAGATGTCGACACAGTACCTAAGCACGTTTCAATCAAAGCAAAGAAATTGAAAATTTCATTTAATTATTATATTTCTGGTAGAAAAGTAGTTTGTTAAGTAGTGTAGGTTTGAGCTATTAATTAATACATAGGTACAGTATACTTAATATACGAACAGAAAAAAATCTTTAGATGCAAATCAGAGTTTGAACACACCCATCCGTCTTCAAATAACTACAGGTCTTGAAATTGTCCAATTTAAATATTTCATTCCTCACGGTTATATGCTTGCTTAGTTTACAAGAGGAAAATCTGCGGGCAAAGCCGGTGGGTAAAGCGCTAGTATAAATAATAAAGACAGGCACCCACGGCCCCATGTTGGAGACGGAATGCCGGTAAAGTTATACTCCCACCAGACACAATTTCTCTCATAATATTATTTGCTGCTGTGACTACGTGACTTGAATTTCGCCTATTTACCTGCTTGTGATATGAAATGAAATTTGTTCGCCGCAGGAAACTTGCTTATTTACCTTAGAAATTGCAACGAATGTTATGAAATATGAGATTATTGCACTCTGTCTCTCGTCAGTATTGCTCATTTGAGGCATGACTGATGTTTTCATGTTTGAAAACGACAGGTGGCCTACACTATAACTTTTTAAAGCGTCAGTGGTTCCGCTCAAGGAACGAGATGGCGCTAGACGACTTGAATAGTTCTGTCTCTTTCCCACAGCCTAACTACTCACGCTTTAAGACGTAACGGGAGGCCACCAGTTCTGTTTTTAAAAAAGGACGTGTGTCATTTGTGCTTTTACTTTGCTCACAATCTAAAACGAAAAGTCAGTGTCAGTGAACGCTCTTAAATCGCCTTTTCTCATTGTATAACAACGAACTTGCATCATAAATATTTCGACGTTTACAGAAAAGTTATTACAAAATAAATTACCGCCATTTTCTCGCTATGTCCGCACGGAGATGTTGCCATATTTAATCCTGCACAGTGCATGTATCTGAAAACGAGCGGGCTCACTTCGAGGTGCAGGAACTTTCAATACAAAATGCATGTGTAGTCTGTTGTTGGGACTTAGACAATGCGCGCAACAAAAACTTTGAGCGCATGTTTGAACAACCCAAGTCAGACATTAGGGAAAGTTATGGTTTGCTGACTGTATTTAACGAGTACTGGCTGCTTTTAAACGGCAATTGTTGTTAGAAGTGTGCCGAGTGCGAATACTAATTTTGAGCCTTTGTTACCCACAGTTTTTGAACAAAGACGAAGAAACTTTCTGCTATTCTTACTAAAAAAATAAAGGCAAGGTCATGAGTTAAGTGATCGATATTTTAACGTAGAATACTTCGTAAATCCATACAATATGTTCCTCGCATAATAATTCGATCTGAATAATACCGCCGCGCGCGGCGGAGTGTGCTGTGTGAACCTATCTTTATACGCATTATATTGTAGCGGTATAAAAATATTGTCATTCCCTGTCGAAGACCTTGGCGGTCGGAATTAAAAGAGCTTTTTCCTGTTGTAGAAATTTCGTCATGTAGTTATGAGGGTATTAAAGTTAATGGAGCCCTCGGCACCGACGTCTACCTCGCCGAGTTTATGAGTTCATAGGCAGGGTATCTCTGTGGCAACGTTTTATTTGTAAGAAATAATTTTCATTTTGGAAGCCTCTCAGAAAAATATTTCCAGAAAAATTCTGAGTGTTTTTTCCCACCAGTAGGTACTTTCTTTGATACATATTAAAGGTATCGAGACTCTATGTTAAAACGTCGCGTTTTTTATCTCGATCTAGTGCCAAAAGCCATAAATAAGGCCATAATTAGTCCAAACGTTTTATTCTCAGTCGGAGTAATACGAATAAGTGAAAACATTAAGTAAGAACTTTTTTCAGACAAAATTTTCATGTAAGATTTTTTACCCGACTGCGCGACGCAAAGGAGGGTAATGTGTTTATCAGTCTATGTATGTATGTATGTATGTATGTATGTAAGTATGTATGTATGTATGTTTGTTTCTATGTGGCGTTCTAGAGACCAAATGCGTAGGCCGATTTTGATAAGTTTTACGTCAATCGATTCGTCTTAATCTCGCGAGTGCCACTAAAGACATGACAGTAATCAAAATTCACCACAGCGACAACCAGACGCCATATTGTCAAATTGAAAAAAAAAATGTCGATGAACTATGTCATGTGGGGTATCGTTGAATAGGTATTTTAGGTTCCCTTTATCATTTTTCATTTTAAATAATAGTTTAGGATATATAACGATTTAAAGTTGTTTAGCAAAACAATAATTATTCTCTGAATAGTAACTAAAAAGTATGAAATAAAAAAAATATTTAACGAAAAACAAAAAACCCGACTGCGTTAAAAAAACTAAAAAGAAAGAAACAAGTCCAGTAGTTAAGAATTCACTCATTCACACTCACAGTCGGGGCCCATTCAAATTATACCAATCAAATCATCCCAACGGGCCCCGACTGTGAGTGTGAATGAGTGAATTCTTAACTACTGGACTTGTTTCTTTCTTTTTAGTTTTTTTAACGCAGTCGGGTTTTTTGTTTTTCGTTAAATATTTTTTTAATTTTCGCAGTTGTAAAACGGCATTTTTAATCTTAATCGGGCTTGCTTAATATAATTTAACTCCCGATTATATCAATGCGGGTATTTTGGATGAAGACTCGTTACTAGTCAATGCTGAGGGTTTTTCAAACGGACTGGCAAATGAGTCGGCATTTGCGAGGCGACGATGGCAATGTCAGCCAGCCAGTAAATTTTCCAGATAAGCGCAGCTCTGACGGCTAGGCCAAGCTCGCTCGCTTATTTCATTAAGTTATTTGCTTTGACTTCAACTTGCCTGATGAAATACAAGTCGACAATTTACGAGAAATAACATATAATTATTTCATAAAAGTACTGGTTACTGTAACGTATTGAAATTATTTTATAGAATTTGGCTTACATAATATCCTTTATGATTTAATAATATTGTCATGAATGTAATGTGAAACATCTTATTTTCTTTACATATTTGTGATCTTTACATTTCCTTATCTCTCGAAGTCGAGTTCAAAACGATATGAAGGTAATTGCCCTTACATCGTTATTTTCCTTTTGTTAAAGACTCACAAACTCTCGTAATAGGCGAGGAAAATCACAAAGGTGCAAAAAGGGTGTTGTATTATTCAGGTTCTTTCCCCTCATTCGGATTGATTAATTTGTACTTCATCTAAGTTTCGCCGAGATTTCCGATTTGCTCCCCCGGTGGTGTAAATTGTGCTAGAAATCCGAAACGGCGTCGTTAGTTCTGCGGGGGGGTTCCCCTGGGCCATGTCGGGCAGGGGACGCGGTAACCTTCATAAATCTTTTCCTCGAGCTTCCCGCAACTAACAAGCCGGCAGCGCGCTCCGGCCGGCGCGGATCGAACCCGCCGCCACTAAATAACCGTGAAAACTTTCATAATAACACCACTTTAAGTAGATTAAAATACCTAACTGATCGTATATTCATATTAATCATATAGTGCCTGAAAGAGGGTCGGCGTTATGTACGTGCTACTAGTAATTTAATAATCTAAGGGACGTCTCGCCGCGATTCGCTCCTTTATAAATCAGTTTTATCGGGGTGCCTTCGCTGTGGCTTAAAATTATTAGTTCTGTGGACGGGTGTGGCACTTTGACTATACATTAGTTATGACACTATTCTCGGGTAAATCAAACGAATGATTGCTCACCAATGAGAACAATCATTGATTGAAATCCGATTTTCCAAGAAGGAAAGTGTTTTAATCTAGTTACAAATACTACACGCTTGAGGTTTCATCCGTCAAAACATTGTGTTAAATAAAGTTAACAAAATCAATTTCATGGAAGTTTATAACTTCTATGAAATTAATTTTGTTAACTTTAGTTAGTTTAAATTAATAACTGTAGGTCAATAAGTTCTGTATAAATTCGTACCCTATAAAATAAAATGATACCGGGAAATCAAGATATATCACTCAAGATGTATATCGTCACTGGTGAGCTGTAGAGCCACAGAACCGCAGTTTCCCACTAGTTTTAGTCACCTTACGACACGTTCTGGTGTGGTGGGGATTAGTCTCTAATACCGACGTCCTCGTGCCAGTTAAGACGTGAGTCGTAGATACTCCTGTCATAGAGTTGAATCTTGAACAAATGCAAAAATATAAATCTGTGTAGAAAACCTGCTCGGTTGACGACTTGGTAAAATGGTCATTAATCTCTCGACTCTGAGATCGATTTGATTGTTAAGAAGCGGATTGTTTGTTTATATTATGAGGATTTAACTTAATTTGTGCCCTTGTAGGTGTTGAAACAGTTTTAATGGATTTTTATTTTATTTATCGTTCCTATATAATCAGACAGTTGGTAAACATATTTTTTCTTCATATTTTCATCACGCATCCGACGGGTTATAAAAAATTACTATAATTCTATTACATTGCGGCAAATTCTTCGACAGATATTAATGAAATATTGCTCCGAGGTAATCAATCACCATGGAGTTCCGAACAATATTTAGAAAAATAAAACTTCAAATACCCAACTTTCCTCTTTGCGTTTATGAATAAACTTTATTTTATGAATTGGGAATAACTTGATACTTTTAAATCCTTTCTTAAAAGTTCGACGTAGTCAACTGTTCACTTCTCACTTGAACGCTCCGCTTGTATTTATCGTTTTTTATTAAATGGCGTTTTTCATTGTTTCAGCATCGCTGGCGGAGCGTTTGCGCGCTAGGGACCGGAGGCTTCGCCCTCTTGTACTGGCGCTTACGGATCGCCGGCGCGCCCACCGCCTTCGCCGCGGCTGATAACCCCGCGTCGAGAGACCCCTCCATTCTTACGCGCCTCTATACTTTTGCTTATCTTCCCGTCTTCAACTTCTTCCTCCTTTTATACCCTTTTCATCTGAGCTTCGATTGGTCGATGGACTCGATACCGAGGATAACGACGCTCTTCGACGCCCGGAATATCACTACCGCAATATTCTACTTCGTCATTTCAAAAGTGACCTGGCGAACACTAACGAATGAATTCAAAAAGCATCATGACAACCTGTACCGGGATACAAAGTACTACAAGAAACAAAACTGTAAAATTAAGCACAAATGGAATTATAGTAGCAAACAGTATAATAGAGGACAAGACTGTTATGAAAGAAAAAGCTATCATGCGCCGCACAAAGAGAATGTATCATCTAAAAAGCTATTGTGTCCGTGCACTGGCTGCAAACATTCGCTCAGTGATGAGCACACGAGTGTGTGTCGCGCGAGCAACAACAATAACATAACGATGCACAACTCGAGTTGCATATGCCCGATATCGTTAACGAAGTCTAAGGCGAGCACGACGCAGAGGAACGTTTATCGCAGTCCCCATGTTGCGCTGCTGATGTTCACAGCATTTATGGTACTGCCATTCGTGCCTGCGACTAATTTACTTTTCTACGTAGGCTTCGTGGTGGCGGAGCGTGTTTTGTACATACCGAGTGTTGGCTTCTGTTTATTGCTGGGCCTAGGGGCCGGTGTGTTGACACGGCACTGGCATCGTGGCGAGACGCGGAGCAGGCTGTTCATGTTGGCCCTGCTGGTGACCTTGTCAGCTATGTGTGGTTACACGATGAAGAGGAACCTCGACTGGCGTGACGAAGAAAGCCTCTTCAGAAGCGCCCTGCATATCAACCCACCAAAGGGTGAGTAAAAGCTTTTTCTGAGCACTAGCTACATATTTTATAGATGTCTTTGTGTCTTAGGAAGGGGAGTGAAGTGTGAGCGCCACTTGAGACTGCGTTCACGTTGTATCGTGACAGTGCGTAGGTCGCGACTTGTAACTAGTTGCTAAGCCTCGTTTACGAGCGTCATACTGACCTATTTTCTCGCAGCAGCGGGAGGATGTCAGCTGATATATATTATGTTTTTTTTTCCGTATTTAAATTAGAAGAAGACGTTGTTAATATTATTTTCTGACTTTAGCTTTATTTAGGTCGTTATGGAGGTTATTATACAGACAAAGTGAATAATACGAGTAAAAACTTAGATTTTGAATTTGTTAGTAGGTTCTTGTCTCACTTTATTCTGAATAAACTGTAATGTATGTATGTGTGTACTTTTTATGTTTATTGCACAGTTGGTCACATAATTTAAAGTCCAACAAAATTTCAATTCGGAGCAGGCCAGTTGTACTAACCGTTAGTCAACGTCGCGGCACAATTTTGCGAGTTCACGGCATAATGTTAGCGCTGGGGAACCAACACTTCCATCGCGTACCTTTCTCAAAAGTTTGTTTGAGTTGCTCCCTCGTTACAGCTCAAAACTAAGACACAATTAATTTGTTTGAGAGACAGCTACAAACTACCTGTCCGCGTGTTAGTTCGTGTAAGTTAGAAAAGAGGTTGTCATGCCGCGGCTGTTTGGATCTGAGTACCTGCCCACTCGGGAGCTGGTAATGTATTCACTACTTCCACTCACATTCAGACTCTTGACCTTTCTAGGACGCCATTAAACATGCATGTGCGTCCCGAGGGGCACCGCCCGCGCCCCGGGTTTCTGTTCACAACACAAACTTTCGCGCAAAGAGAAAAGTTTCGTCTGATGGCTCTCATTTTGCCTCCCTTCATACGACGAATGTTCGACTCAATTTCGAATATTATATTAGTTGTTTTGTAAGCCGAATTCTCATGAATATTTTATCAGTTTATGTACTTCATTACCTACTGTATGTAAGTGTCCGTAAGTGTTAGGCCAATCATTTAATATTTACCCTTAGGTTAGGTTATTAAATCATCAAACACGACAAATAAAAACCAGTGTATCGAGGGAACCTTTCAATTTTAAAGTTTATGAACTACCTTCTACAGAAAATTTATTACTCAATGGAAAAAGCAAATGGCTCGTCCTTTTGAAAAACTTAACAATAAATCTTCAGCGTTAAAATTGGCTGAAACAATACAAAATAAATAGAGAGAAAGTTAGCAAAAAGAAAACGGGTATGATAGTTTCGTTCACAAAAGAGCATTTTGAATAATCGCTATTTTCGACACTTGGTTATGGAAGAAGCAAATGGCTCATCCTTTTGAAAAACTTCACTAAATCATAGTTCAGCGTTAAAATTGGCTGAAACAATACAAAATAAATGAAAGTTAGCAAAAAGAAAACAATATTTGCAAATAAATTGCGACGCTATTTACCTGACAAAAAAAAAACAGACCAACAGTATAATACAAATACATCCATACTTTTTGAGAACTTCATAAATAATATTATCAACAGGTCTCCGAAGTCGGTTTGGTAAATATATACTGTTGAAAGGAAAGAAAATCGTAACTTATTCAGAAACCACAAATAAGATAACGAAATATGCTCCCCTCGCCAGAAAAACAATATTTCACCTAAATTATGACACTTTATCGAAGGGTCTCCGTTGTAAAACTATCCAACTTGTTCGGGATGGGTCTGTAAGGAAAAAATAAGAGGGCCGACTTACTTTTTAAAAGTTTCTATCTGAATTCTTGTATTTTTACGAGATCCGAAATCACTTGCAAAATATTGAGGACGCTCCGCAGCTGCTGCTTAACTTATATGTTCTCGTGGGAATTAAACCCCGAAAAGACTGTTCCAGGAAAAGCTGGTCCTAACTCCTACTAACATACTCGTACATACACATAAATAAGAAATGATTCTGTATTGATGTGACAATTTCATATTTACCCAAAGAATACTAAGTTACATTAAAATGTTTTGGATATACAACATGTAACGTAATTAACGCACACCCTCAGACACCCCAATTAGAATATTATGTTATAATCATAATACATATATTGATATTTTAATTTAATATGTACATGCATTGTTACTAACTAAACTAGTTATATTGCAGTAAGGTTTATTTTTCTTTATTTTGTATTGAATGACGGAATTTGTGTTAATACAAATAAAATAGCACTTTTAAGTCTTGTTTCCTTGATTTACGGTCTATCTTAGTTTGTTTTGACTGTACTGGGGTGATGTGACTATAATTTCTGTAGTTTAAATTATTTTTGATAAAAAAAATACCTATATTGAAAATGCTAGAAATCAATTCAGTAAACTATTCTGAACAAACTAATTTCAGGATGTGCGATAATTATGTTACATGTTGTATATGATTTTTTGATGATTCTTGTATTTTATTTATTTTACAGACATAATAACATTTTTCACTTTCTTGTGTTTTGCACCGATAGGGCTATCTCAGAAACCTTTTTCTACATCTAAGCCAGTCAAGGCGTCTCTTGAACTAGCCAGATGTTGCTAGTTTATGAATAACTTAAATGTTATTAAATATTCTTAAAACGTTTTTCTTATTCTTAAAATAAGATGACCGACCTTTTGAGGTCAGTATTTATTTATAAAATTGATATAGGAATACTTGGAAAGTTAGAAGAAGCTTGTGGTTGCCCTTCAAGGCTAAGCCCCGCTTGCCAAAGTTAATGTGTAGATGGGTGACCATCTATTGCATACCGAGTTTCTTCTGTGTCTCTGTCAGTGTTTGTCTCTGTCTCTGTTACTGGTCAGACAACCCGACAACCAATCTAACCAAGGAGCATCGTGTTACCTAGAACTAAGGCGGTCGCTCCACGTAAACTATTGGTAATATCAACTTTACTGTATGCGGTAAGACAGGAAACCGACTGCAATACATGTGTAGGAAAACAAATACAGGGTTCGTCCTCAATATATTTGGGAGAAGGCTAGATAGATGATTTTAGGGTTATTTTAAATTAAATTAGTAAACCTTTTCTTTGATATTTGTCACCTCATCATCATCATCATCATTTCAGCCTATTGCAGTCCACTGCTGGACATAGGCTTAGGACATAGTTATCTCCTGCTTTTTTCATCCAGCCACTGCCAACCACCTTCTTCAGGTCATCGGTCCATCTTGCCCGGGGGGCCGTCCGACTACGCTTACTTACACGCGGTCTCCATTCGAGAACCTTCCTACTCCACCTGTCGTCAGTTCTGCAGCAGACATGACCATGACATTTATCACCTGCTTCTCAAATAATATAAGTTATCAATTTTTGATTTAATCAGTGAGGGAGCATACAAGGGACCCAAATCAAAATAGCAGTAGAGCATTGTTTTGAAGTTAAGACTATGATTTGTTAATATAATGTAACGATAAAATTAAGTTCAAGTGGTTCAACGTCAGTTTAGCATTTATTTTACTTTTGTCAAACTTACAGTGACCTGTGGCCATGCCTGTGCCATCATCTATAAGGGCTGGTTTTATAAATCTGTGAAAATTATCCTAATTTCGGATAACGTTATTTTTTTTTAATTTTCAAACTGCTTTTGTACGATTTTCGATCAAATACAATAATTAATAACTTTGCAAAACATCCTTGTTCGAGGCTATACCGTTTACTAAAGAAAAAAAATAGGTAGGTAAACAATTTATATATCATGTCATCTTGCAAACTTCACTTCTTTAACTGTGTATCTATATTCACTTAACACATGTGTTTTCTCGAATTCAGTCTTGTAAGTTAATACCTGACAGTTTTTTTTCAGTGTGATTTACAAGAAAAAAAAAACCACTAAGCATAAGCTGGCGTTTTCCCTTACTGTATAACCACAAAACTAGTCTTGTTTCCGAAAGTCGTATTTAGCACCAATGACCTCTTACTAAGGTCATGGGTGCGTTGGTGTTAAAGGAAAAACAGAAGGCGTGCTGGAATGTACTTTAAATTGAATTTTTATTTACCTAAGTAATTCGAAGTCTAGGCTAAGCTGTAGTAGTATTAACGTAGAGCACTCACGTAAATGGAAACACGACTTGTAGTTAGTTTTCCTAATTCTTGCTTGAGTAAGTTAATCTTCATTTTGTAGGCTTGACTGTTCCTTAGTCCAGATCTAGTCTAGTCCAGAAAATATTTTGCATTTGTGAAGCATGGGACGAAATACAGACGCAGCTCATGAAACGGGCATCGAACAACCTGAAATGCAATGCAGAAGATGTCATAACCATTATACATCAGTTACTAAAGTATCTATTACTAGTTACTAAAATATCTATTTATCCAAAACGGTATGGATAAATTGATACATATGTGATGTATGTGCAATGAGCAGTGCTGGCTCAGTGGTATCGGCCTCGACTTACGAGTTGTAGGTCGTGGTTCGAACCCAGCAAGGCGCATTACTTTATGTAATTTATTTCATCACCACTGCTCTAAACGGTGCACGGTGAAGGAAAATATCGTGAGGAAATCGGCATGTCCTAGAACCAAAAGTTTGAAGACATGTGACATCAACCGCACTGGGCCTGCGTAATGGATAATAGCCCAATTCCTCTCACAGAAAGGAGGCTTGTGTCCCAACAGTGGGAACATTGATGATGATTCGTTGACTGAATTCGGTATTTTTTAATTTTTTACTACAAGCGTAACTTAGGTTTTTTATAAATCATTCTACAAAACTTTTGTATAATATCTATCGGTAGCCGACTAGAAGCCAGTACTGTGTTGAAACTACTACTTTGTAAACTTCCCTCTATAATGTTACCCCACCTGGCAAAGAACTTCTCATTAGCACACTAGTAAATTCCTATAATTATAATGTAGCATGCACCTTGTTCGGATAACGGATAATGTGGAGACTGTTTACGAGAAAATAGAATCAGCCATAACGCAAAGTTTGAAAAAAATAAGATGCACATCAGAGACAAAAGACATAATTTCAGCGGAAACAAAAATTATGATAAAGAAACGAAGCGAGCTACAAAAGAAACTTCCAAAAAATAAAAAAGACAAACAAGAACTATCTATCTTATACAAGAACACAAATAAACTTCTTAAAAAAGACTACGAAAATCACAGAATGAAAATAATAGAAGACAACTTGCTAAACTCTGGAAGTCAAAAAAGAGCGTACAAACAGCTAAATACCAACAAAACATGGATACCAAAGCTAAAATCAAAAAGCCCTCTAAAAGGTACACAGACAAGACTAGATATTGTCCAAATCGCCTCAGACTTCTACAAAGACCTCTACAACCACCAAAACCGTAAAGAAAATCAAAGGAAACCTGAAAATCATAAAGACATTACAATGCCACCACCACCGGTCAAACCTTTCAGCGAACAAGAAATAATAATGCAAATAGACAGCCTCAAACAAGAAAAAAGTCCCGGACACGATAATATACCAAACGAAGCTATCAAGTTTGGTAAGTTTATTTTGGCCAGCCCGCTCAAAATTATTTTTAACAAAATCCTGCAGGAACAAAACGTGCCCAAAAAATGGACCGAGTCTAGAATAATACTATTATACAAGAAGGGAGACCCATCAGATGCAAGCAACTACCGACCTATTAGTCTACTGCCGTCTACGTACAAATTATTTGCTGCCTGTCTAAATAAGAGAATTGAGCCCGAGATAGAAACAAACCAACCAGTGGAACAGGCTGGGTTTCGAAGAGGTTTCTGTACTATCGATCATATTCATACCCTTGAACAAGTTATAGAGAAATTTCAGGAACTCCAACAACCCTTATACCTGGCTTTTATTGATTACGCGAAAGCCTTCGACTCCATATCCCACGAAAGCATATGGCAAGCACTAGAAAATCAAGGTGTACCAGAAATATATACAAATATTTTAAGAGATATCTACAGCAAAAGTGTAAGCCGAGTAAAGCTAGATAGGTTGGGGCCAAAAATAGAAATATGTAGAAGCGTAAAACAGGGGGACCCGTTATCACCAACGATCTTCATATCTGTTTTACAATATATTATGAAAGACTTAGGCTGGGAACATAAGGGAATAAATATCGACGGAAAATACCTCAGTAACCTCAGATTCGCGGACGACATAGTTCTCTTCGCAAGATCATCTAGCCAATTGGAAACTATGATAACAGAATTATCCAAAACGAGTAGCAATATAGGGTTACATCTTAACGCATCAAAAACAAAAGTAATGACCAACGCTCATCATTATCCAATACTAGTTAATGACACACAATTATTAGAGTATGTGGACAACTATCTATATTTAGGAAAGCAAATCTCATTCAGCAAATCGAGGCACAAGGATGAAATTGACAGAAGGATCAACTCGACATGGAATAAGTTCTGGAGCTTAAAAGAAATAATGAAGTCAAAACTGCCCTTAAAATTGAAAAAGAAAGTCATGGACTCGTGCCTGCTGCCTTGCCTGTCTTACGGATCTCAAACTTGGATATTGAATAACTATACACAAGATAAAATACAAAAAACTCAACGATCAATGGAAAGAAGCATTTTAAATATAAGATTGAAGGACAAACAAAAATCAAAAAATATACGAAAGAAAACTAATATAATAGATGCTCTTCAACACACGAAACGACTAAAGTGGAAGTGGGCTGGACACGTGGCTAGAATGACAGATGGGAGATGGACACAGCTGGTGACTAAATGGCAAGGCCCAGGCGGCAAGAGAGCCAGAGGCCGCCCATTAGAACGCTGGGATGACGATATAAAACAAATAGCTGGAAAAGACTGGACACAGAAAGCGAAGGAGAGAAATACATGGAAAAAGTTGGAGGAGGCCTATACCCAATCGGGGCCTTAAACTAGACATAAATGTACATACCTATTTTAATCTTTGAATGATTTCAGTTTACGGAAATGTAATGAATTGTTAAAATATTATGAAATCCTTAAATAAAAAATGATAATTATAAAAACTATAAAAAACGAAATAATAAACTATAAATAAAATGTATAATTTTATATTAAATTGCATGATTAATCATAGTATGAATGTATATGTATAAATAATGTTTTAAAAGCATGTTTTAAGAATTTTAATTGGGTGAAAAATAGAAATACTAATATTATAAAGGATTAAGTTTAACAAAATTAATAAGGATACCTATTTAAAATTATTCCAAAAATTAATTTTGAATTGTAATTTAAGTTGAATGAAATGTAAAATGGTATGTCGAGTGTTTAAAAATCTAAAATGTTATCAATTGTTATTTTAAGGCAAATAAAGGCTATTTATTATTATTATTATTATATGCACCTTGTTCTACAATAAACGAGGGTTACAGAAAATTTATTATATCAGTGGGTATAGTTAGAGTTGTGGGCACAAATGTCAGCGGCATAGCTTTGTTTATGATGCGCTCAGCACGCTAAATTCAAAAGCTCTGCTACAGTCACTGTAGCACGTCGGTTCCAGCCGAGCTTGGGATTTCTCGTGGGACATTCACGGGTGACTTTGAGCTCGATACAAGGATGCCTCGTTTGCTTGGCTCAGGAATTAATAAAATTTAACGTCCCAACTAGCAAAATAATGTCTTATAAAAGGTTAAATAACGTTTTCGATTTAACTTTCAGTCTTATCAAAGGTTTTATAAAAGTTATTTATACGTATATATAACGCGGGTTTGGGCGCAGATTACATAACTATTCAATTGTGTAAAAGTCGTTTTGTGATCGCATCAACGTCTAATAGATTGGGTACAAATCACATAGACGTTGCAAGAATAACTAATACGTTTTGTAAAACTAAGTATTAATACTACTATGTAACTATAACGTTGCATAGACCTAAAAAAACAGACAAAAGCGTCATGTTATGGTTAAACGATGACGTCTATATTCATTTTGTTACACGAATGGCAATATACATGAAACTCGTACAATATTTTTTTTGTCTTGTAAAACTTCATAAAAAAATAAGTCAAAGTTTTGCTTATTATTTATCTAACGTAATGGAAGTTGAGGAGCGGTGATTTTACTTGGGCATTTAGCTTTTTCGATAAATCTATAGTGATCTTTGTTTATATTTTAATGGGCCTTCATAAATTGGTATTTTAATATTGTGTATTATAATAAAATAATATAAATTGTCATTAAAGTTTCTGCCATATTGCCATCAAAGCATTGGACGACTGCTTTACGACGGTTAGATAACTATTGGTTTTATACATGTTTCATAATCGATTCATGTCGTCCACCATGACGGTTTCAATTAGAGTTCAGTTGGAAAATAAAAAAACCTTAATGCAATACTACAATTTTTATTTTTCAGGGATCTTATCACGGTTATATTTTTGGACATAGAAAAACAATTGTGCAAGAAGACACAGTGATAGGTATACAATATACATGGTTAAATTTAAGTCGTTTTAATCCGCTTTAGGGGTCATTGTTCTCATTATAACGAACAACTTTTACTATGGGAACAACCCTGAAATCACGAAAAAAAGCAAAAAATCAGCTGTTCATTACATTTAAATTCGCATAACTCGTCTAAATGTACTGAACAGCTGTTTTTTTTTTCGCAATTTCAGGGTTGGTCCTATGGTAAAGCCGCATTTACATTACGAAAGTAGTGTCATGCATGATAAAACTACTTTCGTGAAACTAGTTTCAGCACATGTGAAAGTACTTTCGTTTAAATTTTAGTGTCGTGAAATTACCAGTATCGCGGAGATACTGGCCCTGTCAAGATCAAAGCTGTATTTCATTTATGATGCAAAACGTCGTTGTAGAAATGATAAAATAAAAAATAAATATAAAATTTATCTCGGAAAAAAGACGTTGATAAATCCACCAACGTCTTTAGTTCCATTGTCTAGTCCCATTATGGAATTACTCGAGGCAAAAACTTGAAAAAAAGCATCTGGGTGCCCAGTTAATCTCTGAATTAGCAGATGATCCTAAAAGCTATGCAAATTACTTTCGAATGGGTAAAAATCATTTTAATTTCAAATACCACACGTCCTCTCAGCGCAGGTGCTGTCGCGACAGTACTTTCGCGTCGTATTTACATGATGAAAGTAGTTGCATGAAACTAGTTTCACAAAAAATATGCGCATAGCACGAAAGTAATTCAGTGTCACGAAAGTAATGCATGCATTGTAAAACTGAACGTTTACACGTGAAATTAATGGTGAAAGTAGTGTCATGAAAGTACTTTCATGCAACTAGTTTCGTAATGTAAATCCGGCTTAAAAGTTGTTCGTTATTATGAGTACAATGACCCCTTAAGCGGATTAAAACTACCTACTTAAGTTTTACCACAACTGACCGCTTTAGGGTAAACATAAAACTGATGTTTTATAAACAATTTTTTTTTGACCCTTTGTATTTCTATCTATTGTACCTCCTGATATAAGAAGATGAGTGGAACCACTTTGTTCTGCAGAATTCACATCGAGCTCGGTCTTTGCCAAATTAACTGTTGTAATGTATACGGAACCACTGTCATTTTTGCCATTTTCTTCTTGGCTGGGCCTGGCATATTCCTGATGAAATTTTGGTATGTTTGCTAACTTTAACAGTTGAACACTTTTATTTACTTTTCTTCTAAAACCACCACTTCGTTTAATTCTTTTCCACTTTCCGGGATCCATAGTAGAAATGTAGTGAAAAATGGCGGCTGAGTTATATTAAAGTTATTTTCATAGTTTCAATAATCAAGTGACTTATGTAAGTCATATTAGAATAAAGTTTTGGCCTAAAGTTGTATAAAGATTTGATATTGGAATGATATACGAATGTTTTATAGTAGTTCATAAAACTAACACTATAAAACAGTTCATTATATATTTGTTATATAAAAGTTTCTGAAATTATAGGAAAATAGCGGTTCATGACTATTACCGGACTGAAACGTTAACTGGACTGAAATCCTTGTCGTGTGGACGTCGCAGCAGAGACGGTTTTATATCGTTATTTAAATTCATTGAGATGACGTTTATAGGACACACTTATATGATTTAAAGTATATATAACTAAAGCATCTTATTGAATATTACTTTACAACTGTTTGGTTAGTAGAAAATTGTTATAAAACCATAATAAGTCTGTTAGTTATATATATTTCATATTATATGACTAGTTTGCTACTTGGGGTTGGATATGAAAGAGGCTTTGAAATCTTATTCACTCGCATTTCGCTTGAAGGAAACTTCGTCAATGCAAAAAGTATACATACATTTAATTTTATGCAAATCAATTCAGTTGTTTAAACGCGATTTAGTAAAATTTCTACTTATTTAAAGTTTTAGATTTCAACTATGACTGAAAATATAAAAACAGCTCGATCGTATTCCTTGAAGCATGTATTTTTAAACAAAATGCCTTTAGCATAATAATTTTAATGTTTGTATTTACTTTTTCATGGGTAATCGTAATTCGACATGCCTTGTACATTTGTTACCTTGAATTTAATTGATCAAATTAAACAAATGTACAAATAACCTAAAGTAAATAAGAAAAAGACTAACGTAATGGCGGAGAAAGTTGAAGAACATTTTATTTTTGTGTTTGTTCATACACAAAGTTCGAGTCAGGGTTAATGTATCGAGTCTACAAACAACTGTTTGATCAATTATTTAATTTAATGGTTTAAAAATACACCTACTAGTATTTATTTATTACCTACTTACAGTGAAGGTACCGAGATTGACCTATGTATAGATTACGTACAGACTGTCGGAATAATAAATTGTTAAGTATATGACACAGCCGCAGTTATAGACGCCCACGGCGACGGACGTCGCAAGACGATCTCCGGCCACCGTAAGCGCGGGCATGCGGGCGGCAAGTAGTCGGCGACTCGCTGCCGGACCATGGACCATGCCCGGGTCGACAGCGCGTTGTTTTCCACGCGCGCCTCAAAGAGTGACAGCATTATGACGGGGCCAGAGGGCCAAAGCCTGCCGTGGTCGCGTGGCTTTTTAAACTACCGTGACCCTGGATGGAAAGGGCTATTGAAGGACACCGTGGATTTTAGTCAGTACAGCCTACCCGGGGTGGGAGGACTCACTCATTACCACGTAAAAAAAACCGGATTGCTCATGACGCGAAGGGACACGTGCGATATCGAGTCGACTACCGTTGCTAATCGTACATACACGTAGAGAAATCTCTAGCTACCCATACTTACGAGAACTTCTGGTTGCAATCGTGACAGCAAGACTCACTAGTTGACTTTACAACATTTCTAGTAATAAATACTAAGTAGCAGAGATAACAAGGACTTAGTATTTATTACTATAAATGTTGTAATGTCAACTAAATAATATTCCAATGGATGTGCGATGCGATGCAATTCAAACGCGAAGTACAAAAAGCCTCACAACTAGGACATAAAGGTGCTGCCAATATAACATCATTATCATCATCATCAGCCTATTAATGTTCCCACTGCTGGGACACAGGCCTCCTCTCTGTGAGAGGGAGTAGGCTATAATCCACCACGCGAGCCCAGTGCGGATTGGGGGATGTCACATGTCTTCAAATTTTTGGTTCTAGGACAAACCGGTTTCCTCACGATGTTTTTCTTCACCGTTTTGAGAGCAGTGGTGATGAAATAAATTACACAAAGTAATGCGCCTGCCTGGCTTCGAACCTACGACCTACAACTCGTAAGTCGGGGCCGATACCTCTGGGCCACCACTGCTCCTATACAATGTGTTGATCTGCAACCTAGTCAAATTCAAGGACGTGATTATACTCATGATTCTCGACCCAAATCAATAATAAAATAGGTAGGTATTTTTTTATTTTATTTTTCCTTTTTACTGAAATCCGTAAGTGTGAACTAGTTTCTACAAGAGTAGTAGATTCAATTCACGCACACCAGCTGCTCATCGCTGTGTGCGTACGCGCGGACTGCGTAGTCGGGTGATTCTCTTTCATTTGTTTTGAATTATGGGTTTAATTCTGAAATACTGTAAAATTTCAACAACAAAAAAAAGCAGCCCTTATTAGTTTTGTCCGGTACTGTACTTTCAATTGATTATTTATGACCTTTGTGACAACCACCTGAAGTTTGACGAAAATGCAAAAAAAACAGCGTGTATATGGTTTATTTTCCATATAACATGGTTTTTGGGTATTTATAATTAAACAAAAGATGTCGCCAGTGAGGTAGAGGTTGCGCAATTGCTCATTAACATTCCGAACACAGAATCGTGTGCATTGTCATTAGGGCGTACCTAAACGCAATTCGATATCGTGCAGATTTGTGAGCAATATAGTCCAACAGTGCGACTCCATTAGCAAGCACTAGCGATCGTCCATACATTTTCTTTACTTCGGCCGGACGTTTGTGCGATTTTAAAATGTAGAACCAACTTTGAATCGATTCTAGAAATATACTAATCGATAAAATCCGAAATATAAAACGGTTTCATGAAACTAGTTCAAAACTTCCGTATGTAATACACTAATTGTTTACACTTTGTTTTGTATAGCAAATGTTAATGCAAAAGTTTGAAACCGTTAGTTACTCAATCTCGTCAGAAAATATCTTGATGAAAAGCTCAGATATACTCGTAGTCTGGAAAAACACAAATTATTCCGTTTCATTCGGTATAACGTTTCCGTTGGTTAATTTTGTGTTACACGTGGGCGTATAACTACGTTCATTACGCTGTGTACGTACGTAAGTCTGCCACAAATACTTAAAGTTCTTTGACCCGTCATATACCTGTCACTGGCTGAGAAAGGCCACCTTGTGGTTTTAGTTGGTAGCAGTCCGTCACGACCCTCCGTTTTCCCGAACTGACGGGTACCACACAAAGAAAAACACTCCTTACAATAATAACATAACACAGGTTAGGCACAGCTGTAGGTACCTAATAGATCTTCTCCATGTCCCTAGTTATAATTCTGAATAACATAGTTTGTTCAGAATCAGTAACCGATTCGATTCCAATAGTTTTTACACCATGTTATATTTTTTTATTATTTATATAATTACAATACAATCACCGTACCCTAGCCGTACGGTGATTGTACGTATTGCCAAACTATTATCACGAGTGCTTAACACAGGAGACGCGGTTTACGCGGGTGTACCGCGAAATGAGCATGCTTTTGAACGGACAATCAGGTAAATATACGAGCTTATAGCTTTTGTGATTTTTTATGATACGGTTTTAAAATTTATACAGAAATATTGGACAGGTGTATCGGTTTCGCATAAACAAAACATAATGTTGTACTCGTATTTAATTCCATGTAGTAGGGGGTGAGCTATTCGCCATCACTAGGCGGTTGTTGTTGAGAATGTCGACTTCAACGCCGCTCAGCAGTTGTTGAGCTGTTACCAAGGTCGAACTGGACTGGAAGAGCCTGGGTGGCCCAAAAAGTCCAGATTGTCACTGTTTAAGAAGGTCTGCTCAAGATCAACTATTCTTTGACTTTTAGTATTTACGTAATTTCTCTTTAAGTTGCGGGAAAGCCTCGTCCAGAGGCATGACAGCGCATCACGGTCTGCAACACGTCACCTCGACTATGGTCAATACCGTCAGCCACTGCACTAAAATAATGAGGAAATTATTTGTTAAAAACTGCACTAAAATAATGAGGAAATTATTTGTTGTTTTTAGTTTCACTATTGAACCCAAATTATTGTCAAATACATAATTATCTTACATGTGCACTAAAATTTTGTAATCCGTAGCACCGGTAATAACAACGCCCATGTCTGTATGTACACAATGAGCTAAAAATAAAAACTACTGCACCAAACTAAATGAATTTTATGGGACCAAATGGTAGATATATGTATTGTATCGAACAAAGAAAGAATCATCGAAATCGGACCAGAAACCTCGGAGTAATCGGTGTAGACAAAGTTGAACTTCTCAGGTTTTTGTTGATTTTTTAAATGGGACCATTCCGGAAGTACGGCATAACCAACAAAAAGAATTTTTCAAATCGGTTGTTAAACGACGGAGTTATGCCCGAACAAATATAAAAAAAATATACAAACATCCGAATTGAGAACCTCCTCATTTTGGAAGTCGGTTAAAAACTGAATCAATACAATACAGCTTGGTTAACTATGTTCCACTGCGTTGCATTGCATGTAGTTTTCAATATGTTAATCAACATTTATTTTTAGAGACATTTCAAACGTTTCGCATGGTATTGGAAAGAAAGGCTTTTACGTAAAACATGTTGCAGTGTACTTCGATTTGATTACACATGAACTGATCCAGGTCTTAAAAATCTTGTTTGAGTTCTTTTTATAAAAACCATTTACATTATGCTCATTATAAAACACAAAAGCTTTGTACGTTCAACAAGACCTATTTAATAAAATAGGCATCTCTCATTTTCGGCAGGCTCCCATCAGAAAATGCTCTACTTACTCAAGCACTAATTTCGTCGTCGCTTTCAAAGCTAGATCCTCTTCAAACAACCCGTTTACCTAATTAACTAGAACAAAGTTAGGGTATAATTTTAAATACCAAATAACAATAATTTACTCTGTCATAAAGAGGCGATAGTTGAATCTACTCCAATTTGAAGTGGCCTCTATTGCTCCTTTTATCTTTTAGTAACATGACCTACAGGCTAACTGGATCCAATTTGTCGCTGGCGGGTATTCGAAACTGGCCAATCACAAGGCGCCTCCTATTACACGAATTTGCCGGGACAGGGGACGGTGAGGCGATGTAATCGGTCTAAAGCTGGCTTTATCCGATACACCTTTTGCCGTGATAACTGATCTATTGAACTGTTCGTATAGTGGATTAACACTGTGACCATCACGCAGAATATTCAATTACTTTGATCTGATGCTTGCCTGCGTTAAGCAACGTTGTTACAATGTCAGTGTTCGTGTTACGAAATTATACAATTATTGTGATTGCTTTTTTGTTAGTATTAATAAAGTTATTAATTATATTGAGCTTTGTGGTTGAATGTTAAGTAATCTCAACTACTAATGTGACCGTGCAAGTATCAATGTGACTTTATCAGTGCACTTGTGTACGGTTTGAGTGTTATGAATTGAATAAAAAAAAGCTTTGAATCGATGTTAGAAAATGGGATAGTTTTAATTTAAGTCTGGACTGGAATTGCCAACTCGCCTTGAGCTAGTGTGATGACCCATGCTCAATAATACCCATGCCTTCTCTTTGTATTATAACATGCCTTAGTTGTTATAAGACAAAAATAGGTATACTGTCTTCATGCTGCGGATAAAATTACCTTTTGCCCTCACAATATTGCCTGACATGACGAGTACATAATCTTTCTGCGCTCACAAAACTACTTCTGAATTAAGTAACCATAGTAACACCATTTCCTCTTTTGTATCACAAGAAAACATTACTAAAACATTTTGCTCCGTCCCAAAACACGTGGAAAGTAGAGTCACGGCCGATTTATTCAGACACAAGTAATACGCCTTCCTGCTTCCAAAAGCTTTGTCACATTTTATTTATTATTTTTACTGTACTATGTTACGAATATAACTTCTAATGAGGTCTAGTCCCTTTTTGGGAAAACCTTTATTGCTGTATATTTTTTTAATAAGTAGGCATGAAACGTAAGTAAGTATATATAAGCTGAATAACATTTTTCTTTAATGATGAAGTTATGACAATTTCTGAAAACGAAAAATACAATAACAAGCTCGTTAGATTACATATAAAGTTTCCGTAGGTAGGTAGCTACTATTTGGGATTTTCTTTTGGGGTCCTTTGACTGTATTTATATCACAAAAAGTTATATATACCTCGAGTTCATTTCAACGAATGAATCTCATGATGAATTTAGGAATAAAACCGACAACAAAATAATTCTTTTTCGTTGATTGATTTTCGTTCAATTTTTTGTCGCTCGATGATTTTGTTTACACACTGTTAGATAGATTTATAAGAAATAAATCTAAATGCGTGTGTGCTCCTAGTTTATACTGGTGTAATCGTTTAAATGCAACCACATTTAAAGGCTGTTTCACAGTCATTGCGTATTTTTAACCGACTTCAAAAAAAGGAGGAGGTTATCAATTCGACTGTATTTTTTTTTTGTTTTTTATGTTTGTTACCTCATAACTTGCGACTGGGTGAACCGATTTTCATGATTCTTTTTTTATTCGAAAGCTGGTGCTTCCCGTGTGGTCCCATTGTCACCATTTCAGGATCTGATGATTGAAACTTGGAGAAATCGAGGGCAACCCTCAAATTTTATTGGCTGACACATAATTTTTCGCAAATCTTATGAAGTAATTCAAGTACTTACGTATGGAAATCATCATTTCATGTAGCTGAGCTGATGATGGAAGGTACAGCTCCTCAAATAAGAAAATTATGCTTGTGTTCGCATATCTCCGGAACTACAAGTCCGATTTAAGTCATTCTTTTTTTGTTGTACTAGGTATTGTTCAACTTAGGGAATACTGCAAATTTCATCAAAATCGGTTCAGTAGTTTTTGAGATATCCCAATGAATGAATAGAGATGTTAACGATGTTACTCGTATTACCGGTGCTACGGATTACAAAATTCTAGTGCACATGTAAGAAAATGATGTATTTGACTAGAATTTTGGTTGAATATTCAAACTAAAAAGAGTAAAATAAAAATGGTAAATTTGTAGGTTATTTTATCCTTTTTTGTGGTTGTTTTTGAAGGCGGTCACATTTTTTTTGAAAAAGTTTTTTAATTTACAAACCCTTTTTGGTTTTTTGTTTTCAATAAAAAAAAAATTACATGGACAATAGAAAACAACTGAAAGGATAATGGTCATGTGTCAGTCCGACGAACACTTTCACGAAAATTAAAACGCCGAAAACTAATATATTTATTGGTAGGGATACATTGTGCCCTCCTTTAGATAATAATGTTCAAAATACCCAATCATGTTACTGCCAGATTTATCTTAACAATTAGATGTCAAAACGCAAAACACGACAGCCAACAACTGAATCAACTTCAGTTTGTATCACACTATCAGAATGTCCGAGGTGATTACAGGTCGATTCATTACGAGCCTATTTCTTACAGCACTCGGCTGTCCCCTCAGATGTTATCAGCTAAGCCACGGTTTATCGTCGCCATCTTCGTCCCGATAGCAACTGGTTCGAGTGGCGACTCTCACAGATTAACGCTATTATCTCTTTCGAACTTGTCGTACGGCTACTTAGGTGTCACAAACTTACTTACGCAGTTGTCCTGTCGGGATCTGAGATCATTACGCGATCTTTTTATAATGAAGAAAAATTTAACTTTATAACTGATTGAACGATATATTAAAAAAACGTTTGTTAATGTTCGTTGTTACATTGTGCACATAGCCCGATTTAAAATAGACTAACAAACCTTAAGATAGTCCCACCCTTATTATTTTCGTATTAGCGAAGAAAGATCCAACATTATTAAGAGTTTACGAAATTGAAAAGAAGGCTTTATATTAGTAAACATAAAGAGCTTTTAAACCCTTGCATAAAGAAACCATAATCACAATCGAAGCCTACACAAAGCCTGTGTGGGAGATGTCCATTCATTAAGGAAAGGCGTAATTTAATCAACGGCATAACAATATGTTTTTCAATTTGTAATACAAAGACACGGCTCAGGGGCTCAGTTTTATTGAGTTTTGATTTGAAAATGAACAATAGATGACCTCTACATAATAAAAGCGAAAGTGGAACATTGGATATGGTTAGGTATTGAGGCTAAATGAAACATTTCGGCACAGGCCTTTATTACCCACTGGGTTGTGTTGGTAACTGCTAAAGGTAATAAAAATGACAATATAATGTTTTTGTAGAAGTGTTTGCGATTCTTTGTCGGTAGCGTTATGCCCAAGAGTTCTGAAACAAATCTGACTGCCTGTTTATGGCACACGAAACAAATCCTTCGACTACGTTTTATTACAATTTAGTACTTTTCGAGTAAGTTACTAATACAGCTCAGTTTATTGTTGCCTGAAATCTGGACTAGATTTCATTCGGTTATTTGATAGACATTTTTATTAAAAATCTAATGCTGATAGAATACATTTTGCCTAGTTCTTGTTTGTTAATGATGTTTGTACATAATGTTAGGTTTAATGAATAATTAATAAGCCAGGTTTTTTCATCGTCTAGCAATATTAGAAATAAGAGAAAGCAAGGTTTTAATAGCCCTATAATCCTAGATAAGCTGACACCTACGCGGCACCACTTGAAACGTTTTATTTTTCACTTCAAAGCCGTCGTTTACACAGAAGCACAGAAACCATTTCTATAATATAAGCTCGTTAGAAGAGTAATTAAACCATCGTCACAACCATACAATAATCGATGGTTAAGGAACCGCGTTGGAATGTTCTAAAAATGGTCTTTCCTCGATTTCTTGAACGTTAATAACGCAGCTATAAACTTGGTTGGAAGTAGCTGTTTTGTACATGAACTTCGAGTAAATAAATATGGCCAGGTACACGGCGTACTTTAAAAGAAAAAATATGACGCAATAAACAAGCAAGCATACATAAACACCTACGGGTATAACGTCAATGTTTCGCGTATTTCCCGTGTAAGTGGGTACATAAAAAAGCTTTCAGACCGATATTCCAATTAGCGGAACGACTAAGTAACGCCATGTCTCTTTTATATTTTTTCGCTCTATGTTTTTCTTACAGCTAATGGTGCCGATCGTAAATGGGATAAGATTTTTATTTTCTTTTTGATGTGCCCTATTTAAGAGAAGCACCCAGTTACAATTTTATGTAATCGTCTCTTTACGGATGAACACTCACAGCAAACACACGTGAAATTGTTAAAAGTACGATTTAGGGCTCCTAAGATTAGCGAGGATTATTGCTATTGAATCTCGTTCAAACAACCTAAATTCGTCCCTAATTCTCGGGAACGAGTATTTGAAACAGTGAAAATTATTTTGTGCGAACATTTTTCGTGAAAGTGCGTTGATTTTTGCTGAAGAGTTACGTACGCGGTCATAAATATAAAAGAATCCCTCGGAAATCCATTGCCTCTGTTTGATAATGTCTTTTGTTAGCATAAGTCTTCATAGGCCGCGGGATTCCATTTCTTATTCTACTTTTCAATAAACCGAATCTCCAGTGTTGGGTCATTTTATGTCGGATCTTAACCGGATCAACCCCAAAAATAAAGGCGCCCTTCGATATCTATTGTTGTCTGAACCTATTAAATTAGCAATAATAGTAGGGGTTTTACTCAACTTTGAACGTTGCTAAAAGCTAGAGAAATTCAAGGTTTTTTTTTTATAATAAATTATAATAAGCACGGCTGAAGGGTCGGAGAGCTAGTTAGATTTATTATTGCTCTTGCTGTAGCTACTCGTAGGTACGTCACATGTCAGCACGTTTGAGATTTTATAATTCTCTCGTATGTTAGTTTATGAAGGTAAAAGTAAGCCAATAAATAGGATTACCTACCTTATAAAACTATATCTGTATACTTTGATTAATTCAAAGTGTGTATACTACCTTTATCAACAAGTTTGGCAGCACTTCTTGTTAATAAATCTGTGAACGAAATGCAGGCAGTAATGGATTTTCGCGTAACAACAACGCTTCAACATAGCTAATGTAATAATCTATAGTTACAAACCGTTATCGCGACTAAACACACTGTCATGCAAAATTTAGAGCAACGAAAACTGAACAAAATGTCATTTATAGCAATTATGTTATCGAAGGAAACTGAACTATATACTAAAGAGTTAAGGTTCTTTATGCCAAAATGGTTGGTATTATACTCTAAATTGTCTCATTTATGTTAGACATAATTTCATAGTGTCAAAGTCAAAGTATCTTTATTATGGGCATATTTTAGTTACAGGTCTTAACATTATATTAAAGTATCAATATGTCCTGCCTTATAGGCATACAATAATTAAGTAGGTGGGTATAGGCATAAAAATTTGGTATTATGTTATAAAGATGGTAAATTTAGTTATAATAAATGTAAAAGTACAGAGAAACTATCACTATCTTTATTTTTCTAATTTACATATTATATTGCGTATATATACGATAGCAAACCTATATCTGTAACTAAGTTAATTTCATATTCATACTTTAAACTCCATTATAAAATTCATAGAGTATTTTCAGTGAAATATTTTACGGGTACATAACTAGCACGGCTACGGACGCCCGGAGTGGTCCTTGAATCGAATTTAATCGACTAAGCTTTCGCATTCAGTGTGGTTAAGCACCCGGTGCCAGCATTCCTGCGTGTGTTTTAGCTGTTGACTTAATAGGATTTGAAGATTTATAAATGGAGAAAATTATTTCTTTAATATGATTTTTCCATCACGACCTTTTAGAGATAAAATCACTTGAAGTTCGTTTTTACTCTTCAACTGTAGTGCTTTCCTCATCTACGTATTTAGGTAGGTACTTAATATTATAAAACCATAGAGTTTTCTAGGTTGAACGCGCTAATCTAGGCAACTAGTGTGTTGGATAGTCCATTTATGAGGAAGGCTTATGGGTCAATGACATCACGCTACTCCCAAAAGGAGCCGAGTAGCGCGTGAAACGTTAGGGAACAGCTAGTATAAACGCAAACATAATCCGTCATGCTACAAAAAGTTAAACAAGTGATCAACAGACGTTTAACTTTTTTTAGTAGGTAAGACAGAATATGTCGGGTATATATAGGTATTTTGTCACGGTCAATTATATCTAGTGGTCATATCAAACAGTTTTTTTACGGTCATAACATAATCTCCTCGGAGGAAACAACCGGGACCAGATAAACGTTCAGTGAAAATATTTAATCTAAACAACATCGTTTACATAAAACGAATCACACCGTGTATAAAAAGGGACCAAATTCTCATTACAGCGTTTTGAAAAGGGTCCGTCAAAAGATAATAACAGCGAGATAACTCGAAATGCCTGCGTCCAATACTCGGGGGTACCAGGAGTTCATACAGCCGCAGAGCTGGCTAATGTTTATTCGGTAAAAGCGGATCGCAGTGCACCGGAGATGGGGCGCGTAGCGATAGCGCGGTCCAATCATACACGTACATGACACCACTCTAATAGACTGAGATACCACTCCTAAAATTGTTCTTAAATCTAAAACGAGTAGTGGGTTTCATCACTCCGGACTGTAAAGTGTTTGCGACGATAATGTATGGCGGCAAAATGACCTAAAGCCTTTGGCTTGTTCAACCAGAACTTCAGTTTCAAAGTGACGCTTTGTAAACAACTTAACAGTTTTGCTATTTAGTTTTAAAGTGTTAAGTCTTAGAACTAATTTTTGGTATCACGGTTAATATTTGTCACCTACACAATATCTTTTTTTTTAAGTACAAGTCGCATTAGACCCAATCATCGAGCATAATAATATATTGCTCATATTACTTGAGGTCAGGGGAATTAATTGGTGTTATTAATATACCACAATACAGACCACAAATGTCTCACTGTGCTTGGGCCGACACCACAAACCGCTACAACGGTCGCTCTCGCTCGCGGCCTGCCTCCTCCTTTACGAGCATTACTGCCTCGCAGAAGGAGCTGACCGCTTCCCACTCCGTATTCGTCCACTACTGGACGTGGACGTAGGCCTCTCCTATTCTCACCGCTGAGCCCGGTCTTGAGCTTTCTTCATCCAATCTCTGTCGGCTGCCTTTCGCATAGGTATCGTCATTCCACCTAGCCAATCGGCCGGTGTTATAACTGAAGCCTTTTAAATTAATCATGTAAAATAATTAGTTACGACACGCTGAAATTTTTAGGGGTTCTTAAGGAAGGTAAAATAACATACCGGGTGATTTTGCAGCGTTCTGGGGTGTACGGAAAGGGTTGAAAAGGGGTGAAAAGGGGTGAAAATGGTTTTCGTTAATAACATTGCCAAGAAAATTAGTAACACGCTGCAAATTTGGAATTAGGTTGTTCTTACCGTTTTTTAACGTGTATTAAATTTGCAGCGCTTTGCGACATACGGAACATTGTTTTTTTTTTTAAAAACAGTGATTGCACTGTTTTTATTGTAAAAACAGGGGTAAGAAAATTAGTAACACGCTGCAAATTTGGAATTAGGTTGTTCTTACCGGTTTGTAACGTGTATCAAGTTTGCAGCGTTTTGCAACATACGGAACATTGTCTATTATTAAAAAAACAATGAAATTATTTAATCACACAGGTGAAAGAAATTTGTAACTCGCTGTAAATTTGTAATTAAGTTGTTTTTACCGTTTCGTAACGTATATCAAATTTGCAGCGTTTTACAACAAATTGAACATTGTTTATTATTAAAAAAACAGTGCGATTTGTTAGTAACAAGGGTAAAAAAGTAGGAACACGCTGCAATTTTAGAATTAGGTTGTTCTTACCGGTTTGTAACGTTGTAACGTTTTGCAAAAAACTGAACTTTTTTCATTCATTACCATAAAAACAAATATTTCAGTTAGTAACAATAGTGAAAAAGTTAATGAAGAGTTGCAATCTGGAGAAAATGTTGTCAAAACCTTTTTGAAACATTTTTCAAAGGACATCATTTTTTTTGGGCCATTTCTGAAAGTGCCAACGAAAAAAATTGGTACCTTTTGTATTATTGGTTGGTATAGGTAGTACTAGTCATTTGGAGCAATAGTTACTATGGCACAAAAGTTGTAGGATTGCTCTCGGCCAAGTTATACTAGTTCGAAGATTCGTAATTTTCATACATTTTTTAATTTTTGAAAGTGCCGATATTCACCAAATAATGATAAGAATTGCTAGAACTAGCGACCTCAAGTAATTTAACATAACGCCTGTAATCCCTGAGGGGTTGGGCAGAGGAGTACCGAATAAAAATGAATAATAATCTGTTTCTTTTTATGAAAAGTAACAAAAACATTTTAAAATATACAAATCTGCTGGTAGGACCAGCATCGGGAACAGTATCGGGGTTGCCTGTGGTTAGGGGTCTTGGGAGAGGAATCTCCTAACAATACGAAACGTGATCAGCACTGCTGCTTGAATCAGCCCTTTTTAGGGGGAAATAAAATCATCAAATGAGTTATCTCGCTCTGGGCTGATCTCTAGAGTCTGTCAGACTCCTAGACGCCCTTTGCGTTCCAGATACTAAGATAGTCGACGAGCTGGTACCTACATTTCATTCATACATTTGTTGTTTTCTCAAAGAGCCTCATAGCTTTGGAACACGATACTTGTATGTTAGCGGTGAGACGGGTTTGCCTCACCGCCCGCCCAATCAACGAGACTCGACTGAAACTCGTCCTTGGAATCCCGTGGAACTTTAAGGAGCATTTCCGACGTTTGGATCAAAAACAGGATCGAGCCGGGGCTGCCATCAAGCTGTTACCCAACCTTGTAAGCAAACGCCGCTTTCTGAAGGCTCTACGAGGAAGTGGTACTGTTAAAGCCCCTCTACGGGAACCCTGTGTCTGTCGTTTCCATACGGAAGCAAACACACAAGCCAATCGCACCAGGGGATCATGGCTATTCGGGCGATCCACTCATACACAAAGATGCTGGAGGATCTGCTTCCAGATCACACGTTGGCAATCCGGAAAGGAGGTTGCCACTACTTCAGCAGCAGTAATGACAGCGAAGGAAGAGGCAGAACACGCGAAAGGACGCCCTCGAAATCTCAATCCAGTCGCGTACGGCAAGTAATGCGGAGCTAGGTGTCTTATCAAGGATCAGGCCCAGGATGACAGCATATCGTGTTCCACCCTCGTCTAAAGAACCCAAACGCCTACCGGCTTGCGGGACCATTTCAGCGGGAAAGGTACCGTAGCACGGTCGATGATGATGATTCCTGCGTTTGGCCCCAAGGCTGAACCGGGCATCAGCCGCCCTCAGGCGGCTCCTCAATATCGGCGGGCCAAACGCCACCTGCAGGAGGTTGCACGCGCACTGTCGTGCGCTCCATGGCCCTCTACGGGGCCCCCGTGTGTGCCTTGAGCATTCGAACGCGGCCGGCAAAGCTGGTCGCATGCCAGAGGGTCATGGATATCAGAATGATCTGAGGATACCGCACGATTGCTGCGAATCGGCCAACGTTCTTGCCGGATCGCTGCCCTGGGATCTGGGGGTGACTGCCCTCCGGCGCGTCTATGAGTGGCGCGTAGAGGCGCAGCGTCGGGGTGTATCCCCGCTGCCTCGAGAAGTCGAGGCGCAGCGAGAAGAGCTCCGGCGCGATCTCATGGCAGTTTGGAGAGAACGACTGTCGCAACCGAGGCACGGGCTAACCGCAATCGCGGCTGTCAGACCCCTTTTTGAGGAGTGGCTGGATAGTTCCCACGGCGTCCTCAGCTATCGCATGACACAGGTCCTTAGCGGACATGGCTGCTGTGGCCGCCCGGAGGACACGGTGGAGCATACGGTGCAGGACTGCCCTGCTTGGGCGGAAAACCGCCGTGACCTCACGGCGGCAATAGGCGGAGACCTCTCGCGCCCGGCATTGGTCGCGGCCATGCAGCGAGGCGAGACGGAGTGGGAAGCGGTCGCCTCCTTCTGCGAAGCAGTCATGCTCGCGAAGGAGGAGGTGGGCCGAGAGAGAGAGAGGACAGCGTCCTCCCTCCACCCCAACCGCAGTGGTAGGCGCCCGCGGCGTCGGACGTCAGCAGATGATCTCCGGCCACCGTAGGCGCGGCCATGCGGGCAGCGAGTAAAGGGCAACTCGCTGCCCGACCATGGACCATGCCCGGGTCGACGGCTCGTTGAGTCCCACGCGCGCCTCAAAGAGCGTCAGCACACTGACGGGGCCCCCTCTCAGAGGGCCAAAGGATTATTTCCTTACCGTGACCCCGGAACAGAAAGGGCTATTGAAGGACACCGTGGATTTTAGTCAGTAAAAGTCTGACAGTCCCTCCTGCCCTGCCCGGGGTCCCTGCCCGGGGTCGGAGGACTCATTTGATGATTTTACCTAGTTAAAAAAAAAGGGTTAGGTAGAGGTGTACCCAATTAAAATGAATGAAAATCTATTTATTTTTTGTGAAAAGAAGTTAAAACATGTTAAAATAATATATAAATCCGCTGTGCCTGTGGTAGGGATCTTGGGAAAGAAATCTCTTAACAATTTAAATCCTGACCAACAGAACTGCTTTCTGAATCAACCACGTTTGTTTGGCTAATAAAATCATCAAAATTGTGCTACGGTATCCTGCTAAGATAGTCCTGCGACCTGGCAGGCATAAGACGACTAGCTCCTCATTACTCGCCGTATGCAGCTGGATTGAGATTTCGAGGGCGTCCTCTCCTTCACGTGTTCTGTTTCCTACTTCGCTGTCATTGCTACTGCAGAAGAAGCGGCTGCCTCCTTACCGGATTGCCACGGTGTGATCTGGATACAGAAGCCCCCCAAGCATATATGAGTGGATCACCCAAAAAGCCATGATTCCCTGGTGCGATCAGCTTATCCGGTCTCTTTCTTATGGAGACAACGGACACAGAGTTCCCATAGATGGACTTTAACCGCACCACTTCCACGTAGAGTCTCCAAAAAGAGGCGGTTGCCTTGCAATATTGGGTAACTAGCTTGAAGTCAGCCCCGGGACTGCTTCTTGAAGTTCCACGGGATTTCAAGGACGAGTATCAGTCGAGCTTCGTTGATTCGACGGCGATGCAAACCCGTCCCACCGATAATTGGGATCTGACAGTTCCGCGTACTGAAGGCTATGAGACTCTTTCAGAAAACAACAAATGTATGAATGAAATGTATCGGGTCGTCGACTATCTTAGATCTGGAACGCATATTGCAACCTAATGAAGGAGGTGGACTGTTAGTCAGCAGGAGTCTGACTTGACGATTTTATTACCCAAAAAACGGGTTGATTCAAAAAGCAATATTTTTGGTCACGATTCGTACTCTTAGGAGGTCGCTCTCCCAGGACCCCTAATACAGACAACTTCGATTCTGTTCTCGATTCTGGCCCCACCAGTAGATTTATATATTTAAAAAAAAAAACCACAAAAATAATGTGATTAATTATTATTCATTTTTATTGGGTACACCTCTACCCAACCCTTCAGGAATAACAGGTGTAATAATATTTTATGTTAAATTGCTTGAAGTCGCTAGTTTTTATCATTATTTGCTTATTGGTACTTTCAGAAATTAAAAAATGTATGTAAATTACGAATCTTCGATCTTGTATAACTTGGCCGCGAGAGCAATCCTACAACTGTTGTGCTATAGTAACTATTTCTCCCAATGACTAGTACTACCCATAGGTGACAATTTTTTTCGTTCCTTTCAGAAAAGGCCCAAAAAAAAATATTATTCCACAACTATCACACAACGCCATCTAGTCCCAAGCCAAGCTAAGCAGAGCTTGTGATAGGGGTACTAGACAACTGATAAGCATACTTATATATTTCTAAATACATACATCAAAATATAATAGATAATAGCAAATTACACCCAGACACAGAACAAATGAACGTGCTCTTCACACAAACATTTGTCCTGGGTGGGAATCGAACCCACGACCCCCGGCATAGCAGTCAGGGTCACTAACCACTAGACCAACAGGCCAGTCAAAATGTATGGAGCGTGAATGTTCTCCTTTGAAAAATGTTTCAAAAAGGTGTTGACAACATTTTCACCAGATTGCAACTATTCACTAACTTTTTCACCATTGTTACTAACTGAAATATTTGTTTATAATTATGGTAATGAATGAAAAAAGTTCAGTTTTTTGCAAAACGTTACAAACCGGTAAGAACCACCTAATTCTAAAATTGCAGCGTGTTCCTACTTTTTTTACTCTTGTTACTAACAAATCGCACTGTTTTTACCGACTTCAAAAAAAAGGAGGTTATCAATTCGACCCGTATGTATGTAATATTATCAGAACTGCCCAGTTTTCGCATATGTTAGTCTATATCAGCGTCTGAACAAATGTACCAAATTTCATAAGTGTATGTATGTATGTATGTATGTTTTTATGTTTGTGCACGCATATCTCCGGAACTACAAGTTTGATTTAAGTAATTCTTTTTTTGTTGTACTAGGTATTGTTCAACTTAGGGTACACTGTAAGTTTCATCAAAATCGGTTCAGTAGTTTTAGAGATATGGATTGTTTTCGTTGTGACGGATTACAAGATTAGTGCACATCATGTAAGAAAACTTTGTATTTTACAAGAATTTGGGTTGAATATTTAATAAATAAACTAAAAAGGGTAAAATAAAAACTTAAAAAAAAGTACCGACTTCAAAATAAATACAAAAAAGTTTAAAATAACCTTTCTTTCGGAAGTCGGTGGCAATAGTCAATGAAATATTAAAAATCAAAGCCACCGACTTCCGAAAGAAAGGTTATTTTAAACTTTTTTGTATTTATTTTGAAGTCGGTACTTTTTTTTAAAAAGTTTTTTTTTAATAATAAACAATGTTCAATTTGTTGTAAAACGCTGCAAATTTGATATACGTTACGAAACGGTAAAACAAATTAATTACAAATTTACAGCGAGTTACAATTTTTTTCACCCGTGTGATTAAATAATTTCATTCTTTTTTTAATAGTAGACAATGTTCCGTTTGCTCCTTGAAGTTCCACGGGATTCCAAGGACGAGTTTCAGTCGAGTCTCGTTGATTGGGCGGGCGGTGAGGCAAACCCGTCTCACCGCTAACATACAAGTATCGTGTTCCAAAGCTATGAGGCTCTTTGAGAAAACAACAAATGTATGAATGAAATGTAGGTACCAGCTCGTCGACTATCTTAGTATCTGGAACGCAAAGGGCGTCTAGGAGTCTGACAGACTCTAGAGATCAGCCCAGAGCGAGATAACTCATTTGATGATTTTATTTCCCCCTAAAAAGGGCTGATTCAAGCAGCAGTGCTGATCACGTTTCGTATTGTTAGGAGATTCCTCTCCCAAGACCCCTAACCACAGGCAACCCCGATACTGTTCCCGATGCTGGTCCTACCAGCAGATTTGTATATTTTAAAATGTTTTTGTTACTTTTCATGAAAAGAAACAGATTATTATTCATTTTTATTCGGTACTCCTCTGCCCAACCCCTCAGGGATTACAGGCGTTATGTTAAATTACTTGAGGTCGCTAGTTCTAGCAATTCTTATCATTATTTGGTGAATATCGGCACTTTCAAAAATTAAAAAATGTATGAAAATTACGAATCTTCGAACTTGTATAACTTGGCCGAGAGCAATCCTACAACTTTTGTGCCATAGTAACTATTGCTCCAAATGACTAGTACTACCTATACCAACCAATAATACAAAAGGTACCAATTTTTTTCGTTGGCACTTTCAGAAATGGCCCAAAAAAAATGATGTCCTTTGAAAAATGTTTCAAAAAGGTTTTGACAACATTTTCTCCAGATTGCAACTCTTCATTAACTTTTTCACTATTGTTACTAACTGAAATATTTGTTTTTATGGTAATGAATGAAAAAAGTTCAGTTTTTTGCAAAACGTTACAAACCGGTAAGAACAACCTAATTCTAAAATTGCAGCGTGTTCCTACTTTTTTACCCTTGTTACTAACAAATCGCACTGTTTTTTTAATAATAAACAATGTTCAATTTGTTGTAAAACGCTGCAAATTTGATATACGTTACGAAACGGTAAAAACAACTTAATTACAAATTTACAGCGAGTTACAAATTTCTTTCACCTGTGTGATTAAATAATTTCATTGTTTTTTTAATAATAGACAATGTTCCGTATGTTGCAAAACGCTGCAAACTTGATACACGTTACAAACCGGTAAGAACAACCTAATTCCAAATTTGCAGCGTGTTACTAATTTTCTTACCCCTGTTTTTACAATAAAAACAGTGCAATCACTGTTTTTTAAAAAAAAAACAATGTTCCGTATGTCGCAAAGCGCTGCAAATTTAATACACGTTAAAAAACGGTAAGAACAACCTAATTCCAAATTTGCAGCGTGTTACTAATTTTCTTGGCAATGTTATTAACGAAAAACCATTTTCACCCCTTTTCACCCCTTTTCAACCCTTTCCGTACACCCCAGAACGCTGCAAAATCACCCGGTATGTTATTTTACCTTCCTTAAGAACCCCTAAAAATTTCAGCGTGTTACTAATTATTTTCGGGTTTAGGCTTTAGTGACTGGACTATATATAAATTCTTGATAAAAGTGAAGTACTTTTGTAACATCTACTCGTCCTAACTTCTAATGAACCCAGATAATGTTCAATGTAATAGTAACTGACTTCTGCAATGATATAACCAGCTTTTAAAATATATTCGGATCAAATATGGAGCTCCTTTGACTCAAAATATTGGAATTCTTAACTAACATTAAAACTATAATATATTATCATACTTACCTAAACTCACAACTTTTTCAATGGTTTTTAGGGGTTCCGTATTCAACATAGTTTCGCCATGTCAGTCCGTCTGTCCTCAGCTTAGCTCAGAGACGCCCAGTACTAGAAAGATGTAATTTGGTATAAATATACGGATTTGTTGCGCCGAAAAAGTAGTAAAATAAAATCTAACATATATTTTAGAGTACCTCCTGTACACGTAAAGTAGAGATGTTTTTTTTTCTCCCGTACCCCTTAGTGTGGGTATCATTTAATAGGCCTTTAAAAATATTAATAGTTTTCATTAGACTCGAGTGTGTCCCCCCTCTGCCAGCTAAACGGTTATGTTGGGGGTGTGAAAAAATGTACAATAGTAGTATATAATATAACAAAGTTTAAAAGAAAATTATCATGACTAAGTAGGCTTTACAAGTTTACGAGTAATAGTCGACCAACTTGTAAAACGTACTTGGATAACATATTTTCCTAAACAAAATGTATCGGAGAACATGTTCTTCAACTGCAAATGTAAGTTTTTCAACTTTATTTTTACAGCTATAATAGGTGGGTATGTTTTGTGGATAGGTAGGCTTTTACTGTCAACTATTTTTATCTTACTTCAAAAAAAGGAGGAAGTTCTCAATTCGTCGTAATCTTTTTTTTTTAATATATTTTCCCCGTTTTCTCAAAGACGCCTGGACCAATTTTGAAAATTCTTCTTTTTAAAATTAAATTCAGCGAATCAGTTTAGTTAGTTCGCATAAGTATTTTGATGGGCAACTACGGAACCCTACACTGTGCGTGGCCCGACACGCATTTGGCCGGTTCTTTTTTGGTTAAACCCACCACACTATTCCCAATCCAATTCAACTCCTGAAAGCCAGAATCAACAGTGGCAACCATCAGAAAAGCGCCGAGACAATGAAGCTCGACGTGTCCCGGAGAAATAATAATTAACCTGTCTTGGATCCTGCAACGAAATTAATCACAAAAGAATAGTGGAGGAGTACAAAAAATATGTTTCCTCTTCCTTCCATGCAAGCAGGAGACAGAATAAAACAAGGCCAATAGACACAAAGGGAATTAAAACTAGAAGAAGCCCAGTTGCCTAGCACCACGGGTAAAAGTGACTAGGTCCTAATTTATGATATTTGATTCCAACAATAGATTTTTCTATGGATGTACGCAGAAATAACAGAGCGTCAGTTACAATACTTGCATACTCATACAAGTACGCCGGTTGCGAATACTCGATTTCTCCGATAGAATTTTATGATTCTTTAATAAATTACTAAAATGTAAAAAGACTAAACTTAACTCACTTATCGAATCACTCCTCCATAACGCTATCAGCTGAAAATATTTCCAAAAGACTGGCGGCTTTGCCTCGTTGCATGGCAATGCTTTGCCTCTTGTCAAAGTAAAAAACCAACTCTGGATTGTAGCCTGGGTCATTGGGGCGTTAAAAGTCGTTTTGATATCTCTTTGAAGAGGTTCTGAGCACTCGGACCCTGCGACCTTGGAGTTTCAACTCCAAAGAGCTCGAAAATATAGAACGGTTTCCACTGATATATTGACGCCGCTTGTCTGCCAGCAACCAAAAAACCGATTGGTATTATAAAATAAAATATTTCAACTATTTAAGTTAAAGGTGGATTAGGTGACTGTTACCTCACAGTCTCTCAATGTTCCAAATATCCAGGATTCTATGGTTACACGTTTCTGAAACCTCGGGCACTTTACTTCCTTAACAAATATTCCACCTCCATTGAGTTACTTTGTTATAAGTCGAGTAATCAACTTTGAAGCAGTTTTGTGTTAAAATAATATAAATCGGCTTACTCCTGCTCATAAGTATGAATAATTAATGAAATTTTGTCGTCTGCTTGGTTAGTGGATTAGAATGATGGATCATGTGGGTTATTTTATAACCATAAAGACTTAATTAAGTTAGTGTATGAAACGGGAAGTAGGCTGTAACTTGATTGTTTACAATCCACCATGGTGGAGCAAGTTTAAAAATAGAATATTGTTTTCAATCAATTTACCAAGGCACTGAACGCGACATAGTTCACGATTTTGCCACTGCGAGCGGTAACTTAGCGTGTGGCGGCGAGTGGTAAGATCAAATGAATAGAAATGTTTGAAAAACGCCACGAGGCGCTGCCAGTGACGAATTCACTTACAAAGTTAATTAATGTCTTATTGGCGCCGCCTGTCGCACCGTTCACTGCTTTGATCAAAATCCGAACGGGCCATGTCAGTTCTGGAATGCGGTTTCATTGCTAAAATTTGCCCACGACGACGTTTTGCGCTGATTCCAGTTGCGTGTTTCGTGAGCACACCTGTGCATGCCTACTGTTAGTCATGGTTGCATTTGCAACGCGTGATTGTATCACTCTGTGGCGTTGCTGTATCGCGTATTCCTATATCGTTTTAGTCGCGATGCAGAATTGTAATTACATAGGTGATGGTATTTGAACTGCGACTGAAATGCGTCGTGGTTACACCACCCGTAGCCGAAACGTATGAAGTTGATTTCAAATGTTGAATGTGCACGGAGAGGTATGTTATTAGTTTTGCGGCTCATTCGCTTGCCAGTCACGCATTTGTGCGTAGCTTGGTTCGGTTTTGCAATGAACTAGCCTACAATGTGGTTTCAGACAGTGGCTTGAATCTCTGACAACCAGTCATATTAAAGGGTATCGTATTACCCAGTACTAATTGGTATGTGGGGGGCTGATTGGGAGTCGCTCTATGTGTGTTGCTCTTTGCTGCATAATTTGGTTCATGCGTTAGTTAAACTGTGATGATTTTGTTTTGATTTGGACCTGGGTGTCTACTTCCTATCGTTAAAATACGGACACAGGGGTTCTTATCTTTAAGCATGAAACCCGTGGTTTCGCCCTTACTTAGGGTGTTTGTACACGGCGCATGTAACCCGCGCAAGTAAAGATGCAGGTTATCCGCGCGAGTAACATGCGCAAGCTACTTGATCAAGCTACCCTCGTGTACACGGCGCATGTAGCTTGAGCATGTTGAGGTTACATGCGCCGTGTACAAGCACCCTTACGGTCATTTTGACAATGAGACCGAACTAAGAATGATTGATAGTACAATTTGACAGAAAGCTCCTTAGTGTCCGCGCCACCATTCATGAACTGCGTAAAATTCTTGGTACTACATTTTTTTAATGCAATTTAATGTAATGACGTTAGTTACATTAGTTTTAGTTCCAATGTATAGTATTCGTACCCGTGTATTCGCTAACGGACTTAGAAAGTAGACCCCCGAATACAGAGACACTACAAAAAAAAACTAAGCTAAGCCAATAGAACCAAAACAGGAAATGAACTTTATTCTGACCTTGAACATTTAATTTTTGACCATGAAATACTCGTATAAGTGATGTAGATTATATACATCGATGAAGTGTTCAAGGGCATGAGTAATGAAGACTTAATCTGTTACAATTTGACACAATTACTCGTATATTTAATCGGCCTGTATAGAGTATCTACTCGATGGATTATCATTGTCTTCATTTAATAAATAATTAAATGTAAGCGCTGAAGTATGTTGGTTCACTTACTGGCTACGATTCTTCAAAATACAAATCATGTGTACTCGTAAAACCTATATTTTCTTTGATATTTTTTTGTTTTCTACATTCGCGATATGAGGCCTTACCACGAGCTTTTAACGTGATCCAATTTAGGCTGTGGGAAAAAGATGGCGCTAGACGACTTGTTATATATATGTATATCTGTTGCTATATAACAAGTCGTCTGCTGCGTGCTGAGCGTTATTGTCACCACTGCGAAGATCGCCCGGAGGACACGGTGTACGGTGCAAGACTGCCCAGCTTGGGCGGAGCACCGACGTGTCCTCATAGCTGTCTTTTTTGTATACGGACCCACGAAACACTCATAACAAAGTAAACGTATCTACAAGTAGCGAAAATCGGATTGCAGTGCTCATAACTGTACATCAAACCTCTTATATTATGAATGAAATTTGGCACAGGACTAACAAAACTTTGTTTTCACAGCATACGGCAACTTGGGCAGCGTGCTGACCACACAGGGACGGACCGCGGAAGCGGAAGTAGCCTTTGAGAGGGCGCTGAAGTACCGACCAAACATGGCCGACGTGCATTATAATTTGTGAGTAATTTAAATATCAATATTTTGGTGAAACAACTTTCCTTTTCTTCATAATTTATTAATACAGTCTGTAATAAACTTTTATTATTATTTTTACATTATTTAAAAGCATACAATATTTTTTACGAATAATATATTTTTAAACAAAAAATTAATACAATTAATCTAAGTTTAAAACTAATATCAGATACTCCCAAGCTTTTTGTCAATATCTCATCATTTAAGCAGCTTACTCTGCGAAGGGCCATACGACACGACACTAGAGCAATCTGAAGTCTGCGTAATACTAAAAGTCTATCTAAGTTAGATAAGACTGATTTGTCAACTACCAAGCTAAGCATTTTATTGTGCTAACTAGGCTAGCTATTGATGCTTCCTTAGATCGGATAAATTTATAAGCGTTTAGTACCTACTTTCTCTATAAAACTCATTTTACTTAAATAAATAATAATCTAATACCAGAGAGAGATTAATGCAGATAAATGTTTAATCTATAACAAAAGAGGCACACTCGATGCGAGCCCCATATTATTGTAATCTCGATAACAGCAAAAGTTTAATAATACATTCAAAGGACCTAAGAGACCCCTTGGCGGAGGGTGAAATAATATTCGCCAGGTCTTCCCCAAGGGGGTAAAAAGGCAAAAGGTCCGATCCCTATTAAGGACATCGGGAAAAGAAAATATTATAAAATATAATAAATGGCGGCATACCGCATTTGCTGCCTCGTGTTTCTCAAACTGCCCTTTTTGAAGTTTCTTCCAAAAACCAATAACAAAACTTATTTTTTGATAACACGGAATGTCTCTAAAGGGTAAGGGGACATTTACATTGAATTATTATTATTTTGCCATATTTCGGGTAAGAGGATTACAAGAAATAACGCGAATTCTTAATGAGATAGCGATTTCACGGCAGCGACTTATCATGCCTCGTCAAACAAGTTGTTTCGACTATCGTAAAATGATGTTGTCATTTTCGTTAGCATTTATCCGATTACCTCTTTACAATCCAATTAAAGTAGCAGTGAAGCCTACACATGCGTTGTTTATTAATGAGTACATGCGATAATGTGGGTATGAAGACCCTGATGTTTTAAAACGCTTATTCAAAAACAATACGTGTACCGGTGCTGCTCCGGCTGGGGGGCGCTCGATCAATAGGCACAGAACGACGGACCGTCCCATTAATTCACCGAGGATTCCACTTCTTGAATTAATCGGGTACGGAGCTCTCTGCCCGGCCACCTAAGCGTTGGGTTTCCGAGCAGTTTCACAAATTAACGTCAAGCCACACGATCATAATATAATTACGCGAAGAGGTCAAAAGGACTGACAGTCACTATACACTCGGTTTGATAAGATATCTGTGGTGAGTGTTCTTCAATCTAAGGTATATTTCAATCCGTCAAGTTCAGGTTAAGTTCCGTCTCATTTTGGGTTGTTTTCATAATTTCGAGATACAAATCTCAAGGAAGATTGTACAGCGTTTCATCAGTATTCAGTCGGAGTTTGTTTTGTTTTAATCTACTTATTCTTTGAGAGTTACGCATAATACTCGGAAGAAATTAAGAATGTTAATCAAAGTAAACACATGAAGGTTGATAGGCAGTTGAGCTGATCCCTATTTTGCACTAAACATGTTCGCCATAAACCGGCCTGTTTACGAGCAAGATCGTTTCAATCTCAGCCGCTATGAAGATAATAGGTATTGTTTAGCCTTCCATTTTGGTACGTCAGCTTCTTAGCTTGTTTGAATAAAACCTTGTTAATATGTTGTCCTAATAGGCGTGGGACATACGAGCGTGCTTGGGCCGAGCAAGCGGCCATCGTAAAATTGTTTCATGTAAATCATGACAGTCTTGAAGTGAATACACATAATGTTACTCGTTTATGCTTGCTGGAATAAAAACGTAAACTGACAAATATTTTTAAATTATATGAGATTGTGGTTAACATAATTAATAAACACTCTTTTTCTTTTGGACTGGACTGGACTACAATAACAGTGAACCTTATCGTAATCAATTTGCTCTGTAAATTATGAATTACACTCCCGTAATATGTTTGATGTTCTAAACATTTCCGATTCCAACGCCTAAATTAGGCTGCCTACCAGCACTCAATTAGGTTACCTCTCAATTACTAGCCCAGAACTACATCCCCAACGGCCGTGAATCCCATGTTTAAGTAGCTATCCGTACGTGATGATAGCCAAGCATGCGTTCAGGCGTAAGCTGAACGGGCGAACATCGCACATCTCCTTATTCTATTAAGGTCATACGATATTACGCACGTACTCGATATAATCTCTAATACCACGCGTTGTAATCGAAAAAACTGCCAAAGGCGTATTAAGAAAGCGGATACAAATACTGCTGTGAAATAAAATTGAGGAAGCGTCCTTATGCTCGGTTGACTTCTTTGACTGAATGAATATCCGTTCCTAAGAAGGTCACAATGCCTTGTTAGTTGTTATGTTGCAAAATGAGATGTTGATGGAGACAGTTGGACCAAACGAATAGCATTGTTATATAAGGTCTCCAAATCAGGAACAAGTTCGAAATGGAAATGGTCCTGACTTCTAACCAAACTACTTCTTTTAAGTACCGATTCACTGGAACGATTGCAAAGGAAGATATTTCTTTCGTTTAATGAATTCTATGTTAATTTAGTTAGAACGCTGGTATACTGCATAATAAGAGAATATCATTTGTAACCACTAACGATCGGTAAGGTATAACAACCGGGCGTCTTTCATACAATGCCATTAGTAAGTCCTGCAAACAATGTCAAGAGTTTAAAACTCCCTAGTACTCATAATAACAATGTTTATAGGCCCTCAATCAACTAACTCGTTAGTCACCCTTAGTCGGCTGTACTCAGGGATAAGAATGGTCCCCTCATTACCGTGAAAACAATGAAATTCACAATGATTGTTCTTTATAAAATAATTATTTCAAGTAGAAACGAAGTGGGAACGACGTAAAAACGTAAGCGTCATCTTCTTGGGGTGAATTATTACTTGGAGGCAGACATAATGGCCCCAGAGCAGCGATTTCTCGCAAAGATTAGATTATTCCAATTGTGGTGGCAAGAAATCACTTGAACGCATAGCTTGTCGCCTGAGAATTTGTGTGGCTTGTGTTAGGTATCTTGCATATGTTGAATAGCTAAATAGTAGCCTGAATCTACGTAGGCATTACGAATAATGGTTTGTACTCAGTTTAGATATTTGATAAGGATATTTTTTTGTGTCACCTGTTAAGGAAAACCCCGTTAACCTAGACTTATTTATTATTGTTTACGACTGAAATCTTCAATACTCTTTCAGCAAACGCAAAACTGAGGCCATCTCTGTATGAAACGATAACTTTGTTTAGCACAGTAGGAGAGTAATAAGATGGAATTACTATGAATATATTGTAGTGAAGATACTTATATTCATTCAGGGTAAACGCATCTTTTAGTCCGTCTGAAAAAAAACCTGTCTGGCTTTTATAAACGTGTCAGACTTGTGATTGATGTCATTGAAACGGTAAACTCTTCCAAATATCTCTTATAACATCGACAAGTATCTGCGCGAGATTTATTTCAGGATCAAACGGATAGTTCCGTGAGAAACAACGTAAACGATCTCCAAAATAGTTCCTTTGTTAGTATATTTTTGTTACAAGGTCAATGATCCTATATTAATCTCAGTTAAACTTCATCAAATAAACGGAGAGCTGGTAGACATTTTTTGGCAGGTATTTGAGGGACTTTGAAAAATAGTTCAAAAGGCTTTATTATAAATTTAAGGGTAGCAGCCTTCGGATAATTCTGCCTTTTTGCAATCACTTAAAGGCCTTTAGAAAAAAAATAGAAGTGCTTCAAATACCTACCTAAAATTTCAACTATCTCTTGGACCATTGACAAAGGAAAGATTGCGCAATATGAATAGCGGGGTATTGTAAACTCGTACGAGGATTTGAAGCAACAAATCCCGAATCACTTGACGGTATTTGCTGTAGTGATGGACGTACACAAGTCACAATGTACTTACAGGGCTGTCAGTGGAAGAAATATACAAGTTTGTTAAAGTTCTTAGATGGGTGAAGTGTTTGAAGTGAAAATATTTTATTAAGTGGCTAGGACAAGTTGGGCGAAACTAAAGAGCATTGTGGGGTCAAATAATAAGTATATTTTATAGTTATCCCATGGAAAATAAAGGTTGTAAACTAACAAAATTTTTTCTTCTTGATAATAAACCGTGGATTCAACTTTGCTCTAAGACATATTTCGTATTATATTTTGTTATGATGGTATTTGTTTGTGGTACTATCGAGTTGTACTATAATATTGTGTCGAATTAATGGCGAAACTTTGTGTAAATCCCTGTATTCCGGTAAAGAGTAGCCGTTGATTAAAATCTGTATAAATTTCAATATTTCGTTTCAATGCTAAAATATGCAATGGTATTTTATTGGTTATTTTTCATGACTTTATGATTCCTTAGGTACAGTTCCGCGGCCAAATTACATCGTAAAATAAATTACAAAAATGTATTAATAAAATATAATGTTGACCTAATCCAAAACTCTGGCAAAGGCAACCTGTTGAGGCTCCTACACACAGTGCCGGCGGCAGGGCCGCCGGGCATGCCCCCGGCCAAGCCGCGATGCACCCGGCGGCATTCAAAGCCGCTGGCTTTACCACACAAAGGAGCCGCCGGCATGGCCGCCGGGGTGTGCCGGCGGGTTACGCGGCTTGCCGGCGTCAGTTCGTTCCTGGCATTCAAGCGGCGTTCTATGTAACTGTCACAACAGGAATGATGCTTGGCGGCTTTGCGCGGCTTGCATTGCAGGCGGCATAGCCGCTCGGCATAAACCGGGCGGCATTGCCGCCGGCATGTGTGTAGTAGCCTTTAATGGGAGGCCAATTTTTATATTTTTGCTAATATACTTTATGAACTAAATATAAATTAGATGATAATTATTATATTCATTGCAGTTACCACATTTTAATAACATTTAAGGAAAATTATCAGGAATTAATTTTCCGGTATTCTCAATTCAAAACAACATACGAAACATGGATGTCCAACCTTGTTAGTTTATCTTCGACTAAAGCAAGTCTCCTTGCCTATTACGCTTTAGATGTTACCTCTGTGAGATCAGTCTAAGTAAATCAATGTTACGAGTACAACGTAAACCAATGACTAAATAGCATGGCCCGTTTGATATGCACGAAATACTCTGCTAACTGGATTATTAGATAACGTGAAATAATCGGAAATCAATAAGATTATTGAATTCCGATATGTAGGCATAGTTTATTCAATTCCGTTATTTAGATTATTATTTATTATTATTATTGACAAAGACGGTGTTAAATAATAATAGTAAAACACCACTTGCAACAAAAAGTAGCCTATACTTACTTTTCTTTTTCGTGCGTATGGTTTCTCGAATATAACCGTATATATCGCTTTATTATGCGTATATTACTAGATTAAGCTGTAATCCAAATCCAAACATAAAATGGTTAATGTGGTTCTTTGATCGATAATCGTAATAGTCGTAATCCAAGTGAATTTATCTATATTGTCCATCTCAATAATGTAATATGCGACATATGACATGTCGCTATTTTCATCTGTTAAATACAGTCGTAATGCCATGCGCTGATGGTTAAAACGAGACACCACTAACTTTAAAATAGTCAATATTGCTTAGACACCGTCTGCACAAAAAATGCAATTTAATTTCCCAAGCCATTGACAGCAAAATAAATATAAATAGCCCATCAACCCTATGCAATATCGATGCTGTACAGAAAGCGAGGCGAGGCGGGACTACACCGTCCCGATGGCGATAAGGCGTAGATTAAACCGGTGTTTGCTCACACACACATATTTAACATTCCCACCATCTAGACTCGCGACAACGCTTGCTTGGTATTTGCATACTTGTTTGTGAAACGATTTGGTCTAGATCTGGACGCGTCTACATGCAAATGCAATTTATACGGGACCATACAACACTTGCTAGGAGTAATTGTAAATTCACTGGGATTTTTCTGGCTAACTTTTTCCGGTGGAAATGTAATTAATGTTAAATATAGTTTTACGGATGTTAATGTTGTTTCTTCTGAGCTTGGACGAAAAGTTTTATGTTTACGACTACAGTTGTTAAGCTGATGAGGTATTTGTTTAGATGTGGTGAGTTTCTGTTAACTGTATTAAAATTAGAATTATGATACAATTTTTTACTATAACGATCCAAGTCCTGTCTAGTGGTGGCCCAATGATATCGGTCCCAACTTGTAGTAAGAGTTGTAGGACGTGGGTTCAAACCCAGCCAGGCGAAGTACTTTGTGTAATTTATTTCATCATCAGTGCTGCCTAAATGGTGAATGAAAACACGTGAGGAAACCAGCATGTCTTAGAACCAAAAATTCGAAGACATTTGATATGTGCCAACACACTCCCGCTCACAGAGAGGTGGCCTGTGTCTCAGTGGGAACATTATAGGCTGATGATGATGACGATTCAACCGCATGACAACAAAGGTAATCGTAATCCTATTGTATAGGCGATGTGGACGACGAAAAAAGCCCTGCTAATTTTAAATAAAACTGCGTAATAATTTCATCGCGTTTTATGCAATGCATCTTACCCGCGTCAGAATAACTCAGCCATGTTTAATTAAAAACTTCTTTTATTTCACGATGCATTTCAAAAATAAATCAAACAGTAAAATCGAAACAAAAGAAAAGGGGATAACTCTTGAGGAAAACTTGGCTCTTTCCCGGTTTTCCGCGAGTTTTCACAGGAAAATAGTGAAGAATGTTTGATAATTCTGACAACGGGGAGCACTGTAGCTCAAAAGTGATGTAAGTTAATAATTAGGACGTTGTTTTAATTAGTATTGTTATGTCGACATTTTTCTTTCCTCCTTTTATTATTCTTTTCTGGTTGATTTTTATTCATCCTCTTTTTAACAAAACTGCGATTTTTTTCTCTCAGTAATTTCCCTTTGTGCCATAATAAATAGTGCTTCTTAATGAAATATTCCTACAAACAATGGCTCCATAGTCACCCCTTTAATTTTACGCTTGCTGAGAATACAATACAATACGAACAGATAATCAAAAGACGGTGAAATAATAATGAGAACTTTATTTGATTTTTTTTTGTATTCAAATCATTTAATTACTATTTACTTCGTAAGTACATACTAAGTACTGCTTTAAAGAAGGAACTAATCGATTTTAATATTTTTATTAATTACTCAAAATATCTTCTGTTTTAATTACGTTCTTTCCTTATTCACTTTTTTCTTATATCCTTCATATATTTGAGTCTCACAAAGTTCTTTTATTTGTTCAAATTATAGCGTAGATGTGACCTTTGAGGAAACCTTTAACAAAAACCAATTATTACGAATTAAATTTTCATACCGCAGAAAGCTTTTAGGTACTTATTTTAGAAGGTACCTTGTGTTACGGAAAGATTTTTGTATTTAACCAACAGAACCTCATGTTGTATCCCATTGAAAGAGAAATTAGAAGAGTTTTGGTTATCAAAATAAATATACGTTTCGATAATTTTCTCTGTTCTAACATCTGATTGATTAATAGGTGGACTTATGGAGTATTAGGTCCTTAAGGGTAAAAATAGCAACCTACACTAGACTATACGAATCTTAGGGCGACTTTCACCAACGGTTAAACATGTTTAAATTTTTATTTAGTGTCGAAATTCTATTGAATTTTGACACTAAATAAAATTTTTAACATGTTTAACTTTTGGTGAAAGCCCGCCTTAGCCTTGTACTGTAATTTATATTTAATACCTAGAAAGTAACGTCTTAAAACCAATCGTTACTACGTCTTAAAAACTATCGTTACAACGGGGCGGCAATCGGACATGACAGGAGAGAGATCAAGCGCAGGACCAAAGGCTTAGCCCGGTTTTCGAGGTATTATATCGCCAATTTCCAAACTCCAGTTGCAAGGGTTTTCTATTAGAAAAACAACCACAACACCAACGGGGCAAGGAGGGACAAATGAGATAGTTTAGGCTACTTTAAAAAGTAAAACCTGGGTTTCCTTCCTTCTATATTTTGTGAGAAAAAACGTCTGCAGATGATTATAAACGTCTATCACAATGAACATTCCGACTATACATTTCACATGTAATGTATAAGTATCCTGCCCCCCAAGACAAGTCGCAAACGATAATCGTTAACGCTCGGTTCTCCCCAATAGATTTTCAACCTTATTCCTTCGAGTCTTTAGTTGAAAATCTATTGAAGATTTCATGGCGTTGTCGTTCGTTCCAGTCGCTAACGCTTAGAAATCCTAAATAGATTTTCAACTAAAGACTCGAAGGAATAAGATTGAAAATCTATTGGGGAGAACCGAGCGTTAACGATTATCGTTTGCGACTTGTCTAGGGGGGCTGAATAGAGATGTGCATGCTTATAAATGCTACACGTATTGCACTCAACGGATGTGAGGTCCGATCTGTCGAGTCGTAGTGTGTGCGACGGACATAATGCTGTTACACAGATAATTGGTCAATTTTGCAATCTCTATGTGTGGGGATCAGCAACACTTCAATGACTCAACATTGTTGTTGATGTTCTTTGAGCTCTGATTCGATGTAACTGCGCCATTTAGGGCTTCTGAAATAGGCTGGGATTCAGGTGCTTTGATAATTTTGCCTAGGTATTATGATCATGTACTTGGAGTTTAGCATTGTCAAGAAACAAACAACATTAGGTATATTTTCTTATACTTCTCCATTTTATTTTTTAGTAATACCAATCAGCATTCTATTCATAATTTTGTCTCACATTTTTAAAAACTGTCTAGTTTTTAAAAATGTGAGACAAAATTATGGTAAAAAGGGGTGTTTAAACATGCCGCAGTTAGTTTTAAAATATTAAGAGCTATATATAATTAATTGAAAAAACTTAAAATTATACCGTAATTTGAATTTTTATCAATTAAATGAAAATGGGCCTGTCGTATTTATACAACCACGGTAAGAGATTCACAGCAAACTGGGAAGGCGAGTTAATGGAAATAGACAAATTGCTTATTCAAATAAATCTGGAGTAAAGTATCGTTCTATTGTATAACGAGTTGGGAGTTCAGCTGTGAATTATAGCAACAATAAAGATAGTGTTATAATGCGTAAGTTATAATTGAAGCGGGTGGTGAACATTAATTCAATTCACAATTTGTCACCTCGGTTAAATCGCGGAATGTCGGTATCGCGTGCGACGCACCCGGCTCGAGCAGGGACATCAGCCCGGTGTCGTGAGAATCGCGAGCATTCACTGCATAAATTACCTACAATTTGTCCAAGCAACGTTCGCGTCGCCGTTCAAACGTGCCAAATTAAACAAACATTTCGTCATCATAATTTATGCAACGTTAACATTAACAAACCGTATCTGTATTTAATTTATCGCACCTACAAACGTGTGTGACTGCTACAGCCGTCACGACCAACGCTTATAAATCGTTTGTTCCGTGCCTGTGTGTATGGGGTACGTAAGCCTAAGCTCATATACAGGCTGTCACTTTCGAGGTGTTTCCTAATTCCGCGTGTGTCGTAAAGGGTTACGTCTTCTAAATTAAATACAGAGTGGAAGGCACTGTATGAACATTTTGTTTTTTGATGACTGCACACTAAAATCGTAAAATTTGACTTTGAAAGGCGTTTGATAGTGTTAGGTAGAATTATCTAAAGGACCCCCACAAGCTCCGCGTACTAAATCTTTACAATCAAAGAGTCTATTAACAATACTCAGTTACTCATCTTGGTAAAACCTTAGTCATCAATAGAATACCGACTTTCACTCCCATTCCATTTGGAATGAAGGAATTCAGTACCCCTTGGTCGACCTATTTAGGTCGACCAAGGGGTACTGAAGCGAGCAGAGTACCCTTTTATAGGGGTTGTTAATTTGGCTCAAAGTGAATAATTAGCCACTGTTTTTATTTTTTTTTCAGTTTTGATAATTATCTGTTTTGCCTGCATTTCTATTTTAAGTACGGATAGTAGAAAAAATAAATAATTAAATGTAGGCAAAGACTACAGAAAACGAGGTAATAATGTGGAATTTGGACAGAAAGTACTACACAGAAGTACTAGTACAAGAAGTACTAGACAGGAAATAACGAAATCTAGCTGTGGCGGTAGGTGTAGGTTTAAAAAATTGGGCAATTTAACTTTGTGGCAAATGAACAATACCCGTGTATAAATTGTAGCAGTATCGTAAGTGACACCGACCAAGAGTTCCCAAAAATTATTTTATCTACCCAGAACATTACGATCTCTGTTCTCTAATATCGGAACCAACCCATAAACATCCACTTCTCTCCATAACCCGCCACTGCCGACTCAAGGGAGCATGGTCGTAATTACCCTACTTAGCAAGCGATTGCAGTATGATCTTATTAGCTGCCGAGACTGCTGCCGGCCATAATCCTGATACAATTTCTTAGTCTTTGATGTAATGGAATTTGATGTCGAGAAATAATTATTTTATATTTTGTGGTGGAGAATTTGCGTGAAATAAAGAGATAGAATAATGGCATTAGTTCGTAAATAATGATTCAAAAGCTAGCAGTTTAATGTATTCCAAAGCATCGATAGAAAATAGTATTATAAAAAGGATTTTCAAACATAAAAATAAATTAACTTAATTGGCCGAAAAATGTTTCAACAGACAACAATACGTGTCAGTTTTATCGCCATTACAATGCTAGCTACACAAAACAACGTTATAAAACTAGCGTCATATAAAAATAATAACAGTAAAAACTTTTGTGTCCGATAGCTTTTTTTTTTTTTTTTTTTTTTTTAACGTGGTAAAATCAACAAATGAGTCCTCCAACCCCGGGCAGGGCGGGAGGGACTGTCAGACTTGTACTGACTAAAATCCACGGTGTCCTTCAATAGCCCTTTATGTACCAGGGTCACGGTAAAGAAATAATCCCGCGACCCCGGCAGGCTTTGGCCCTCTGAGAGGGGGCCCCGTCATTATGCTGACGCTCTTTGAGGCGCGCGTGGGACACAACGCGCCGTCGACCCGGGCATGGTCCATGGTCGGGCAGCGAGTTGCCCTTTACTCGCTGCCCGCATGCCCGCGCCTACGGTGGCCGGAGATCGTCTTGCGACGTCCGTCGCCGTCTCGCCCCGCAGCATGGCCGCAACCAATGCCGGGCGCGAGAGGTCTCCGCCTATCGCAGCCGTGAGGACACGTCGGTGCTCCGCCCAAGCTGGGCAGTCTTGCACCGTATGCTCCACCGTGTCCTCCGGGCGATCTTCGCAGTGGTGACACCCAGGCGTCTCCTCCTTTCGCATCAGACACAGGTACCTCCCGAAACTTCCGTGTCCGGTGAGGACCTGCGTCAAGCGGTAGGTCAGGACGCCATGACTTCTCTCCAGCCACTCCTCAAAGAGGGGTCTTATCGCCGCAATTGCGGCGTGCCCGGCCGTCGGTCGCGACAGTCGTCCCCTCCATACTGCCCGGAGATCGCGCCGGAGCTCTTCCCGCCGCGCCTCGACTTCTCGAGGCAGCGGGGTTATGCCCCGGCGCTGCGCCTCCACGCGCCACTCATAGACGCGCTGGAGGGCAGTCGCCTCCAGATCCCAGGGCAGCAATCCGGCAAGAAGGTTGGCCGATTCGCCGGCAATCGTGCGGTATCCCCGGATCATCCGGATAGCCATGACCCTCTGGCATGCGACCAACTTTAGTGGTCGCGTCCGGATGCTCAGAGCCCACACGGGGGCCCCGTAGAGGGCCATGGACCGCACGACGCCGGCGTACAGCCTACGGCAGGAGGCGTTTGGCCCGCTGAGATTGGGCAGGAGTCGCCTGAGGGCGCCCGCTGCCCGGTTCAGCTTTGGGGCCAAACTCAGGAAATGCTCCCTGAAGTTCCACCGGCTGTCGAGGACGAGTCCCAGGTACTTCATCGTCCTCAAGACGCCGATGCGAACTCCTCCCACCGTTATGCTGTAACCCGACTGTGGCGCGTTGACGCGGCCATGAAAACACATGGCCGCCGTCTTGTGCAGCGCCACGTCGAGTCCCAACCGCCGGATCCTGTTGACGACTGTCGCGACCGCTTCCGTCGCCAAGTCGGCCGCCGCCTCGTGCGACTCTCCCTGCGCCAGGATGAGCGTATCGTCAGCGTAGCATACCACGCTGACGCCATCAGGGAGGTCGCCGCGCAGCACCCAGTCGTACCCGATGTTCCACAGGGGCGGTCCCAGGACCGAACCCTGCGGAACACCGCACGACATCTCTCGCCGGTTCCACTCTCCCCGGTGACCGGGGTAGATGACGGCTCTGTCCGTCAGGTAGTCCTCGACTATGCGACGGAGGTAGGTCGGCACCCGGTGATACCGGAGTGCCTCCCTGATGCAACTCCAGGGCAGGGTGTTAAAGGCATTGGTGATGTCTAATGACACCGCCAAGACGACCCTGCCCCGGGCTACTGCATCCCCCGTCGTGAGGGCTCTCACGCGCATGATGGCGTCCACCGTCGAGCGCCCCCTGCGGAAGCCAAACTGGCTCTCCGACAGGTTCGGGCCCACCCGGTTCAGGTGCCCGACGAGGCGGTCTGCAATTACTCTCTCAAAGAGCTTGCCCACCTCGTCGAGCAGCACGATGGGCCGGAATGCGGACGGAGAGTCCGCAGGGCGCCCGGGCTTCTGGATGAGGACCAGTTTCCCCGTCTTCCAGCGAAGCGGGAACTGGCCCCTCTCCAAGCACGCGCTTAAGAGCCCCCCCAGTCGAGGCCCGAGAGTCCCGAAGGCCAGGACCCAGGCTTTCCCCGGCAGGCCGTCGGGTCCTGGGGCGGTATTCTTGGCCTTGAGCCGCTGTACCGCCACTCTCAGATCTACCTCGGTCACCTCTGGAGCATCGTAGACGTCGTCGTCGCTGTGGTCCGCGTTTGCGTCAGCTTCTTCCTCAGATTCCGTCGGAGACGGAGCCATAGGCGGGGGAGCATACTCCTCCCCTCGCGAAGGGAACAGGGCGCTCACCACGTCCTCCACGAACTGAGGCCGGAGACTCTGTGTCAACGGGGGAGCCCAGGGGCGGAGCCTTTCTCGCACCCACTTGTAGGGGCGGCCCCATGGGTCCCCGTCCAGAGTCCCCAGCATCTCCTCGCGGGCCAATTCCTTGGCCCGCCAGATCGCGTCGCGGAGGGCGGTCTTCGCTGCCCTGTAGCCCTCGTGTGTCCGATAGCTAATGAAATTCCACACGTTTAATTTACTTTACATGCTAACGGAACTTCGTTGTCGCCGTAATGGATAGTTTGATGAATATCGTATACAGACAATAATTTAAAAAAGTAATTACTATACACCGTGTTCCGGACGATATACATAAACTTCGACCAGATGTTCAGACCACGGAAGTAAGCATTTTTCATTATGGACACATTAATAAATTCTTATTTTTTGTTAATTTTCATACAAACTAAATACCTAGACGTAAATAACCCGATATGCATGCCTCTTTATCCGAATTGGCAACGTCGTATTTTCATTCATAACATTTGGCGGGCTGAAACTTGTCAAAACAGTTTCTTTGATTTTTTATCTCGTTCCTCATAGCACTGTCAATGTACTATACTTATCTAAAGAGAACGTATAAGGCTACCAAGCAGGTAGATACGTATTTCGAATTGTCTTTTTAATTGAGGAATAAAAAAAAAACAAAATTCCATAACCAAATCATGATAACCTCTTCCCACGACATGCAGCCTTCGCAAAACGTTTCTGCAGTCCTTATTTTTAGTCTAGGCTTAAAGCAACGCCGGACCTCCAACGACGGGAAGGGGAGTAGGCTACCATAATTATCTTCCCATTCTGCCGTTTCGGCTTAAGTAACGAACATTCAATCTCAAAATTATTGACTAAAAGAGGGGCAGCTCAACACGCAATCTGGGGACCACGCTTAGAGCTCACGTACATTCGTAAAAATACTCTCAAAAGATAGGTCTCGGTCAAATTAAGATAAATGGTAATCACAGCATATTTTTTTATGCATTTGAGTAGAATAATTATAATTTATAAGCACACTTGTTGCGTGGGCAACATCAGAACTAACGCCACCATCTTATTTTTCAATACATTTCACAAATGAGCGCTCTCCTGTCAACCTCAATGGAGTGTCCAAAGATCCATATAACACTGTAGATTAGACAACTACGTCAGCCGTAATGTCATTCAAAATATTTTTATTAATAAAAAATAAACTCTAAAAAGCAAAAAATAAATTTAATGTAAAAAGTTTTCGAAATGACCACCTTCTTTTTCGACACAAATATTCAAACGAGTCCTAATTTGGCCATTTAAATTTACAGACATTTGTCTTATTTGTTCAGCAGCCTGAGATATTCTATCTAAGAGCTGTTCACGGTTCTGAATTTGTACGGAGTACACCTTCTCCTTTAAGGTTCCCCAGACATAGAAATCTAAAGGAGTCAGATCTGGGGACCTAGCTGGCCATGCGATATTTGTGCTACCTCGTCCAATCCAACGGCCAGGAAACGTTGCATTTAAATATTCACGCACTTGTGTGCCATAATGTGCAGGGGCCCCATCATGTTGGAGCCACATGGTTCGCAGAGTTTGAAGATCCACTTGTTCGAAAAATTCGAAGCTAGTGACGTTTCTTAGGAACTCTAAGTAATTGTCAGCATTTAGGCGGTGGGGAATCTCAATAGGGCCGATCAGCTGATTGTTAAAAACACCAGCCCACAAGTTTACAGAGAATTCAGTTTGATGTGACGCCTGCCAATGTAAATTCGGGTTGCTCTCATGCCACTGCACTTGATTTTTGGAATTGAATACTCCCGCTCTTGTAAACTGGGCTTCATCCTACCAAAGAATTTTTGAAGCAGTATTGGATTATTTATCAGTTCTTGATTCATTCTCTGGCAAAAAACAATTCTTGAGAAGTGATCAGGTGGTATTATGCCTTGGGATTTTCTGTAGTGGTAGGCATGCAAACCATATCTTTTCCACAGTTTCCACACTAGCTTATGAGATACATCCACGATTCTCCCAACGCGTCTCGTTAAGAGTGTAGGATCATGAATAATAAGGTTCATTATTCTGTTTTCTTGAGCGACGCTCAAATTGATTGCTCGTTCAGGGCGGCGTGGTCTAATTCCGATCTCACAAAATCTCCTGTGTATGTTAATAAATGTTCGTATATCAGGAACGCGCCGACCAGGGAATCGCCGTTGGTATTCTCGCACAGCTGCTGTAGCATTTCCGTCACAGAAACCGTAGACGAAGTGAATATCAGCTTGGTGTTGAGCAGAATATTCGTGCGGCATAGTGAAAGTTGTAATCAAAATGATTGATTAAATTAGTCGGAAACCCAAAAGCAAATTACAATAAACAATAATCCTGACAGTTAAAATCATGCATGACAAACAATGACAAATAACAACTTAGGTATCCATAGCGACCAGTTTAATCTCTTTGAAAGATTCGTTATCGCAAATGATCGTATTTCTTCGCTAACTCTCGGGTTCCTCTCGTACGTGCAAATGAAATGCAAATAGTATTTGATAGATTTATCATTTTAATTGCACTAAGCGGCAACATAGGCCAAATTAAGATACTTTCTCACTGCATAGCTCAATTAAATTTCATTAAATGAAATTACAAATATCTTTGTAACGAAGCCTTTTTAAGTACTACTTCCTTTGTTGGATTTGATTTGTAAAAGCCATAGAAGTATTTGCTAAAGTTTATGGATAACGTGAAGAACACGGTGTATAGTAATTATTTCGACTTGTAACGGTAATAACATCAAATGGGAATATGGACATGAAATAGCTTTTAGCATAGGAACGTGTGTCGTTGGTAGATATCAATTGTACAAGTGAATACAATGGCGGCCTAGTGGAGTCGAGACTTAATGAGTTGGATCGCAGTTTCAAAACTAAATATACTCTTTCTTGAAAAAAGTTTGTGAGTCTTTTTAACATGCTCTTTCCCTTTGAGCGACTATCTTTAAAGGATACCGTAGCCATGGAACCTATGCCTGGAACACAAAATAAAATCGATGGGATGGGGTAATTTTAGACAGGAACACTTTTCCTCCAGCTAGGAGTGCCATTACACTCCAAGAAAGGCATAATCTGTACCATTTCTAGACAAGGGCCTCTATGGCTTGCACAATGCCAGGCACTTTAATTCATATACATTATGTATTTCTTCACCACTACCTTCAAAAATTTGAAAGACCGGCCACCGTAATGGGCGCTTCGTTGTTCGACCATGGACCATGCCCGGGTCGACGGCGTGTTGTATGGTGTTCCACTATTAAAGGACACCGTGGATTTTAGTCAGTACAATTCTGGCAAGTTCATCCCGCCCTGCCCTGAGCAGGAGGACTAATTTGATGACTTCACGCTTACAAAAATCCATGCCAGGGGTGCTACTGTCTAAGTGCGTTAACGAAGGCACGTTTACGAAAACGAATGACGGATCGTAACTAGCGTCAAACCAAATTTGCAGACAGATAATACCGCCACGACTGAACTCCTATTGACGCAGAAATAGTGTCTTAGTCATTAATTTTATTGCATTAAAAAATGTAGGTAGTACCACGAATTTTCCGCAGGTCATAAGTGGTTACATGGATTTATACGTCCTATGTCAGATACGCAAAATGTCAGACACGCATATTGTCAGAATTCGCAGATTAATGACCTATCAATTCTAATCGTAATATCATTCATTCTTACTTCAAGCTCGTTGTCAAAATGCCCCACGCCGAGATTAGACCCCCTGTTTCGTATAACAGGAAGTGGATAATTTTCAACTTTAGTATTAACTATTGTGATTGTCTTCCTAGAATCCATAATTATACAGGCGGTAATCTAGCCATTAACTGCGATGGCAAACTGCCTATTACCGTGATTTTATCGAATCGATCTGTAAAATGGTTTGCAGCGAATTGTAACCGCAACTTAATTACTTTTTCAAACGCTCAAATAATAATGTATGTTAATGATTTTAAAACCGACTTAGGTTTTAATATTGTAAATGTTTAATTTAAATTCGTATAAACGTAGCTACATAATTATGTACGTTTACTGTTTTTTTGTACGTCTTAACTCTTAGACAAAGTACCCATATACTTTGCCTAATTGCATAATCTGCGCATTAGTTACGCTCTAGAAGCAAATGCAGATTTTTTTCTAATTTCAATGTTTTTGTTTTCTACCACTTAATCAAATTGTAGTTTCATAACTATAAACAAGTAAGTGTGCCCTTAGGTACCTACCATAATAATATGAGTAGGTATTACTACAAACATAAAATGTTTCAAAAATTGAAGACACAAGTCTCAAAACATAAAACTAGCCTTATCCAACCCTTACTATGCTTATAGTCGGGTAAAAAGCATATTAATCGAAAGTTGTGCAGTTGGGTCGTCGAGGGACCGCGGCCCATTTGAAGTGAGGGAGAAAAAAAAACGTTTTCATCACACGTTGTGTTAAGCTGACTGGCTGCGAGTGTCGCTGTTAAAATGTGTGAAAGCCTATTTTACTGGTGCACAATATTTTCCAACGGAACATTCACATTCAGTGGTGAACTGCTAGTTATGCAACAATTCGAGGAAAATTTTGCACTGGGCTGTACCACTTTTGGTTAAAGGTTGTGCATGTTTTTTTGAAAGAGAATTGTATAGTATTTCTGTTTGACAAATACGTAACATTACCCTTATAGTACCTGAAAGGATAGGCAGAGGTGTATCTACATAATAGTACAACCACATTTTGTGAAAGTTTACATTATGTTTAGGAGGAAATAGAAAATAGATCCTTCTTATGACAGCGTACTTTACAGGAAATTTTAAAATTGAAGATGAAATTAACGTATCGTCAAAAAGTGAAAACATAGATGCATAGGTAGAATAAGTAAATATTTATAATACTGTAAAAAATATTGCTGCTTGGCCAATATTCAGAAAGAAAACATGCTAGAGCACTTTTATGGAGAAAAGGTCACTCGCATATCCTCTATGGTCCCATTAGAAACGCGAGCTTGTTCGTAACTAGGCACAAATTCAAACCTCCTGATTGCTCTCAGAATTGTTGCTATCAATAATGTTTTGTCCTACCTGGGAATCGAAACCAGGATCGCGATGCGCTGGAGTCGTGATTGTTGTTAGAAGAGCCAGTCTCACTGAAACTGTTTCCTTGAAATGTTATAGAAAATACTTAAATTAAATTAATTTTAGGCTGAGTAAATATGTCTCTGTAAGTCCAGTGTGCACTTGGCACTAGGCGTTTTTCCATTAGCCGGCCTGGCACCGGCGCCGGCGCCGTGCCGGTGCCGGGGAAGCAAAAATGTATGAAAATGTACGGCTCGCTTTTGCACTTACCGGCGCCGGCCGCACGGCTTTCATACATTTTCGCTTCCTAGCGCCAGTGCCGGTGCCGTGCCGGCTAATGGAAAAACGCCCATAGGCTCAACAATTCTTGTAACTGACCTACACGTAAACCAAACGAATTAAAATAAGTTTTTCATAATATTCACTTTTGAAAACACCGCACAAACACATAACATTGCATACATTGCACTCTCACATAGGGGCAAAGAGATAACAGAGGAAAAACAGAAAAAGACAAAATAACGTTACGAGCTGCGGAAACTGTTGAAAGGAATAAAAATTGTGATAGTATACAACCGACGATACGCCAGTAATTTATAGATACTGCTCCAAAGATAGTTAAGTATTTCGCTCGTTAGTGGTTAAAATTAAAGAGCCAATTTTATAGAAAGGAAAATGGCCATTTTCTCTGCTATTTGCTGAATTAATTTATTGAAAATGCTTTTTTAGCACGTGGTTAGAATACAGTTTGGTTTGGGTACTCCCAAATTTTTAATCAAAAATGTACTCCCTTACTAACTAACGTAACTCCCTTTTAAATGTATTTTTTTAATAAAAAAATATCAGTCAGTTTTTCAGTCACGTAATCGTAGAATCATTTAACGAACAGTTAAGCTTACACGCCATTATAACCCCTAAATTGAAAGCAAAGTCAAACGTTAGTCTGACTGTTAAGCTTACCAAACTTCATCATACTCGTACAAGCGCTAACTTCGCTTCACAAACAGGCACTCTCTAACATTTCACATAATTAGTTGCATACTTTCATGCCACCGAATTTAATATCGCTCAACTGCGAGACTGAATGTCAACACTGAGAGTTTTGGTAAGGCTGCACAAACCGCACAAAAGCAATTCCACTCACAATACCAACGTTACAATAATTAGAAGGGAATTAGTAACAAATTATTGCTCGCGAAGAGGAGGGTATAATAGCCCGCCCGAGCTGGATGGTTCTCATTAGTGTACGTTGGTCCCCAGTAGAAGCAGCCTCGTTGTGGCCCTGCATTATTCATGCGGACAATATTGCACTGCCGCATCTATCTATACAGCTTTTATAACGTTGTACCGTTACATCAGGTGATGTTTCATTAAGGCTGACATTCTGCATTGTTCGCGTGTAATAATGCCGTCCAATTGTTTGATTCTGAGTATGCGAGGCAGCGTGTTGAAGGTTTCGGAAAAATATTTGCGTGTGCATGGGTTACGTGGAGAGGATTTCTTTCATTCATCTAGGAATTGTTTTTAAATTCTGTTTTAATTGCTAATATGAAAAATTAAAAATGAGTTTTTCGACCCAGAGATGCGTGTATGGAGTTTTAACTCTGTGTTGTCAATTTACAAAAAACAGCTGGTTGATCGAGCTCTGCTCGAGTGAAAGAAGAGATAATCTAAAAAAAATAATTGAATAAACCCTTTAAACAAAGAACAGGAACGTTAGTATTTACATAACGAAAATAAAGGAAAACCCGCAGCCATTGATCGACATAGAAGATCAATCGCTTATTAGAACATTAAGCTATTCAGACAGCGGAGACTGCAGCGAAATTATGAAACATATTGTGCGGGTTAATCTTTTTGCAGACTGGTAGCGAAAAACAAAAAACGTCAGCTCATAGGTCGATATCAATATCCTATTCCGGCGCGTGTCGTATAAGTGTTTTATAATACGAAAAGAATGGACTCCAAAAATAAGTAAATGTGTCAGTCTTATAGGACTAGGTATTGATTTGTTACTCAACGTTTGGGGGTGGTGAAATACAAAATTTTAATACTAATGCTTCAGTTTTGCTTCGTCAAATTTTAAATACTTACGCTTTTAATATTTTTAGTTCCAATCTGATAAAGCGACTAGTTTGCTGCTGCTAAGCTTTACCTCAATTATAGAGGGATTGACTATTCCATTTTCGTTCTGATTACTCAAAATACAGTATACAAGAGCTAAGCGGTGAAGAGATTTTCGTGAACTGCGAAACAACGTTTGATGAGCTATGAATTCGGGAGCAGCAAATGCTCATCACTAATTAGCGCCAAATGTGAAACTAGGATCGCAATATTAATGTGGAATTTGAAAGCGTCAGCTCCGCAATGTCAGTTCTGCACGAAGGCTGGTTCAATATTTCATACGTTATATGAATACGTCACAAAAGGTGACTCTGATGTGGCTGTGAAAGATGAATAGTGTGAATAGAACGGATGTACGACAAATAGGCACTGTTCAAATACTGCTCTTTATAAGCTCCGTTGCTATAGACCATTCAGAGATATCATCGACATGCTTCGTGTACTAGCATAAATTGTATTTTCTATCTACTTTTACTAACAAAAGACAGTTGCATAAAGTCTCCGCGGACTGAACAATAATTGCCTTCAAACAAAACCGTGAATATAAAGAAATGTTTGAATACAATTATATAAAGCTTCACATGAAACCCTAGTGTACAAAAGTTTGTGGAAACTTTTCACAATAAACAATTTTCTACGGCGGCGGCGTAGTTATAAAAGACGAGTTTATTTCTCTTTGCTCCACCGTAGGTCTTCTATGTGTTGACGAATATTTATTGTAAATTATATTTAAATTATTTTGATACTTTGGGACTTTTTAAAAGTTTGTACCTTTGTTGTCAATTTTGATGTGCACTGATACATCGTGAATAAGCTTATGCGCCTGAGCCATGTAATAATGGAGCCATGTAATCATGGAGTAAGAATACTTTAGAGTAGATTCGCTCCATGATTAGAAAGTAGTGCTACGAATCTAGGTTTGAAACAAAAACAGTTGAATAAGTTTCAAAAGTCCGATTAGGGTGCTCCCACATCTATCGACGCGGAATCGGAATTTTCCGTCGCCCTTTCTCTTTCTGTCGCTTAGAACTGCCATTTGCTAGACCGAGATAGAAAGCATAATGCGATCGCACGCGGCGGAATCCGCGACGCGGCCGCGTGCTATCGCATTGTCTCGGTCTAGCAAATGGCAGTTCTAAGCGACAGAAAGAGAAAGGGCGACGGAAAAATCCGATTCCGCGTCGATAGATGTGGGAGCACCCTTAGACTAATTAAAATATTAGGTACCTCATTGAATGACAAAAGCAATTAGGATTGTCCAAGTATTTTATTGAAGTACCAGGGTAATTATAAGTTGAGATTATTAACTAGATAATAGCTAAGAAGAATATTCCAATAACCGTTCCAATAATAACTGTTTATCTTTGTTTCAGGGGAATATTACTACAAAACCAAAGACGTTACAGCGATGCTATCAAAAGTTTCGAGAGAGCAATTTACTTTAGACCTTCAATGGCTCGTAAGTACTTGAGATAAATTAATTATTAAAAACAAAGCCTCTTTGGTATTTCTTCATAGCCCTTACTAATAATTTGATTGTCCTTTAAAATTATTTTAAATGAGGGCCGGTCGAGTATTTATTCCCCTCTAATTTTGTTATTCTCTTGAAAATAAAGGGGTTTATAATATTTTCATTGTGAACTTAATACAAGAACAAGTTTTAATGGAGTATTTTGAACAGAGAAAGCTATGGACAGTTGGTTGAAATAAAATATTTTCCATCCTCTTCAAACTTTTTGAGTTGTGTTCTGTTCGAAAGTTTGTTTAACTGTTGAACTGGAGCTATAGTGGCAATAAGTTCAACCATTATAAGTATTATCTAATCCAACACAAGCTTTCTATGACCTAGGAGTAGAATTTAAACATTAGTTTTGTATCTAAGGACTTGATAGATTCAGTTGTTTATAATATTATTACAAATAAAAAGTGTTTGTGATTTTTGTTTTATTGTTTCCATGAAACCAGGACTAGTTTATATCTTTCTACAATTTTTCCGTATAAGCACGTATTTAAACATTTGTTTCAGACTAAAATATACCGTTACTCTTTACTTAGACATGTATAATTTATTACGTAATTGTTGTTTTAGTTGCGTATGTGAATCTTGGAACCTCTCTGATGGCGGACGGTCGTCTCGCGGAAGCTGCAAGCGCACTCCGTGCAGGCTCTAGGGCTGAAGGAGTGCGCGTGCGCGACCGAAGAGAACACGACGCTGCCCGAGTGTCAGCGCTCGTACAACTAGCAGCTTTACACTCTCAGAGAGGGCACTGGCATAAAGCGCTATCAGCATACAAAGAAGCGCTGCAAATACTGCCCGACACAAACACACCAATCGTTGGCTGGACAAGACATGTAAGTAGCTCATTGCATTTTAGCACGCGTTCAACAGTGTTGTCTCATGAAGTCGGCATTAAGCACGTGCCGATGGATTCTCTTCGCTTCGAGTTAACTGGCTGCAATCCAAGCTGTAAAGCCCGCCCACATAGAAGAAAAAAAAGAATCCGTAAACATAACTGCATGGTACAGACCTGTCCCAGATAAAGTGTATGAAAAATTGCTGTACGGAATTTTTAAAGTGTCTTTTTCAAAGCTTCAAAATAGAGGCTGATCTATTCTTTCCCTCTTCCGCAATGCAATTAGTATGATATATCGTTAGACTAATTTGGGTTTTGTTGTTTGCAGAGTGTCCTATCAATGGTGGGGGAGATTTATGTGCAGCTACAACAATGGCCGTTGGCCGAGCACAGTTTAGTGTCGGCGCTGGCGGCCGCGCCACATCACGCCGGTACTCATGTCACATTAGCGCAAATACTCGCCAGGAATGTAAGTTATACTCATACATTACGGCATTCATAGCGAAGATCTTGTAAGCAAACTTAGTCAATAGCTTTTGGTGCCATAAATAAGAAATACAACCACAAATTATATTAACTTACCTATTGATTCATTTAACATTTCTTTGAAATGTGTTACAAATCTGAAAATATATGTTTTTCAATATTATTAATTTTTTGTATCATGCACGGCGTTACGTACATACCTACGAGTACATTCAAGATTGCAATTACCAGCAAACCCAATGTCAATGACTGTTAAAGCGTTAAATTACCTATATTTTAAGTAGAGATGTGCCAATTAGTCAGCCATATTTCCAGTAGCCCCCCAAATTCCACCAATGATAATGATCAGCTTGGCCTATTAGTTCGGCAGTCGGCCTGTGATCTTTAGTAACATGTGACTATTCCTAAATTAATTTATGCTGATAAAGTTTCGTTTATATTTAATGAAAAGCTAATTTTAGTGTCAATTTAATTTCAGCCTTGTTAATATACGACCCAGTAAAGACATAATCAGTGAGCTGCCTTCATCGTTTAAAAAAGTTGTTCTTTTGTTGGTAAAAATGTTCCTGTTGTTGGCGTCATACAACCAATTTCCACCTTTATCCTTTTTCACACGCAGCCATTTGATTTTTGTAACTGAAAGCAACGGATTGCGGTTCCCTATACAAAAGTTTTGCCTATTGTCAAACTTTTTTTCGACTCACATTGACTGATATGAATATTCGTGTATGTTAGTTGGAACTGACAGTTTGACTGACTTTCCTAAGCGTCGATCCATTGTTCCTAGTTTTCAAATAAAGTTGAATACAAACAACATTCTCTTTCCTATACACATACCTGAATACACGATATATTATATATCTTCAGGTGTATTTTATGCCTTTATATAACTGTTTGCGGCTTTAAAAGAAAAACTTTATTTTCAGCAAAACATGATGATTTTTTGAACGTCAATTTTAAGTTAGACTATCAACCCGTCCCGGCTTTGCACGGGTGAACATAGTATATAGTTATGAACCTTAGGTTAAAATAGACAAGGTGAATGTGGCTCTCTAATGGTACAAAAAAATTAGAAATATGTTGAGTAGTTTTGAGTTTATTCATTACAAACATACAAACACACAAAAATACATGAAATATTTCCTCTTTATAAAATTACTATAGTGTAGATAAGCGTACATTTTTCGTATTAAGCTTGACTTTAAATATAACCTAATACTGCTGATGGCATTTCTCCACGAGTCTTAACGCCACATGACGTCATATCTACACCATAATATAACAACAACCGCTAAAATTCCTCTCTACTGCGGCAAGATTGCGGTATCTTAAGATTATTACTCCTTAAGGGCTTGCGTTATTACGCCGCATTGATCAATTATTCTCTTACAAGAATTACAACACTCGAGTCTGAACTAATCGTTACGCCTTAAGTATTAAATTTGTCCAAGTGTCATTAATAATATATTTTCTTGCAGGCTAGTAGGAGTATTGAAGCTGAAATGTGGTTTAAAAAAGCACTAACTTTAGCGCCTAACGATCCATCAGTAAGAGATCAGTTCGGTAAGTTACGCACTTTTTGTCAGAACTTTTGTCTAGTGTCAATAATGACCATTAATCTACGACTTTCACAGACGAGTTTGATGACTTGATGTGTCTATTAATTTATTATATACTTACTAATATTCTTATTTAGTTGCACTATAGAAATATAATTATAGATTAAAGATAAATATGTAACGTACAGTTAAAAAGTAAATCGTAGTTCGTAGCGGATTAATAAATTCGTAGACCCTCTACGGTGCTACGATTAAATACCGATTCGTGGAATAGAAACCTATTTTGACAGCGGTAACTAATAGACTATATTTAAATTAAATTAATTATTCAGCCTTTTGAATGGAAATTTTAAAGGTTCAATTATTCACTACAGTTTGTGCTTTAAAATTATTTTAGAAATGGTAATAAAGGGATCGTCCACACCAAACGTATTGTCCGCCGCCGACTGTGAGCACGCGTTACGCAGTTTATTGTTTTTCAATATATATTTAACTTCTTGTTCACACCGAACCGACCGAACCGACTATACAAACAATGAGTATATTCACAGTCGGCGGCGGACAATACGTTTGGTGTGGACGATCCCAAAGTCAGGTTTCTATATCGATTATTCTTCACAATGACATTTTTACATTAGGTATGTTCCTGAGATCACAACGTAGACTCCGGGAGTCAGCAGAACAGTTAGTAGCAGCAGCTCAGTTGTCTCCCGCAGACAGTGTGCGCGCCGCGTCAGCTGCGCGGGCGCTTAGAGACGCGCGACGTTGCCGCTCCGCCGAGCGGTGGTACGCGCGAGCAGTGCAGTTGAACCCTGATGTAAGTTCTATCTGAAATAAAAAATAAGATGTGTTAATATTGAACTTGTGTCCAAAGCAGTGTGGACAGATCATCATCGATAGTGGCGTGTACTAATTGTCATTTCGAAGACCAAGACTTAGACTGAGGTCAGACGTGCCTCTAAAAATGAACTTTTTAGAGTGATCAATGAAATCGTACTAATACCTAAAGCTATTGTCAAACAGACACGCGAAGCGAATGCGATCCGCAGCGTTTTTATTTGTAGTGTATGGGATTGTTTGAATATCACATAGAAAAGCGAAAGCGATCCGATAGTCTATGTGACTGGCTTTAAACAATTCCATACATTACAAGCAAAAACGTTTCGCTTCGCGTTCGCCACGCCTGATGTCTTTCGTCGGCGAACAAAGTAAATGAAAACAAAAAACAAGTAAAAGCGCGACTTTTGGCGTGATCGCACTCACGATGGAAATCAGCCAGTGGCATAGGCACTGACGCTTGGCCAACCGTTAACCATTTTGGCCGGCCTTAACCATTTTTTACTGCTGAGTAAAAAATGGTTCGAAAATTGAAACGCCATTGTGGCGCCATTCTGACTAAAAATTAGCAGACTCAACACCCAGTCGTAGTGCCTGAGAAACGAGGAATGGGACATTAAGAGATTTCTAGCTTTGTCTGTGGGTACATAGTTTAGTTGTCTATTCTTATTTAACCCTCGGCAGAGAACCCATATTATGGAACCTGTTAAGTTTTTATACTATTCAACCGTTGCAGGTAACATTCCACTCAAACTAAATTTGACGTACATAGGTTAGCAAAACCACCTATGAGTTACCTATAAATCCAGAAACATTTTCCGCGTTGCATTTTTTGCTGCCCCAATAATATCTAGCAGAGATTCATATGAAAATCGTGCGTTCGATTGGACGTGTGTCCGTTGAATTGATTTAGTATCGCTGCGATATTCGCTAAATAAAGTTTTTAAACGTATAAAGGGGAATGGGAAAATGGCGAATGGGTTCAAGTTAACATTTCTGTTTGTTTGTTAAACATGGTCAGATCCAGGTCTCGCCGTCGGCTGTTTTCTTTGTTTTTCTGACCTTTACAGTATTAAATTACGGTTTATGAAATGATTTAGTACTTATTTGTCGAGTTTTTGCGTGGAGTGCTTTGATAATTGTATGCTTTAGTGTCCCGTGACTTTTTAGTCGTCTTACAACGGCAGCCCAATTCATGTATCCAATGACTAGTAAACGTTCATAATAAAACAATAGGTATTTATAACATTTATAGTATTTAAACATAAAAATATTATCAATTATATGACGAAAGGCGTAGTTAGAAATAGCCTTGTCTCATAGAAAATAGAGATGGAATGATCTGCTCAACTCAAGCGCTGCGTATAGATATACTCTACAACCCAGGCGCAATAACTTGACACCTGGCTTCAATCTCGATCCCGCTCCCACTACCCCGAAATGTCTGCAGTGGGAGCGGGATCGACATTCAAGCCAGGTGTCAAGATAATGCCCGGGTTGTACAGTTTGATAAGTAAACATTTTTACCAGTGAGTTTCATATTTCTAATGTGCTTATTTATTAATGATAAAAAATATGATAGAAGATAATAAAAATCGCGTCTAGAGTTATTTTATGTCGGATCCATTGAGTGGACCACTTTTGTAAGACTACCAAAAAGTAACGGTGTATAAACATAGCCAGTATGAAACACAAAAACGCCTGTAAAAAACTAGGTACCCACTTTAATGACCAACATTTCCATTACCCTGAAAATACAACAAACTTTTTTAGAATTCTAAAACCAATAATCTTCGAGCACTTAGCAATTCTGAAAATCTAAAAAGAAAATAAGAGACTACGGCTGCCCCAGGTGTATAAACAAAAACGAATCAACAAGAGCGAGCGGTGAGCGTGTTATTCCTTTTTGTTCAGCGCCGTGTGACCGCAACCGCAGATTTAACCGCCTCTATATTTCTAAATTGTGAAAGGCCCGACCGCACGTCTATAACGTTCAGCGTTTTTTAGTCAATAATTCAGTTACCCAAAACTGTTAGCAGCAATGCGCAATAAAATAAAAACTATCATCTATAGACTTCATCTCCCATGAAATTCAAATAATAATTTGTTACTATATCTCAAAGGAATTGCAGATGTTAACCACTTAACGTGACATTTCGCGGGATTCGGTAAAGCATTCCGTTTAGTGTAGTTAATTACTGGCTTGTACCAAGTTCCACGAATAGCATGTCGCTTTGGTTACAGGATGCCGAGTTTCATTCCAATCTTGGCGCTATCCTACACCTCAATGGGAAGTACGCCGCCGCAGCCACATCCTACCGGAGGGCGCTCCAGCTGCAGCCCAACGACGATATTACCATCACCAACCTCAAAAGAGTTCGAGCACTAATGAGCAAACAGCGCAGAAAATAGAACATTGGAACATAGGCCTCATGTAAATCGAAACATCAAATAGATGAAATAGGATGTCAATTGCCAAAAGTATTGTTACGAGTACTGAGTACATCATTTATTTTATGCGTTTGTATATAAGCCACTAAATGGTTTATTTAGGCTTATTGCCTGTGCTTGTAAAGTTATGAAGACCAAATCTTGGTAGTGTGACTGCCTACCTGTCAACAGAGAATCATCATAGCGGGTAAGTACAGTTTCTAGCCATAAAACAGTGTAAATTATTGATAAAATCGAATTTTCACACTTCGTCGACGTACTGATGAAGTTTTCCTCCAGACATGATAGTCATTAAGTATTAATATTTAAACCGTATATCATTATCGTTAAAGGAACATAAGTACCTTGGTAATTATAGGTTTCTAGCCATTTTCAAGCACAACGGTGAATTCTAAAGTGGTAAACTTTACTTGTATTTTGTTTACGGCCTTATTATAGGAAAAAGCGTCGCTGCGTTAATGATAGAAAATGGAAACAAAATAGTTACATTTTGATAGAATATAATCTGTTTCGTCTGCGTGTGGTAATTTCCTCAAAACAACTAATTTACCTCTTTTTATGATTATTACAATTTATAAAAAAAAAAAGAACTTAATCGCGCATACTTGTGGTTTCAAACGAATACACGAAGGGTCTTAAGACAACGTTATAGAAGTAGTTAGAAATTATTGTAAATAGACTTTTAAAATAAACAATTTTATACGTGTGCAAATATAAATCTATGAAAAGTGTTAATTCCCATTATTTCAATGGAAAATTATGGTACTCTATTGTTATTATTTTCGTCTTCCATTATACTTTAACTGTCTGTATCTTGTGAAATGCCGGACCTAAAACAATGAACACGTTGTTATCGAAGTGAAAGGCTAGTGTATAAACTATGTATCATATAATATAAATTTATTTTTTTGAAGGACGATTGCTAGGTTCTAAACAGGGTTGTCTTGCAGGACTAAGCCGACTGTGAGATACTGATTGTTCATGCTGGGGCGAAAGCCAATACGTTATACTGGAAGCCGATGGTATTACCTTCTAATTGTGTTGCGGCTTCAATTCATCGACGGGGACCGATCGCCTTCGGACGGCCTGGCTGCCCCTTAATCCCTTTTATTATCTATGTCATATAAATTATAGGTTCCAAGCCATAGTCCTACCAATTATGGACATGTAAAGTGGCGTTCCCTTTAAAGAGTGTACTGATTTATAACTGGTAACGAATGTGGAATTGCCGTATTAAAATTGCAGACAGACAAATTATTAGGTATTAACAAAATAAAATATTTGGTTTTATCAATTTAGTTTAGAGATGGTGTGGTATTTCCGAGCTGCGATATAATGAACGTTTACTGGAAGGTAGTAATAGGAAAATGGTGTCAGAAAATGGTAATAAAATCACTATCTGCTGCTTAAACGTATAAGGTACATGAGCCACATTACTTGCAGCCGCGCGGCTAAGGATTATTCGCGTCGCGAATTCTCGGCTGAATTGTCATGTAACATTCATAAGTTACTGACGGCTTGCATTTAGAACGTGATAGGAATTGCAATACTACCTAGTATTGCAATTCCTATCACGTTATGTTGTAAATCAGTACACTGCTGACGAAATGTCGTAAAATTCAACGGGAGACACGACTCTCGGGATAATAAAATTATAATATTTAATTCTCGGGATTTATTTACAGTTTTCTGTTCATAAAAACCTTTAAAAATGGTTCAATGTTTTGTGAATTTAATATACATAATTATAAAGTACTCATGAATTATATCGTGAAAATTTTCATGAACCAAAGAACAAATATTGAGAAATTAATAATTTAGTTACTAAGTTTATTTATTAATTATTTTACGAAGTCAGAAACATATCTATGTCGTGTTTGTATAGGTATACAAACAGACATAATTGTTATTACGTATAAAAAATGGTAAATAAAATTGTTGTAAATAAAAATACATACCTAAGGCGCATAATACCGTATAACGATAAAAATGTTTTTTTTTTTTAATTTCTAATAATTATTTTTTTCCTTGTTTTACTTCTCACACCTGTGACAATAAATGTAAATTACGCTTTGTAGTCATAGATAAATGCCAAAAAAAAAAAATGATTTCAGTTTCTTTAAGCAGACATTTTATTAAAAAAACTACGGGGTCCCAATTCAATGAAAATGTTTAAAGGATGTAAGGCAATTACTGAACAACGAACGAGAAGCTTTTGTTTAAAAGTGGGACGATACTTGCTCTTGTTGACACCTGTAGGATCAGCTACTAATGATTATTTTCCTAACAAATGCAAAGGTACTTCCGATGCTATTGAAAACATAAAATCATTTTGTAAATATTAATATGTATTCTATAGGCTTACGCGTTTTCATACTGGTAACTCTGAAATATCCTTTAAAATATTTGAATTAAATTGGGATCTAGGAATTTCACGAGTTACGTGATTATGTGTATAGACCAGGCCTAATTACTAAAAAGTGATAAAATGTAGATTTTTTTAAACTGAAGTGATTATTATAAATACTGTTAGCAAACCCAAATCCTAGGCCCGTCTTCATAAATAAAATCACGTTAAAAATATGCGTTAGATAACTATAATATAATTTTTGTAATTATTCGTTATAGTAATTATTAAAATGAATAATTCAGCGAATAAATCATTGTGGATAAATATTGCAGAATTGTGTACGCTTCTCAACAATTTATAGCATTACAATAATATGGATATTTTTCTTCCTACTCTATGCGTCCACCAAACTATGTTTTAGATAGTATAAAATGTAGAAAACTTACTTCTGTTTCATCATAAATTTAGATCTAAAAATGTACCTTCAAAACGATATCCTAATGAGCGTTCTCGTTCATTCGCGTCTTTATGAATAAATTACTCGTATTTTATTTTATTTTTTTGTCGTCTATCTTCCAAGATCCTTCTTTTAGTCCCGAGAAAAAAGATAAGCTACAATTTTATAAATTGTCGTGTTCACTAACTTTAAACATAAAACGCTTTCATGAAAGCTAATCAAATTTCAGCATTCTGAGTCCTGCGTAATGATAAAAAAATATATATATATATATAATTATATGCTAGTACGTAGTTAGAAACTTTTACTTCAAATGTGTATTTATTTTATTTCATTTCCAAAAGTGCTGATATACCTAAGCATTCACTTGTAACAGGACATCGAGCATTCGCCGTTTTTAATTTTGTACTAAATAACGAACAGAGGCCTTACCACGAGCTCTCAATCCAGTTAAGGCTGTGGGAAAGAGACAGAGGTATACAAGTCGTCTAGTGCCGTCTCTTTCCCACAGTTTACAGACTCACGCTTTACGAGTTCTTGGTAGGCTACCAGACCCGAGCATAGAACCCAATATCGCTACGAACATGTTCATGATCTTTCTAGCGGAGTTACATTCTAGACGATAGTCGATAAACATTTTTCTTCATGAAGATGTTAGACTTCACAGTCGGCTCGGCAAATCTCACCAGTTAGGCCCATTGTCCACGTAACCGCACTTCATACACGCTTTCGTCAATTACAATTGCAAGACGAATGCTTGCATCTTGCGTCGAAACAACGAAATCTCTGTCCACGAAGCGGCAACATCGCGTCAGCCGCACGTGTTGCGTTCGTTATGCATTTTTACAACAAAAGACGTCCTTTCTCGATGCTAGTTAAAAGAAAACTGAGACCTTTTGTAGCGTGACTGACTATTGCATGAAGCAGCGTAGACATAACAAATATGCGTACGTCTATTTTCACTTGTAGGTTACATGCATCCTACAAAAGACCACTGTGTGGACAGTAGGCCTAAGTTTTCGTAAGAATGCTGGCTAAAACTCTCCCGTTTGTTTTTCTGTAATATAATATTTGCAAAAATGCTCATTACAAGAGAATACTCAATTTTATCAGCACTTTAATGTTTCAATGTTTTTTTTTTTAAGTTTTAAGCTACCGTGTACCTTCACTTTCATAAAAAAAGGTTGTATATCACGTTCTTTGACAATTAGGACTATGAAATCTGTTGTAAAATAAACGGTGGGCGCAACGACTTGATCACTTATGTACTGGAAAACATTTTTATATTAATTTTGTTTTTTAAAATAATAGTAATTAAGTAAATAACAGTTATTGTACTTCCAATAATCGATACATGAACATTTCGTCGTAACATTCTCTACCTACTATAATAGTAGGCATACTTTATGTAACAATTGAGGAATTGTAATCACTATTGTTTTTATTAAATAGTAATAAATAGTTATGTATATTTATGGCGTTATGCAAGTAAACCTGCAAATTCCCAAAGTGATATTATATGTTGGTAATTTTGTAAATAAAAGCTTCAATATTTTATGTAATGTTTAATTTATTTAATCCTGAAAATATCTACATACTCATTAATATGTTGGTGGTAATGTGGTTGTTTGGCAAAAGCGTGAATTATTTTGAGAACCAATCAAAATATATTTACGTATTGCTTATTATTATTGCTTTGTATAACAGTTTGTAATACATTCACATTTTTAAAGTAATAATAGTAATAATAAATTGAGAGAATAATAATAATTCTTTATTTTCATAATTGGTTGGTCACAAAAGTAGTGAGACCCTGTCTCCTGCGCTAGGTATATTACCTGTGTTACAGGAGCCGGTCTTCTCCCATTACATGATGGTTTATGAAATAAATTTTAATCAAACTAAGTGTTAATCAAAATCAAAGTCATACATTCACATTGACACACATGAATATTATAAAAAAATTATTCCACAACTATCATACAACGATATGTAATCCCAAGCTAAGCAGAGCTTGTGTAATGGGTACTAGACAACTGATAAACATTCTTATATATTTCTAAATACATAAATACTATGGATAAATTACACCCAGACATAGAACAAATGATCATGCTCATCACACAAACATTTGTCCTGGGTGGGAATCGAACCCACGACCTCCGGCACACAGTCAGGGCCTCAGTCAGGGCCACTAACCACTAGACCATCAGGCCAGTCAAAGTCGATTTCATCGTTATATTATTTTTTTTACCTCTTTTACTGACAATGTATTTTAAAGAATACTCCTATTATTATCACCTCTGTTATTGGAACCTCTGTAAATGAGACAGATATTTATTTACACCTGATATCACGAGTTTTCACGACGTAGGTAAAGTAAACTGAAACTTTGACATATTCAAATTGACAAATTTCAAGAAAAAAATGAGTTCCTTCTTCACACACCAGACTAGGCGCTGTTCCTTTTTTCATACAATAAACGCTGTAAATACTGGAAAGACGCTGTAAAGTAAAATAGTGAAAACTCGTGATAAGGGCACCTACACTACCTACTGTGATCTGAGATAATAAAATTGTGTAAGTGGAATACCTCTTTAAGTGAAACATATTATTGGGGTCGGGTCCTTCCAGGTCCCAGTTATCCTTGTTCCACTGTATAACTAGAATTGAAGTTAAAACAAATAGTCGTCGTTACTTATCCTACTTTCAAGTAGCAAAAGTCAATTAATGGTGATCAGTTATCCACTCCGCTACTCGAAGACTGCAACCTAGTAACTTGTCACTGCTAAGACAATGTATTGGAATTCAACTATTCAATACTAAAATGCAGTATCTAAGTTTAAACGTAGCTATTCGTGTATTGGATTTACTCTAGCTTCATTTTACTCGCCCGATAAAAAGTGATATATTGCAGTCACTACATTTATAAGAAAAAATAAAAACGGGGTATAAAGTTTTTCGGGACAAGATAATGTGGAAAGTGATTACATTTCTTGCCGACAGCCGAGTTTGCACTTGGCAGTTTTTTGCGACTTTCGTTTTGAGCACATGACTGGAAGAATAGCGCGTCAAATAACTTGGAAAAAAGACACTTAGCCCTCACACTCACGCCTTTCCTGTGTGGAGATAGAGCATCCCCTAAGCTTCGCAGTAATTTCCCTGGAAGACATTATTTTCCATGCTTCACGCTCACCCCAGCCGCCCGAGCGCCATTACCATTTGCTTCATCCTTAGTTTCCTTTTGTATTTTGCTTTGACACTTTGTATTTCGATTCGATATTGAGATATATTTTCTTTTATATTATTACGGATGTTTTAGATAACAACTTTGGTAAATGTAAGGGTGCATTCATATTGTTTGACTTGAAATAAATAAACTTACTTTACTTATAGATCTATGACTTACGAGTAAATATTATCTTTCAAACTTATAAGTACCTAAAGGTACATTTTTCCCACGTTTTTATAATTACGTTACTTTATGAGACGCGACCTTTTGTGGTAAGTAGATACACGTTAAATTATGACGTCACTATTGTCCAGGTGAGTTTGGCAAACTGCCTAATTGACATGAGTTACTTCTAGAGTCGTCGTGACGAAATTTGGCGACAACGGTGTTCTTATCTACTTATGATAGTTACTTAATTTAATAAAATAAAGAATGCCAATTTAAAACAAAACATTCAAAGTGCTGTTAGCGCGAAGACAGTGGCGACTTCCGGTTTTCTACATTTTTATGTCAAGCTGTACAATTCTGGTAGTACCAAAGAGGTTTAAAAGAAACTATAGAACGGGCATTGGGAAAATTGTCATACAAAATAGAAACAAAACTACTCGACGGATTTAAACCAACTTTTTACAATTATTTTTCATACTTCTGAGCTGGTTATAGTATACTTTTCATCACGCTACAACCAATAAGAGCAGAGCAGTGAAGGGAAATGTTGGTAAAACGGGAGAAGTTACTCCATTTTTTGAGGCCAAAGTCCCATTAATTTTTTTACCCGGTATCTTGGAATTGGGTATCACACTTTTCAGATCTTCGATTTTGACAACCCCGTTGTCGCTGGCAGAAGCAATAGGATCCGCGTACGAAGTCGCGGGCAGAATCTAGTCTATAGTATTAAAGGCTATTGCAATAGACTTAGATCCTATCAACGAGACCTCGTCTTCAGTTTGAATTTTTTTCTAAAGGTACCTATTACAGCTACGAGTAAATGAACCAAGCCAGGCAGCCATATTTATTTTTTAGTCTTATATTATTGCGATGTTGCTTTTAATTAAGAATTCCAACTTGTCAGTAGAATATTTTAATGAGAATGAAAATCTCGTATTTTTCGAAAGAAAAATGCTGAACTACTCGTATTATTGCAGACAGGAATGGAGTTTGGAAGACTCAGTTGATGATTTTACCACGATGAAGAAAAGAATAGGTACCTGTTATATTGTTTTAAGTTATTCATCTTCAATTAGGTCGAATGTTATTGGATATTCCTCTTAGAAAATTATCAATTCCAACTCAAAATGGACACTATTATTTTACCCCACAAATGGAATTAGGTTTGTCCCTTTGTACGTAATTAATATCGTTATCTTCAAAAGGTTTAGGTAGACTCTCTACATCTAGGTCTTTGGTTCAGGAATTCTATATCGAGGTGTTTTCTATTGGTTGGGTGTTAATTATTACGTTAGCGTGTGTCTAAAGGCCTAAATGAATATTTGGAGGACCCGGTGGAACGCCCCACTTGGGTGGGCACCGCCGAGCCCTCGTGACTTTCAGCTGGCACGCGGTGACCTCTTATGTGTGGCCTTGGTGCAGGCCATGATTGGGCCTCCTCCTGCTAAGCAGTAATGACAGTAAGACGGTTCGCGTAATGGAAAAACAATCAAGAGATAAATAGGACATCGGGGACCGCAAGACGATCACTGGCTGACTGACTGGCTGACTGACTGTTTCTTGATCTATATACAACGTGTATACATTAGTATACACGTTGTATATAGATCAAGAAACAGGGCCGAGTTGACGGGGCAACTGCACGTTTTACGCGCAACCCCTTGAGCTGTCAGCAAACTATCGGGTTCCATCCCGCTTTATCCTCTATCTTTAGGACTCATTGATGACTTTCCAACATGAAAACAAGGTCCTAAACAGACAGTAATTATAGTTTTTTTTTTAATAATTTCTACAACGACTTCCACAGGTTTGACAAATTAACTACCTATTTTTATGTTTCAACAACTACAATTTTCTATCATTATTTTTACGGCGAAACTATATCTTTTTCTATTTTTGATATATTATTTTGTATATTTTTAACACATACCTATCTTTAACATCCGATTCCGTGTTTTGTGTTCACACCTATAATTCTGTTGGACCGACTGAAGCTTTCATATCAATCGCATAAGCTGATCGTACATAAATCCTTTATAAACAAAACTTGGTTATTATTAACTCGCCCTTGCCCTTTACCCGTTGTCCAGTGCGCGAATGAAAATTTATAACGTGTTCAAAGCATGTTTAATCAACTATGTAATGGCATTTTACGCTTTTACGTTGTTTCTGTGACATCAAAACGTGACATTATTCCTGTTTTCTACAAAAGAAGGAAGGTCCATATAGGTATAGATTTAGTAACACCCAACACCCGGATTTCGATTTATGAAGTCCTTTATAATAGGGGTAAAGCCACTCGCTGTCTACAAATTGAAAATCTGGGTCGCTACTGGGGCATTCGTTAATTTTGGAGCATCTGATGGTGCCAATACGTTGCCAAGTTCTAGGGCGACTCATTTTAAATTGTTGTCGACTGGTTATGAAGAAGACTGAGCGCTCTTGCTCTCAAATCATCGACGCCCACCTTAGAAGTGAAAATCACATGCTAACTAATACTGAGCAATGATACAATTCGCCTGAATTATGTCGTCCTAGGCCTTTTTTTTCTTTCCACCTACAGAAAACCACACGTTTTATATTGGCAGCGCTGTAATGTATTGTAGGATGACCGACGACGAAAATTAGTCTTTAGCAAGCGCGCTCAATCAGTTTAAGGTAGTTTGTTCAATTAATTTTATGTCATCTACCCTCACTTTTGAGGAAATGACAAGGTGAGTAGCCATCTTGGTATTGCATTGAGTCGACGTTCGACTATCGGAAGGGAAGCAAGATCGCGTATCCGTGCGAGCCGAGGTGTCAATTACCACATTTTATAACCTGACTTTTGAAGTACTTTTGTAATATAGTGTTGTTCAATTGTTGTGCAATTGTGTGTGCCCAGTGACGTCACATCCAAACACTAGGTAGAGAACTGCATCAGCAAGTGATCCATGGAAGCTAGGACAAGGGTGAAACTAAAGGTTAGTAGATTCAAATTGCCAGTTAGAACTGAGACAAGGATCTGAATCTTAGCCAGTTTACGACGTTATTATTATTTTAATAATATTAAGTTACCTAATATCGATATACTTTCGTACATAAAAAACAATGCCGCATTCCTTGTCGTTGTAATTTTATAACACAAGAACGGGCACACCTATCCAAACCAAATGCATAATGTTCAGACTATTTAGTAGGTTGTTTATGTAAAGTTTGCACAAAATCGGTCGAGAGGTTCATCTTCAATTTCTTCATTTATCACATTTTTCGTCACAAATTAATTCAATAAACGGCGGACCATTTTTATAATGGGGATTTTGCTGTCAAACTAGCGAATCGCTGGTACATTATAAATTCTCGTACAGTCCACTACACCAAATTAAAGATACTCGTGCCACAGAGTTATTCCAAAAAAAGGTGTGTCTATAAATCCGATCCGGAAATAAAAGTCATCACGACAAAATAGTAAAGGATTACTGTGTTTTTTCAAGAATTTTATTGTGTATTCTTATTATAATTTATTTGTAATGATGGGCAGAACTACCCTCGACGCTTGCAGCTGTTGTTACTTTAACGAACAGCTACTTACAAATTCTTACAAGCAATGAATTTAATAGAGTAGACAGCTCGGAACCGTTCCTTATGGTAATTAATAGGAACACTGTCAAGTAGCGGACGTTTCTCAGCTGATATGATAATGATGACGGCACATTAATGCACTTGTGTGGAAACCACGATATACCTTTCGTTGAACCAGACTGGGGGCGTTTTTCCTACTTGGAACTCCGGTATTCTTTTCAGACTAATTTCGCTGTCCAAGTCAGTTATATTCATTCTCAAAGACATCACTGCACTTTATTGCCACAGGGCGGTGCTTTTCCAGTAGTCGCCGCTGTTGATTCTGGATTTCAGGAGTTGTAGTTGTTTGACAATAATGTTTTTGGTATTACCTTTTTTTTGGGCTACACTGGGTTCAGTAAAGGTCAGACATAATCCAAAGACATAAAATTGTAAGATTTTGAGTGGCCGTGTATTCACACTGACTGTGCTTCAAACCAATATGATTATGTTGTCTATTTGAGACAGAAATCTAGAAATTTAATAAGGTATTGTACTATAAAAAATATCTAGATATAAGACATATACATTATACAACAGGCTGAATATTCTCTTTTTTATGAAAGCCAAAGAACTGCGTTGTTTACTGTTCAGTGGTTGGTTTGCTTAGTTGGTCGGCTTAGACATTATCATAATTAGTATTAAGTAATAATATTTTTAGGGTGCTTGTTCTTACGAGATGTACTATGCAGCTGTCATAGGACAGCTGCATATTTTTCATAGGAACAAGTGAAAGCTAAGCTATGTAAAACGTGATATGAAGAAGCGCTCCTTTAAGAATCCATTTCCACTCGCGCTATGGTATGTAAACCTAGGAATATGATTGGTTGATTTCAAACGTATCGATAGCAAAGTAGCATATCACATATTAGGTGGATAAACTTTAGCAATGGCCAAAACTACACGGCCACTTGATTCCCCTGTTCTAAATAAGATGGCACTAGTTTAGTTTCAGTACACATTTGACATAAGGTATGAAAACTTGTACTATACGTTTAAATACCTATATACCTACTACATATGTACCTATAAATATATTTATGCCTGACCTACACAGACTAGCGTGTCTTCAGTCAAAATTTTTAATTACAAAACTTCTACCTAATTAAAACTTTTTTACTTCTAACTCCGAATCTTTAATTTTTGTATTACACATTCCAGTGGAATACACATTGCTCCGTTCTCACTTCGTAAGGTTTCGTCAGGGTTTTCTTTATTATTATGTCTTATTTAATAAGAGACTAAAATAAACTCTAAGATAAAACGTAATAACTTAACGGAACACAACCCTGTGAAACATAATTATCAGCAGCGAGATCTAACGTCGGCTCCAATTTACGTCTCAAAATTATATTATGGAAGCCAACGTTCTGAAGCACAAAGCTACAACTTCAGTATGCAACAAGTACATCAACAAAACTGAATTTACAATCAAAAGAAACACGGCAGCTCGTCACGGGCTCGGTTGAACGGCGTGTCACAGTTCATTAATATTAATAGTCGAGGGCACAAACCCACGGCTACTGCTCTCACTCCATGCATAATTTCTCTTCTACGTCCCCTACAAATTTTAATTGCTCGAGTTGCTACATCGCAACTTTGTCCGAAGTTACAGTGACGAATATACCACCCCATTTGTGGATTCGCGAATGCACAAAAAATGTTTGCGCTGCGTACACTGCTGAGTGCGCTTCACTACGGTTACGTTCCACTAAACTTTGCAGCACGCCGCCGTTTTAAGCTTCGCGACGTATTTTAATTTGTTTTAGTTGAGAATTTATTGTGAACTTTTTTAATTTAGTGAAAGTCAATATTACGTGACGCAATAAAGGCGAATATGAGATGGCTTGACTTTACGCTCTACCGTAGTTTGCTGACGCCTAAATATGTTTACAAGTTATTCGACTTAAAATATAATTTTCAGTGGAAAATAAAATAGATTTTCTCGACAAACAATGTAATAAGTACCCACTTTAGAAAACATTTCTGAGAATAATCAAGAGTCTCAAGGCGGAATTTCGAAGCGGAGTAGACATACTCGTACTAAGCGCATTACTTACGATAAATGTTATTCTAAACGAGTTCCCGTACTGCGGAGTGTACGTATAAACAATGTAAAACCCCAAAAGTTCGACACACGCCATAATTAGGAACCACTTAAGTCAATTTATGGGAGATCAAATTAGTTGTATATGGGTGTGTGTGTTCGAGGCTGCCGCGGGACGCAAGAGCCCAAAGCTTATTAAAAGCTGTCACAAAAAGCTGCCTGCATCGGTGAGAACTCCCTCAAGAGTGTAACCAATCTAATCTATAATAACATTGAGTAAACAAGTATGATATCATAGTTTGTTGTGGTTTATTATAAGTATTTGGTTTAGTTTATGTATATTATCATAATTGATGTACCCGGTTGTTTTATTCTTCTTTTAGATTAATTTATTAACATGAAAAAACTATGAGGTGCTTTCAAAATTAATGAAAGTTGGTTCAAATCAAGTTATGACGATGCCTACGTTATCACCGCAACAATATTGCATCAACAACAACCGTAAACAATTTTCAAGCACAGTTACTCATTTAAATTATTCCCCAGCAGAATTATATGTGCATTTAAATTGCTAGAAACTGCGGTATCTTGAGAATCTGTGCCGTAACGCTTTGTCTTGGCGTATTGCAGTTGGTCTTAGCGCCTCACCGGGATTAATTTTAATCTTCTGCTACAATAGAGTTCCCAGTTAAAAAGTTTTCAAAGACTTTCGTAGCTCGGCTTTTAGGTAAAACTTTTCACCGCGTAAATATCTCTCATCGCTGAAACATCACTTTAAGAGCATTAAAAGGCCCGTACACATTAATGCAAAACCGCAATATATGAATTCGCCTCATGAAATGAATATGCATGCGATATTTAATGTGTGAATGACAAGTGTGGTTAATTTGGGACAATAAGTGTCACATTTGGGAAAAATTATAATAATCAATGGTATTCGTTCAAATAATATATGCTTTAATCATGTAATACTCAGGTAAAATTGGTGCTAGTTTACATAAATCCTGAGAGTTCGAAAATTATCATCAACAGGCTTGCCACTGTGTTGATGGTTGTAAAAATAATACTTCGTTGCAAGTTTCATTATTATGCGAAAAAAGAGAATCTGCCTTTTGTTTCCAACTCAAGTAATCCCCGTAAAAACAAAAATATGAATCAGTATCGCGGAGCATAATATTTGAAACAATGCTGCAGAAAGTAATAAATAATACCTACAGGTAAATAAATCGAATGGCAGTTGCAATGAAAAATAGACGCCTCGAAAGTAATATTTTGCTGCTGTTTCAGAAATTGCAACTCTTTCACAAGGAAACAAAAGAAAATGGAACAGCCTTGGGGTATAAAGAAGTAACGTTTAATATTTTGAGAAGTTCGACGAATTTAGTTAGCAATTCGAGCGATGAAAGCTACGAATGACGGATCTAGTAAACTGATCCGATTGCCAATCGTAGTGGTTATATCAGTTTCCCCCGGGATCTCTCTCCGAACGTGTATATATGATGGGATATGGAACACGGACTGTTAGAACTTGTAGTTGTAGAAGTTATCGAACCGAATGAAAGCAATTTCTTGATAACCTACTACTACAAAAATTGATCATCATCCTTATTTCTTGTATTATATGTATAACGCCCTCTACTGAGCATCTGTCTATATATCACTACGAGATGGATGATGGTTTATTTTCCATTGTTTTCATTTTCGCGCTGCCCAGGTTTTCATTACACGCAGTGCACGTAAGCAGCTGGTTAGGTTCTGAATACATTCCTCTTCTTGCTCTATATTAAATCCCTCATTTCAACTCGGCAGCCGCGGGGTCTTTTCATTTCCCAACTTTTGGAGCAATTACCAAAGTAGTTGTAAAGTTTCACATCGGCCTCAGAAGATTTTCATTTGGAAGAGTGAGTTTTCAAATTACAAACGAGCAGTTTTAAACACCCACGTAAATTTTTAAGCGTCTTGCTTACGAAAATTTGTCTACTATCCACCTTTATGTTGCGATGATCTTGCAGTGTTCTGAATCCTACTAATATTATAAACGCGAAAGTTTGTGAGGATTTATGTGTGTATGTAGGTAGTTTGTTACTCTTCCACGCAAAAATCACTGAACGGATTAGGCTGTACACAGATAGTTTATAACCTGGATTAACACATAGGATAGATTTATTCCGATTTTATGTTCCCGTGGGATAATTTTCGAGTTGTAGCGGGTGAATCCGCTGGCAACAGCTAGTCATTTTATAAAGCCGAATTAGACGATATTTTAAAAGTAAGAAATGCTGTATAGTGACACAGCATTTTTTACTTTTAAAATATCCTCTACTCTAAGGAATGCCTTATTTTTAATCTTAAAGAAAGGGGAAATAAACAACAATACGGGTCACTGAGTTTTTCGTAATACAATACTTTTGGCGGGTCAAAAGCTCGCGACACCGACCGAATATCCGATTTCAATAAATATCGTTAGCAAAGTTTCGTGCCCGAGACGGGGATTTTTTTTTTGGTTCTGTGTACGATGGGCCATGCTGGGTGTTTTTGTTCCCTTTTTCCTAAGTGACGCACTGGTACCTAACAAACACACTGTTGATCACAAGGCTAGGCTTATTAAAACATTAATGTTCGATTTACATTAAGGTGATTGTCACCCAGCTACTTGTGAGAATATTCCACCAAATGCATCAAAATAAAAGCAGTTTCTTTCCCAAAATGATTCACAAAAAGCTGCTAAACTGCCTAAATTCTCGGTTCTCTAATTAAGGCGCAATTTCTGATCGCCGTTCGTTTTTATAAGAATCTCCTTAATACCGGGCGTAGGTGGTAGGTATTTAAGTAGGGATTGTCTTAGCTTTGTGATCCCGAAGTAATGAAGCTTCGAACGACTTGCGGGAAGCTTTGTTACCGTTTATTTGTATCTACATGAGTATTGTTAGTGGATAGTCTTTTGAAACAGATCAGAGATAAATTCAAATGGTATAATTTACTTATCCTGTTGGCATTGTTCTTTTTCTCTTTTTTGTTTCATACTAAGTATAACTTTTGTTATTAATTATTCAAGTTAGCAAATATAATACTCAATACGTACGTACGGTACAAGCTTGCGTTTGAACTCAACTCGCTAAACGATGATGTGACCTAGGTTGGCATGCACTTACTTAGAAGAAACAGATTCACTAGAACTTTATCTAGGTATCTACGTAATTTAATTCATCACCGCTTCTCTCTGAACAAAAACATCGTACCTAATAGTAAAATGGGCAGTACCGCAACACCACTGGAACGTTGAATGAGTAAACGTAATCCGTAATAATCTGATTGTTAAAGCGGCAACTGGCTAATCCATTGTTCGCAAACGCAATCGCTTCATTCACTCGATTTTTAACTCTGCTGACCATTAATGTACAAAACATAATATCTTACTTTGAGATTGGTATAAATTAAACTTGAGAGCCTAGCAAGTGATAATCACTTTCAAAACGTATGTTTTAAATTCCTACAAAGAATTTTAACAGGTTTTAGGGTTGTTTATTAGTAGTTTAAAGTTAAGTTCAGATACTGTATGGTAAAAACTTGTGATCAAACGTCAATCTCTCTTCACGGGCTTAAAAACAAAATAATGCATGAGTTGAAACTTTTATTTTTTCACTAAATTATAAGAGAAGTAGCAAGCATAAGTAGGTGTTCAACATAATCTGTAATGCAACTTAAATTCCTACAAAGTTTATATGCATGAGTATAATTTTTTAACAAAATATTGTAGTATACTCTTATAATTTGTGTGAAAAATTCTTAAAGTCTTTCCATAAAGTTATGAAATAAAGCAGCCCGTATCATACAAAGTTTGGTATTATTTTTCGTAAATCTCATTTTCATGTTTGTGGGGAACATCTAAAGAATGCGGGCTACTATCTCGCCGCGTCATGTAGGCGACTTAAACGAGAATTATAATGAGAATTCCTCTTCGGCTTGTTACAAAAATAATTTTATTAGTTTTCTTGCTTAAAACACATTTTAGTTGTTTAAAATGGACTCGAATTTAAAGGGCAGGCCACTTAAAGAGAGTCGTGTGTTAATTTGAACCTCAGCCCGTGACATGGCTATTTTGGCAATATTAATATTCAGGAGGAGAGTCTTCTGTCACACTGAAACGTTTATTTAAAATTTTAACTTATTTAATTAAACGAGTATTTAAAGGGACGACAAGCGTGTGTTTAAGTGTCACTGGGAACGTTTGGCTCTGATGCCAACATTTTTAGGGTTCCGTGGTCAACAAGGAACCCTTATAGTTTCGCCATGTCCGTCCGTCCGTCCGTCCGTCCGTCTGTCCGCAGTTTGTAGTTGTAAATATACGGATTTGTTGTGCCGAAAAAGTGGTAAAATAAATTCTCGTAAAATATTTTTTTTTAGGGTACCTCCTGTACTTACACGTAAAGTGAGGTTTTTTCTTTTCTCGCGTACCCCTTAGTGTGGGGTATCATTGAATAGGCCTTTAAAAAATAATGATAGTTTCCATTAACAGTTTTTTGATAAAAAAATTCATTTGTGAAATATTAAGCTTTAAAGTGCTAAATTTTGCTCGATTCGAGAGGGGGGGACCCCCTCTACCAGCTAAACGGTTATGTTTGGGGGTGTGAAAAAATTCACAATAGTAGTATATATAACGAAGTTTAAAAGAAAATTATCATGACTAAGTAGGCTTTACAACTTTACGAGTAATAGTCGACCAATTTATTAAATGTTCTTGGCTAATATGTATTCTTAAACAAAATGTATCGGAGAACATGTGCTTCAACTGCAAATGTAAGTTTGTCAACTTTATTTTTACTGCTTTAATAGGTATGTTTTTACGGTATGGGGGATAGGCAGGTTTTTATCGTCAACTATTTAACTAACTTCAAAAAAAGGAGGAGGTTCTAAATTCGTCGTAATCTTTTTTCTTATGTATTTTCCCTGATTTCTCAAAGACTCCTGGACCGATTTTGAAAATTTATCTTTTTAAAATTAAATTCAGCGAATCAGTTTAGTTAGTTCGCATAAGTATTTTGATGGGCAACTACGGAACCCTACACTGTGCGTGGCCCGACACGCACTTGGCCGGTTTTTTTATTTGATCAGAGACTCCGTTTTACGGCATATATACACATAATACTGTGGTCCTAAGACATTTTTTCTAAGCCCAGTCTATTCAGTCAGTAACTTTAGTGCGAGGACGCTTAAAGTATTCTCGATAAAGACACTTTTCAATACATTTTATTACTCGTGTATATTTTTTCATGAGCAAACTTGTCTGTTCGCTTCGCCTGCCAACTTGGTGGAAACCTTTGCAATATGGAATATTTAATCCTAGATCAGTTATGCAATTCGCTACAAGTTCGGAGTTGTGCAGTGAGTAAACTTCAAACTTAATAAACATAGCTCATATTTACTATGCATGTTGAAGTGATTGATGTACAATATGCTAATAGAATGGTTATAAGATATATAATATAGTGTTTGAGTCCGATAAAGTTTGAGGTGTATATTATCTAATCACTGCCGAAAAGTTTGTAGTTGTCCTTAGCTATTTATTAATAAACGTTGTGATATCCAGATTCCCACCGATCTGTACTGGGTCCGCGTGGTAGACTATGGCCCACTATCTTTGATAGAAAGGAGGCCTGAGCCCTAGCAACAGTGGGAACATTATTTGAAAGGCTCATTATGATGATATTCAGATATAGAATGAATGAATGTGGGTAGAGCACGCTAACAAAAATACTTTACAAAACAAAAAGCAAAAGAAAACTTTAGCAAATGAAGGTATGGTGAAGGTATGGTATTCCCATATGCAAACGCCAGCAGGTTTAGCGTGGTAAAATCATCAAATGAGTCCTGTGACCAATGCAGGGCGCGAGAGGTCTCCCCCTAAGGCCGCCGTAAGGACACGTCGGTGCTCTGCCCAAGCGGGGCAGTCTTGCACCGTATGCTCTACTGTGTCCTCCGGGCTCCGGGCAATCTTCGCAGTGGTGACACCTAGTCGTATCCTCCTTTCTCATCAGATGCAGGTGCCTCCCGAAACTTCCGTGTCCGGTGAGTACCTGCGTCATGCAGTAGGTCAGGACGCCGTGACGCCTATCCAGCCACTCCTCAATGAGGGGTCCTACCGCCGCGATTGCGGCGTGCCCCGTATAAAGTAACTTAAGGTAACAAAAGAAAAAATACGGGTAAAATATTTTTTGATAATCTATCTTTCGGGCCAATTAATTTTTTTGAGTATCGCTTCGATTCGATTCGACCTTTTGGCTAAGACCAAAGTGTATTTTTTTTTAGTAAAATAGTCTATTATAACTACACTACAGTTCAACGGCTTGGTTCGGTCGGTAACTGTCCTTATTATGAGAACTTACTAACGGTAATCGAATCCTATGTATACAGGTGAACTATCAACTCAATCAAAATGCGCCTCACAAACTTTCATGATCATAACAGTAGTAACACAATGAAAGCTTCAAAGTTGTGAATAATTAATTGATGACAATGATCGATATGGGAACATCTTCCTCTTATAATAACATACCCTCACAGAGACTACAACTCTATATCAATCTATACTCAATAGTAAGTAGTTTATGTAACTGGTACATAATGAGGGGTATTATACACGTGACACGAGTGGTATAATACCTAGTTATGTACAGTCTCATACACTACTTTATCTACTCTCATTGAACACGAACATATCAAATAAAAGATAAAAAAATAAACACTAATAATCATCCACTGACACACAAACGTCAAAATTCCAACATTCCCATTAAAGCGCGCGCAGCCACAGATAAAAAATTAAATATATGTATCTTTGATCTGCAATCTGTATCATAATGAAAAAAAAAAATAGATTATAACATTATTTTGTTAGAGGAACAGTGTTATAATTTATTTTTCACACCACCTGCTCGAAAATGTCTAATTATATGTCAAGCAACCTTAACCTAAAGTGAGTCATTAGTGGCCGAGGGCACAGCCGGTCAATAATGTTGTACTGGATTTCATTATTACCCGCTGGTCAATAATGTGATTTGAATTTGGAATATGTTTATAAACAACAAACACCCTTTGGTGCCAGAAAGATTTTTTTTTTAATTTTCTTTTCATTAGCCTTTATGGGAAGACAAAGGGATCTATCTAGCCCATGCAGCCTAGATTTTTTTTTTACTCGTTCTTTTACGTCCCTCTTTGGGGCAGGCAAAGGGAGCTGAGCCCATCCCTCACGCGGCCCGCCTCCTCCTTCGCGACATTCGCAGAAGGAGGCGACCGCTTCCCACTCCGCCAAGTCTGATTCGCCGCCGTAGTGTGCCAGAAAGAGGAAAGCTATTCTCGAAACCCTTACTACGCGTGGATGATATTCTCGATTTCCTAAAAAATCATAACGATTGCTTCTTCATATCGTTGCCATGTTAGTCTATATAACTAGTTCTAAATGTTATTCTTACTGTTTTTTTTTTTTAATAAATACTTTGTTTTTCGTACTATGGCTATTATTTTCTCACAGTAGGTGTAAAAATAGAGTATTTCCTCCTCTGGGCTAAAGGTGTCTTTGCCTTGGGCTAGCTTGAATCCCTCGCTGCATTCAGGATTCTTGTATGGTAACTCCCTCGCTTCGCTCGTGAGTTAAACTCTTAACTCCCTCGCTACGCTCGGGAGTTAAATCCCGAATCCTTCATTTAAAGCGCTCGAGATAAAAAATCAATATGACGCCCGTGACATAAGACACAACTTTAGCCCCTCGGTCACATATTACCATATAACACACTCCATACAAAATGTTCAATACCTACTGCTATAATAGCCTACACTTTCAAGTCGATAGACGGTGCGAACGAAAATGTACCTAACCTTACATACGTAAAGTTGAGTTTTGCTTTGAAGATGCGCGCCGCGCATGGATATTGTGAATTGCCAGGGCTACCTCTGTCGACAAAGATGTTAGTAGGGATTTTAAGTATAGGTACTTAATAAAATAAAACATGTTTTTTAATGTTTTAGAATGTATTACTTATTGATTTAACAATTTTTTAATAAGTAGATACCTATAAAAATTCGAAACGGTTACAGTATTTATGTACACACGACGAGCGGCGCGGGCGGCGATCAAACACTCGACGATTCGCAGAGAGAAAGAGACAGAAAGATTAAAAATTATAACTATTGTTTTGTAACTACATTTTGAGACAAGTTGATACTTGTATGATCGTGTACTACGACAAACCTACTACTATTTAATGAACACCAACAGTATTTAATAATTGTAGGTAAGTACCTACATTTTTAACATCATAACAAATAAAATACTAACATTTTCTATTTCACGAGGAAAACGATAAAACATAAGTTTTTATCTCTTCTCTTGCTGAATCTACATCCATCCACTGCACAAAAGAGATATGTAATATACCAGTTGTAACCATATCGATTTCAAAACTATCGTCAAATGCTTACGACCGAAATAATGAGTAAGTGCGCGCCGCGCGGTTGTTGACATCCCTCTGCGCTATGGGTAGCGGCTACCACTTGGCGCCAAACAAGAAAATAGGTGGTTAGCGCGCGTAAGTACATGGAGTGTAATATCTGGTAATCTGTGCCTCGTTCCATAATCTAAAATATTTTATAAAATTTCTAGATTCCGATTCGAGTAATTAATCGATACCGAGAAAAAAAAATTAACTGTTAAAAATATTCTTCGTGCAGTAAGTATGACAGTTCTTTTTTCAAAAAAACCTATGCTGTAATGATAGTCATACACCCCGGCATTCAGGGGTGTAAGGGTGTACTTACAGAGCAAGAGATATGTAAAATATTAAACACTTCCCATCTATAATATTTTTCCTGCAAAAAATACAATTGAAATTAAAAGAAAACGTTAACCGTATACTGTCACAGCCATTCCTGGAAAACGGGTGCCGAACTTAATTTCATACGGAACTTTACCTCTTTCAGTTATCGACCAATTACTTGATCCTTCGGCTCACTATTTTGGTAACCAATGTTTTTAAGTTTTCCTGATAAACCTCCAAAAGAATACTATTATACAGGTCTCAGAGACTGCACAACCAATTTTTTTTTTATATCTAAAATTAAAACTAAAATATATGCAATAGTATTACTGCCTATTCTCTTGAAGTGGTATGTTGATCGAGAGGCATAATATTTCAAATGGTAGAATTTTTTATTTTATATATAAAAGCTCCTGAATTTTCCAAGCGTTATACAAAAGTATATCGCTCGCCTATATTGATTTACAATGTAAAATTCATTCCTTTCCATTACCATAAGCCGCTATCTTTACGTATTATGTTATTTTAGGATAGATTGCCTAGAAGGGGTCACCCTAAAAGGAAATTGAATTACTTATACGAGGGTGATATTCCAACAATTTATATTCAGTATAATATAAATTATCGTATTCAAAAATAGCACGAATTCGTATTTTTATTACGGCGATAAAATAAATTAGTTTGGATTTCTTATGTCTGTTAAGTTTTTAGATAGCTGTGGATTGGTAAAGTCGGTTTGAACTTTTAAATTTTATGGCAACGCAGCCGCAGTTAATCGCTGTAATCTTATGAACCGTTCCAGCATAGAAGTTTCTTTTGTAGATGATTAAATTCATCACTATGAACGCTCGTAAAGTTCTTCGGTAACATTAATGCAACGCGATTTTGCGACGTTTTTATCGTCAAAGTGAATCTATTGAACATGCTGTCTTTTTACTTTTAGCCACTTCTCTTGATTAATTTCAAAAAGTTTTTTACTTTTCTCTCTTTTCCAGACAGATCTGGCAGTTAAAGAGAAACGAACTTATCGGCTGTATTTATCGTCAGCCATAAATATGCTTTCAGTGTTAAGAGGTAGTTAATGGTGTCGAATCATGGTAAATTTCATTACTGACATCTCAATCAACAAAATTAAAGATCATGAGATTTGTTGCTTGATTTTTATTTATTTATTTAAAGGTTCACCCACAGCACATATATAAAAATAGATACAATTAATCTTAGGTTACACATTCTAATATATATGCCAATTACGGGCAAACACAACACTGACAGAACAGACGCCAGACTACCGATTACATGCTAACTTATAATAGGTTTACATAATATAGCAAACAGAAAAAAATAAAATAATTAAATACTAAAATATAAAACAGTAGAGGACATAATAAGACAAACATTAAGTCAATGACCAATTCGTAGGGAGGCCAAGATTCTCGATCTAAACTTTGCCTTAGAATCACCGTATACCTATATCTGCTTCAGGTACGGGTACAGGTTGATTTAAATCTAACCTACCCCATCTTTTCAACTAACGCGTTGGGCAGCAGAACTAAGTTATAAAGTTTCGAATCTTCATCACGGATTAAAGTATTTAGTAGTCATTTGTATTCTCCTAATAAACAGTCCATTAGTTGGTAGTTTTAATTAAAAAGAAATGAGATATGACCTACACTACGCCGCAAACGATAAGGCATTAATATTAAATATTTATCACCATTTTGCGCAACAATGCGGGGCCGTCGCAAACTATTAATATTAAGTATAGAAAATTAAAATTGAAAAGCCGCGGTGGGTGAAATGGAACTTCATTATAAAGGTCTCAACTATTTGCAAGGACGATTAATATTCCTTTTAACACACGGACAAACAGTTTTACCAACTTTTGTAGAGCCGACACCTACACTAGGAAATTCTCCTGTGTCGTAGTTGCGTTTATAAACATAGAAACTCACACACACAAACACCCGGACCCGAAACAACTACTTGTAGATCATATTATCTGTTTAAGGCGGGAATCGAACCCGAGACATGCTGCGCAGCAATCCAATCGCTCAGCCACTGCGCTAACCGTGCCGTCAAACTTACAGGAACAATAAAGTTCTTGTACAATTTGTGAATGAAATATATAATTATCAACTTTTCACTTATCTGCTGGAAAGTTGGAATAAACAGATTAGGTATTTAAATTATGTACTCATTGTGAAAATTATAACTTTTGACCTTACTCAAAAGAAAATTCAGCTCCAAACTTTTCATCATCATGTTTCCGTATTTACTAAAAGTTGTTTTCGGTCAATGTCTGTGATCCCAGCCGGCCGTGTGTCCACTAAGGGGTGCGGTCCCCCAACGCGGGTTGTCACTGCTAATTTGCACACAATTGTTCATCCCGGACTGAAAGTATAGAAATGAGAGGAGAAAATATAGTCGAGACTCAATGTAACTCACTAATTGGACCCACAAAATTGTATTCCTACCAGTCGAAACGATGGATGTTCGTTAAAACTTCATGTCGAATGGAAATGTAAATGCAGATACTTTGTTAGTTACTTTGTTAATCGCGAATCGTCAAGCGGACTTCGTTATGTTTCTGTATAATTTCGTATAAATAAATCTCCTGTTGGACCAATGGCTGTTATTATACTGAATCTGAAAGGCGGCTGTTCTCTATCATATAACTATATCTTTGAACAAATACGTTACCTTAAATGCCTAATTGGTCGAACTATGTTAATAGGTACTCCTTTATCTGTAAACTGATTTTGTTAATTGTTTTCTTTAAAATCCTTTGGTTAAACGTGCTATACCTTAAAAAAATCAACTATAATTTCAATCATTATAAACGAAAATTCAAAATTAATTTTGAACATTTCTGTGGGTTCTTGTAAATTATTGTTTTTCTGGTTCAAAGTTCATTCATCTCTATTAAAAGTAATTTCAATAAGTCCTCTTTTATTATTGTTAACTTTGAAGATCCACTCGACGATGTTAAAATTAAATTACAATACGCCTCCCTAAAATTTTACTCAAGGAAATTCATTATCTGTTTTTCAATAGATTTTTGCACGTAATGAACTCCAGTCTAAAAATAACTCAAACCATTCAATTGAACTAAAATTTACACTATGTTATATATTCGACTGGCCTGTTGGTCTAGTGGTTAGTGACCCTAACTGCTATGCCGGAGGTCGTGGGCTCGATTCCCACCCAGGACAAATGTTTGTGTGATGAGCACGATCATTTGTTCTGAGTCTGGGTGTAATTTATCTATATTATGTATGTATTTAGAAATATATAAGTATGTTTATCAGTTTTCTAGTACCCATAACACAAGCTCTGCTTAGCTTGGGACTAGATGGCGTTGTGTGATGGTTGAGGAATATTATGAGGAATATTAATATAATGGGAAATCATAATCGTTGGCATAACAACACCCACCGCACTAATTCGAAATATAATGGCAATTATTTGTAAAATAGTGTTGGGAAGCAATTAGCACAATTCAAGTTAGGCGATGAAAGAGATCGCGTGTGGCTGAGGGAAGATAGTAGTTTGGAGTAATTACGATTGTTGTGAGCGCCGACAATCACTTAGAAGCGCCTTATCTAAGGCCTACTTAACGCGCGGACTTGGCTATTAAGTCATAAATCGTCGGTTAGTCACGCAACGAGCTGACGATTTGGCTCCTAGCGAGTTATCTTCACCTTGGCATCTAATTAAGAAAATCTTTTTTTTTCTTTCCCCCCCTTAATTGGAACCCTAAATTATACGGATACGTAGGGTAATAAAGTGGGCTCATTTTTGGAACACGGTCCCGATTTTGAAATTGATAACGGCTGATTTGATGGTGAGATATAATTTGAAATACGTGTTGTGTACATATTTTGCCGTGTAAGGTATTTCTATAATAATGTTTGAGGTAATTATGCCGAAGCGGATGTTACCTTCAACCACAATTAAATTGATAGTAAAGTTATGTGTGTAATTTAGCAATTATAAAGTGTTTTCATGCATGAGATTCTATTTTGAGTTTTTTTGTGGGTGAGGTGCAGATATACGAGTATCACTAACTCGCAGCTTCGTCTACTGTGATATGTATGTTTATATGTGAGCGTATGTAGTTTAATCTCTCAATTACGTCGTATCATTGGCGGGTAGATTTAGCGACGTCCCGCCGGGTGGCTCGTCTCACTCAACGGACACTGGCTATCCATTTAACAATTGGACAGTCAGTTTGACACATGACAGTGTGCCACATATACCCTCGGCTCGATGCATCCCAAATTCTAGTGTCTGACGGCAACAGTAACCATTACGCTAATATTATTTGCTTTTCTGCTCTCTGCGTTTGTTGTTCGGGTTTCCATTGTGTTTTAAGTTAAGTAATTGAAATCTATTTTTAGTTATATACCACAAATTAAAAAAAAACATTGAGCAATCATCGTTACTGTAAAGTTCCGATAAAAATATTACCCAGTCATAATTTGAATAAATAAATACGCTCGCAAATTAAGAAAAAAGAAAACTTATGCGCAACTTAAATGATGCTGTGTCCAGCTATTACTTAATTCAATTTTAATTTCAGAAAACAATAAAATGGAAAAAAATGCAAACAAATTAATAATACAAGCGTAGTAGACCAGTATTAAACTTAATTAATTAAACAAATAGTCAGCGATTCAGATATGGTTTCATTATCAGGTACTTACGTGCTTAAACTTATCGTGATTTCAGAGAGACAAACCAACCAAAGTTTGCGGTAAACTTACAAGTACTTTTAAATACTCTAGATATTACAGTTCCATTGTTTGAAGAGAAAGGTTCCAAATCCCAGAGCCTTCATATTTATTAAAGGTATTGACCGCCATTTGGAATAGAGATGGCTATTGTTATAGAATTATAATAGGCAAAGTTAGAATAGGAGCAGTTTTGGTTCTGTTTGTTACCCAGCTATGTACTTACTTACGTTCTGTTTGTAAATTCAGGGTTGATGAACCTTTTGTCACAAAGATTGTGAAGTTAGATTGTAAGGGGAGCTATGTACAAGTTCAGGTTGAAGTGATTCGGCACAGTTGGGCGGCTAAATTGAATTTAAGCAGATAATCGATACCGGAAGTATCAATTAACGTAAGGGACAAAATACGACTTTTCAGGAGAGCCAAAAAACGATTTTTATTTTTTTATTTTGTCCATAACTTTTTACTGTCTGGTCCAATTTTTATGGTGTTCAGAGCAAAGTTTCTTAGAATTTCCCCTTCTTTCTTGTTTTATACGAAAGATTGAGGAATACCCAGTAGTTTCAAAAATAGCATGTCCTTTACATTAGAAAAAAATGTTTAGATGACCGTTACGTTACTGAAATTTTAGAGATAATCCGTCGAGCATAGTGTAAGCAGCAAGGGAAATAGAAAATTATACGAAATTTTATTGTAAAGGACTTTGTCAGTGTTGCGATTTAATGTAACAATAGATTATCTACTAAAATTAATACTATTTTAGCACTATGGAAATGAGATTAAAGAGTAAATGAGTTCAGTTTCAGGTTTTACTGCTAGCTATCGCAGATTTAAGTCTGATTCGAGTCGTACCTCGTTCTACTGCTCCGAGCTAGCTCGGTTACTAGGCTCAAAGCAGTTTTTTATAGTTTTAGATGTTTACGAAGCAGGATTTACGTGTTCTTTGTTAAAATTGCTAGATGTGCGATGTTCTTCGTGATCGCTGAATCAAAGGAATAGTCCAAATTGTTCTCCTTCTCACAGATTACTATCCTGTTGCTATAAAAGACTTATGTTTTTCCCGTCTTAACTCTTCGATTAACATGTCTCTGACAATTCAGATACTATATAACACAAAATTCGTTTTTTTTCTTTGTTGACTATAAAATATTTAACAGTATTAACCACTATCCGTGTACACTTTGTATGCAACTTACTCGTTTGAGCCCACTTGGTCCGAGCACACTCTGACCGCGTCAACGCGGCTTTGATCGGCTTTATAATTTTATTACATTAATTAATTTAAGTTTTCTTGGAATTTATTGCTTACTACCACTTTTTCTCCACCTGGCAAGAAGTGATGATGTAGGTAGCGGCTCTGAAGAGGATACCTATCTTCTTCAGAGCCGATATAGAATGAATGTAATGGAAACGAAAGGTCGATGAATTAAGGCATAGGAATTGTGCGAAACATGATATTAGTATGATGGCAATGAAAGTAGAAGTGACGAGTAGAGCGGACGTAAGGGGAAAAGACAGAATAAAAGGTGCATGGGTTGCGTGAAAGATGAAGCAATAAATATCTGTTTGACGTATTTCATCTGCAGTAATTTCAGCTCATTCCAACTTAGAATGGAGATGTTCCTTGGGTGAAGCCTATGTAGGTATATTTAGAAATTATAATGGTGATGAATTTCACCTGCAGATTGATTTCTGTTGGCTATAGTTTGTTTTTTATGTCTAACGGCCGTAATTTTCCAAATTTCTTTACCCTTTTCTGTTGCATTTAAATTGTTTCGAGGTAATTCTTCAGATTTTTTTATGTCGTAAGTGTCACCGATCCCTAACATTTTATATAAACTTCAGATATCGTCAAACAATTTTTTAAAGTAAGGGACATGTTGTACACAGTGAGAGACATTTTATTTACGGTAAGGGACATGGTTTTTAAAGTTAGAGGCATTTTATTTAAAGTTAGGGACATTGTCATTTAAATCGACTTATTTTTGACTAAGGTAAGGGAGTAAATTATTTAGTACGGTGACTTACTTCAATTTTTTGAGAAGAAAAAGTATTAATGACTGTTACATCAATTTTTTTTCCCGAAATCGTGTTTCGCGGTCAAAATTTTTGTACTGTAAGGGACATTTTTTTAAAGATAGATTTTTTTTAATAATACCAATCGATAGAGCGCGAAATTCTGAATCCAATGATATATATAACTCATTTTCGCCAAAATGTCCCTTACGTTAATTGATACTTCCGGTGTCGAATATTTTGGAAAAGAGTTGCTCAGTTTAACTCCAATTGTATGGTGGGCGCCGAATAGTGTTTACAGATAGGTATGTAAGCAAAACCTGAAAGAAAAAAGGCTAATTTCGTGTAAATGTGTCGGCCGGTTACCCGCGCGAGAGAGACCGCGACCGGAGACCGCGACACTTGACGCGGCTTCTTCTGCATAGGCGGCGGTTCGCGCCGTGACATGGAGACAGAGACAGGAGACCGCGACACTTGTCGCGGCTTCTTCTGCATAGGCGGGTTCGCGCCGTGACATGGAGACAGAGACAGGAGACCGCGACACTTGTCGCGGCTTCTTCTGCATAGGCGGCGGTTCGCGCCGTGACAGATAGAGACAGGAGACCGCGACACTTGTTATTGCCTAATGTTAAGTAGTGTCGCAGTCTCCTGTCGCGCGCGAACCGGCACCTTTATAGGTACTTTGGACCCCTCCTATTAAAGATAGCCGTAATAAAAAAAGTTTAAGTTTTTTATTTCACATTAAAATTCGTCACACAAGATAAATAATCCTCAACTACTTGTACTTATTATTTATTATCTTTCTTTCTTAAGACTTGACATTAAAATTCTGGTCACATCTTTTAAGAAGAGGATACATTATTTTAAACTTGAATCACGTTAAGATGGTAAATCTACGTCTATTATAAGTATTTTACAGCGAGCCTTAAAAGTTTCTTCATAAAAATAACAGGAATATAAATTTTCCATCGTCCTAAAATAATTTGAAAAATAAAACTGTTAATAAATTAACCATAAGTAATGGGACGGCAATATATCATGACAGCTACTTAATAAAACTAAACTAAAAACTATGATAAAATCTAATCCAAAGAAGTGAATACTAAGCAGTTCGAAATTCTTTACAAAAGGCAAACAACACCTTTGGAGTTGAAAATTATTTACGTGACAGAAACTTGAGAAATTCTTATTTTTTTCATCATTTGAAACCATATTTGCTTTCAGATATTAATTTATTGCTCAGAAAGAAATATTGCACGTCGTATTTATATTGTAGATTATCGTTCATAACACTCTGGTATTTATATGTATATTTTGTGATAGTCTCTTCTAGAGTTCTATAAACAGCAATGGAGTGCTTTGAGCGTCTGACCGAGAGTTTTTGAAACGAAAAGACAAAAGAAAAGCTATGAGTTAATGGACTAGATTTTATGTCTTCTCGGCGTAAAGTTCGATGTGTAAAATCATTTAGGAACAAACTTTGAAGTGAAACAAACAACTTTGTATTTCCTCCAATCACCATTAAAAAAACGAACATACATACTTCAACTAGTATTTGAAGTAAAACGTTTATTTACGATTGTAGTGGTGCCAGGGGGCGTGTCCCTCCATTCAGCCGATGGTTAATGTCCAGCCCAGGAGCACAGTTCTGCCAAGAATAACAACTGAGGCCTTTGTGGTTGAATACTCCGTGTATTTAAATAGCACTTATTCCCTTTTCCAACATTGTTCAAAGTTTCACGATAAATTGTACCCTCACTGACGGTCGGTAAAGTTTATTGTCGTTTATTGGGAGTTTTTCGAGAGTATTGTGTATTAAAGTAATGTAACAGATGTGTTTTCTTTTTTTTTGGAAATCTCAGTTAAGTAAGGAGTTGAATATCTTAAAATCGCAGTTGAGTTCAAATATTTTGCAGCTAAACAGAATCGTATTTTAGCCTCATTACTGCAATTAGGCCAGTTTAATGGCTATCTTCTTCAAGACTTACAAAATGACGATACTAACTGACCGACCGAGTTGCTCACTTTGGATATGAGACTCTTTTTTTATAATTAATCAATCGCGATAGTGGTGTCAGTGCCGCAAGTAAATGCTACAGAATAAAGTAAAAACACATTTCCTTTACACTTAAATACATGTTACATCATAAGCACTTACTTTTCCGGCACGTGGCGGTATGACCCCGCTTGGGCAGAACACCGCCGTGTCCTCACGACGGCGATAGGTGGCGACCTCTCGCGCCAAGCATTGGTCGAGGACATGCTTCGGAGCGAGACGGAATGGGAAGCCGTTGCCTTTTTGTGCGAAGCAGTCATGCTAGCGTAGGAGGAGGTGGGACGTGTGAGGGAGAGGACGGCATCTACCTCACAAGCCAGCCACAGTATGCGGGCGGCGAGTAATGGGCGACTTGCTGTCCTACCATGGACCATGCTCGGATCAACGGCGCGTTGTGTTCCACGTGCGCCTCAAAGATTGTCAGCACAATGACGGGGCCACAATTTAGAAGTCCAAAGCCTGTCGGGGTCGTGGGACTATTGAAGGACACCGTGGACTTTAGTTGGTACAAGTTTAACAGTCCTTCCTGTTCTAACTTGGGTTCAGGACTCATTTGATGATTTTACTACGTCAAATAAAAAAAATCTCCATCATTTGTTCTACTTACCTAAAAGAGATAATTGTGACATACATTGCGATTGTACTCTGCTACATACATAATAATATGCATTTCCACAGCAAACTTTTTAATTTTTTAAATATGTCGTCCCTTTTTTGCGTGGGAAGAATGCCAAATTGTGGAAAACGAGGTGCATAGCTACCTAGCTTGAAGTCATAGCTGGCAGTGGCAAATGAAACGTGAATAAACTACAAGGTTCATTTTATTTTTGGTGCGGTATGAGTTTTGTGAACATCGGGAAGGGCAAGAAGAACCTGTGAAATTAAAATCTATTCAATTATGTTTTTTTACGATAACTACGAGTATGTTAGTGCAATATGCAGGTTTTTAGGGTATACTTACTTATTTTTTGTGGATTTTGTTCTGATAATCTTTATGTAATTCCTCTATAAAAAAAACCGGCCAAGTGCGTGTCGGGCCACGTACAGTGTAGGGTTCCGTAGTTGCCCATCAAAATACTTATGCGAACTAACTAAACTGATTCGCTGAATTTAATTTTAAAAAGAAGAATTTTCAAAATCGGTCCAGGAGTCTTTGAGAAATCGGGGAAAATACATAAGAAAAAAGATTACGACGAATTTAGAACTTCCTCCTTTTTTTGAATTTAGTTAAAAATATTTGACGATAAAAACCTACCTATCCCCAAAAAACATACCTATAAAAGCTGTAAAATAAAGTTGACAAACTTACATTTGCAGTTCTCTCCGATACATTTTGTTTAAGAAAATATGAATCCAAGTACATTTTATAAGTTGGTCGACTATTACTCGTAAAGTTGTAAAGCCTACTTAGTCATGATAATTTTCTTTTAAACTTCGTTATATATACTACTATTGTGAATTTTTTCACACCCCCAAACATAACCGTTTAGCTGGCAGAGGGGGGGGGACACTCGAATCGAGCAAAATTTAGCACTTTAAAGCTTAATATTTCACAAACGAATTTTTTTATCAAAAAATTGTTAATGGAAACTATCATTATTTTTTAAAGGCCTATTTAATGATACCCCACACTAAGGTGTACGCGAGAAAAATCCTCACTTTACGTGTAAGTACTGGAGGTACCCTAAAAAAAAATATTTTACGAGATTTTATTTCACCACTTTTTCGGCACAACAAATCCGTATATTTACACCAAATTACAGCTCTCTAGTACTGTGCGTCTCTGAGCTAAACTGCGGACAGACGGACGGACGGACGGACGGACGGACGGACGGACGGACGGACGGATGGACGGACGGACGGACATGGCGAAACTATAAGGGTTCCTTGTTGACTACGGAACCCTAAAAATCACTTTTAAACATCAACCCATAATAAAGATGGTGCATAATAGTAAATTTTTTGTTAAAGATTCCAAATCCCGGGCAACCTCATGACTATGTGTTTTTTCTAAAAGTGTTTTTTTACTTTAGTAGAATAAAAAAAAGCAAACTACCAGAACGGAATTACACTGGCGGACTAGGAAATCGTCTTTTATGGGCGGGCTTGAAAATAAGAGGCCATAAAAGAATTCACACTGCACTGTAGCTGCAACGCTATCAATGTTTAAAATTACTGATTTTACACCTACCTTACTTCTTTTCTGTGCTTATAAAATGCAAAGAAAACCAACACCGTTTTTATCTAATAGATGAATCACCCGATTGTAATGGACTTTAATTCCAATACAGTGTATTTACCTGGTTTATTTGTCGAGGAATCGCGTGTACCCGGGCGGGGCTCTCCAGTCGCCTGTGGCGGGCAAGGCAATCGGAAGATTGATAAAACATACGGCAAACCCACAGATAAATTTCTGCTGCATACAAACGAAGCAGATTTGTTCCATCAGAGATAAGTTCATACCTTGTTTGTTCAGAACGTTCATAATACAGTGTTTTAACAGGAGTTTCAAACCGCGCAATAGGGATTCCAGTTCGGGGTAGTGAAACTTAAACAGTTCCTCAAATGAATAGGCAGTTGAAATTAGTTCGGGGATGATGTTAATAGCTAAAACGCTTTCAGTGATATTAGTATTGTAATACCCCTCTGAATTAATGTTCATCACCGTTTAAACAATGATTTAATCACTATTTTATTTTAATAATTCATTCCCTGACATAATTATTCGTGATTAACATCCGAGGTCGTCATAAATCTGTTTTTATTGTCAGTTAATAATAGGGCTGTAGTTATTTACTTGCAATTCATTTGGGACAGGGTATAAGATTAATACTTAATTATGTTTCTAAGTGTATTAATTAGTCCTATTTCACTTTTGAGCTCCACTGTACATGTGTTTGAAGTTGGAAAGTCATGATTTAATAACGAGGGCAAGTTATAATTACACTTGATTACTTATAAGGTACATTGGTTTGTAATAAACCAATTGGTTCATATTCACTTCTGTTGCCGAGCAACATTCATGTATTATGTATACGCGGGTCGTATCGTACGGCTACAAATGAAAGTATCTAAATATGGCGAGATACAAGGGTATACTCGGTTATATTATGTGTATGGGGTTCGATTAGGGTCGACAAGCCTCCGTCCCTGTCGCCTCACATGATGGATGGGGCCCACATCAGATTTCGGATAGTTTTTTCAGCATATTATATTTTACTATGAACTTACAAGAGTCAAAGTTCCGAGGTCACTGCAAATATCACTTTGGTCATTTTTTACAGACGATAACGTCATGTTTGTTTTGGGCTTTTTTCTTTATATTTGAAGGCAATGTTAGTTGCTTAACTAAACCATTTTTTTATTCAGTAATAAAACATGGACGTGCATTCATTTCGTGAACTCTCTTTTATTCTTTTTATTTGCCCCTTGTATTTGGGTAATTATTAATGACGCAAATACCAGAGGCATTTCGATTGCCTGTTAAACAAATATTTATTCAATAAAAGGGGAAAATTCCCAAGAATTGGCACACTTGAGAAAAGGAGCTTGAAACAGGTCGGCAATATGAGAGATGCGGTGTTAATTTAACATCGATATTGCGGAGTGCCGAGTCGAAAGTAAAACATGACTATGTACCTACCTACCTATGTAAATTGGGTACTTTCCTCACATTTACATACGTACATACCTTTCAGTGGGTTATTAAACACGCCGTCGCTTGAGTAAACATCGTAAATCACACAAAACTAGGGGCTTTGTACACACAATTTGCGTTTCTAATTTCCTACTAGGTAGGTAGATATTGTTTATGTACACTAGTCATATTATTATTGTATTAATTTATAACGGTGACATAATGAACCTTTACAGTAGAAGTTTTAATTTTTTGTTTTTATTGTAAATTCATTATAAATCAAAATGTTTTATGATGACACTTTTGAAGCCTCACAATATTTTCATTGGTAATATATTTGCATGCACAGATATTAATCATTTATTTTGATAAACATCTAAACTGTGCAACGGGCTTTACATGAGAACAATAGCTGTCGTTTCTAGATGAGATGGAATAGAACACATTGTGTTGCATGAATGGAAGGCAGAGTACAGCCTGTTTATTGAAAATTGCCGCGTAATACGTACAATATACGCGTGATCAACTGCCTACATCACACAAACGAGAATTAACGGAACATAACTTATTCATACAACAACCTTCGTCCATAAACTTATAACAGAACTATGCAATTGGCTTTTCATTGGAGCGATAACAGTTCTTAGTAATTGATTGGTTTTGTTTGGCGATACATAATTGAACAGGGTGTGTATCCTTTTTCCTGTAAACAGTAGAATTTGTTCCAGACCGATAGGCAAAATGATATCTGCGCCCAAACCGTTTCATTTAATATATGTTTAATCTTCAAATGTAGACTTTTAATGGAATTGGCAACCAGAGTGCAGTAACTAGCCTTTTATGCACAAAGTATGGGCTTCTTTTAATAGCACCCTGGTGTGTGAAAGGGAGTGGGCCATAATCCAGCACGCTGGCGCAGTCCGGGTTGACAGATATCACATGCCTTGCAATGCGAGTTTTGGTTCTAGGATATGTTGGTTTTCTCATGATGTTTTCCTTCACCGTTTTGAGAGCAGTGCTGCTGAGGTAAATAACAAAAAGTAAAGTACCCGGCTGGGTTCGAATCCACGACCTACAACTCGAGTCGATACCACTGGGCACCACTCGTCACTGGCTACCAGTCAATCACATAGTTTTTTAGCTAGCTCCCGTATGACATAGAGTTAGAAAAGTCTATTTCCTTTTTTTTATAAGTACCAGACCAATTCAGCTAATTCAACAAAATGAAGTTTATTTTCCCAAAATACTTCAACGCACTAAAAAGTTTAATCTTTCACGCTATATAACTAAAAGGATCGTTCTACTTAAACTAAATTAAGTGTAAGAAATGTGAACAAATACGAGTACCTATCGCATTACGAGATCGAGTGCTCTTAGTCGAATGAACATAATGACGAAGATACATTGCCAGCCGGTTTGACGCGCATGTTGTCCTTTTAGACTGTGACTGGAGTGTACTAAGGAATTGTTTTACGAGGACTTACTCTAGGAAATGAGAGTTTTTTTTACCACACCACAATTATACCCTCTTCAATCTTCAGTAGCGCTAGCAAAAAGAAAAATGGCGTTGGTAATAAAATTGTTTTAGTTTGTAATTTAATTGAAATTAATTTAGGAGATTTCAAAGACTTATTAAGTCACTTATATTTTTACAGAAGAACAAATTTTTGTATATAAGTATCTTTAATTCGTATCTATATTCTACGAGTACAAGCTGTTATACACAATGATATTATAAAGAAAGAATTGTTGCGTTGTTATTATAGTAATTTAAAACTACGACAGCGATAGATAATGCGGAACGTATTAAGATAGAAAGAGATAGGGATAGTAAAGAGCAACAATTTGTCTTAGTTTGTCCTCAACAATTTGTGCGTGCTAGTGCGATATCTACCTCTTTTTATTTATAATGTCATTGGTTATACAACTAATGGAGGAATCGTTTTACAATTTTGCATTATGATTAGTTCCCGATATTTGTTTTGTTTTAACAATCATTTTTTTGATAACAAAAAATGGTTAGTGTTATGAAGTAAGGATGTTAGTTAAAATATTTGTCTGTGTGTCACGAATTTATATTGATGCGTGAAATAGTCTACACGTCCTAAAATTTGCGGTTCAGACCTAAGTACCGTACCTATCTAGACTGCCCAGACTATAAAACCTTTTTCAATAAACATGTCGGGAGCTCCACATAAATCACTAGTACATATAAAATATATTTTGCAACATAAATTTTTGGCACTTCAATATTTGTAACTTTTTTTTTCATAGAGGCTTCCTTCACTGTATCAGTCACTTTGAATAAAATCAAATTGAGTCCCTTGCATGCATGTTTCAAGTAACAGAGCTTTTAATATAAGACGGGTTTCAAATAGGTGTTGTCATTTTATTTTTGATTTTATGTTTGTTCCAATTTCTGTAGTTTATTTTTTTAAGATTTAATACTAAAACCCTTTCCATGAATACCATCGATACCTTTCAATAAACATGCCGGGAGCTCTACATAAACCACAATTACATATAAAATATATTTTACAGCATATATTTTTAGTACTTAAATATTTATGTATAACTTTTTTTTTCATAGAGGCTTCCTTCAGTGTATCAGTCACTTTAAATAAAATCAAATTGAGTCCCTTGCATGCATGTTTCAAGTAACAGAGCTTTTAACATAAGACGGGTTTCAAATAGGTGTTGTCATTTTATTTTTGATTTTATGTTTGTTCCAATTTCTGTAGTTATTTTTTTAAGATTAATACTAAAACCCTTTCCATGAATACCATCGATACCTTTTAAACATGCCGGGAGCTTACATAATGTACATATAAAATATATTTTACAGCATATATTTTTAGTAGTTAAATATTTATGTATCTTTTTTTTCATAGAGGCTTTTCAGTGTATCAGTCACTTAAATAAAATCAAATTGAGTCCCTTGCATGCATGTTTCAAGTAACAGAGCTTTTAACATAAGACGGGTTTCAAATAGGTGTTGTCATTTTATTTTTGATTTTATGTTTGTTCCAATTTCTATAGTTTATTTTTAAAGATGTAATATTAAAACCGTGTTCATGAATACCATCGATACCTGTTCTATAATATCCATCTACTATAATAGTATCGTGTTACAGTGTAACCTCACCTTGATAAGTCCTCTGCGTGGGCTGAAAGGACTGATCGCCACCGCCCACGATCTCATACGTGTCAATGAGCAAATAACACTGTAATTATGACTCGAAACATGTAATGTAATGTTTATTGGATATCGTTTAATAATAACAGTAATAAACTTCTTGGAAAAACTTCAACCTATTTAAGAATTTTAATGATGAAAAAGTATGAGGAGCTCGTGGCTCAATAATCACAGCCGCACAGGCCGATCTTCCGGGTTAAGCCGCGCTTGCCGAGGTTGGTCTGTGGATGGGTGACCATCTGTCATAGCGAGTTTCCTCCGTGCCTCGGAAAGCACGTAAAGCCGTTGGTCCCGGCTGTCATTTGTAGATCTCTGACAGTCGTTACTGTTAGTCAGAAGCTCTAAAGTCTGACGACCAGTCTTACCATGGGGTATCGTATTACCCAGTTACTGGGTTGTGGAGGTCCGACAGGCAGTCGCTCCATGTAAAATACTGATATCCAGCTGAATCTGGTTCGACTGGAAGCCGACCCCAATATAGTTGGGAAAAGGCTAGGCAGATGAATGATGAAAAACTAACAAAATTAAAATATTATCTGGCGACATGGGTGACGCAGTGGTTTAACGATTGACTGCCACGCTGCCCTTCCCGTACCTATTTAATTCCTTACCTTAAAGAAGTTTTTTCAGATGTTACAAACATTTTAGCAACATATACAGACGTGTATGTAAGTAAAATGTTTGTAAATGCACCCACGATACAGGAGAAACTCCTAAAGGTGTCAATAATATAAAAAAAAATAAAGCAAAACAAAACCCTGACTGCGTAAAAACGAATTTTAACAATACGAGAAAAAAATAACTTAAATAAAAAAAAGAAAGAAACGAGCCCACTAGTTTAGAATTCTAGAAGTTTATGAATTAGTATAATTTGAATGGGCCCCGACTGTGAGTGTGAATTTTAAACTAGTGGAGTTCTTTGCGTTGCGCAGTCGGGTAAAAAATACTGACAGACTAAACAGCCTGCCATATGTAGTACCTAAAAACAGTACGCTGGAAAGCACCGTTATTGTAATATGAAGCACGGTAGCATTGACCTGAATATCTGCCAATAATGACGACACAGCAATTATGATTTGATTTGACCTACTTCACGAGAAAGTTAAGCCTACAAACTCCATTTTACATGCGTGTACGTAACTGATAACAAACAATTAACACACTCCCCATTCATAACTGCTTTCGCATTTCGGAGTCAGTCAATACGCAGCGTATGACGCCATATCGGCTCAACCATTCGTCCGCAATATTGGTTTGATAGCGTTTTATTTCCAGCATCGATTGACAACGCCGACATCGAAAATGATTGGTCAATTTGCATGAAGCTATTTAAGAACTGATGGTTACTACAGTGGAATGAAGGGACCTAAAAGCTAAAGTACTTGATGATCTTTAAATTGTTGAAGTGGTTATCTTCTAACAGCTAAAAGATATCTAAATTTACATTAGTGCGTGCAGGACAGATTACCGTTGGTATAGACGTGTCCTTGAGTGGAGACCGCGACTAGGGACACGAAGTGTGAGGCACCCGCCGGCAGAGACTGGATGAGGAAGGCTCAAACTTGCACTCAATGGAGTACAATGGGAGAGGCCTTTCCAGCAGTGAACGATTGCATGTGGATGATGAATTCTTATTATAAGATTTAGGTACCGTATACGAATTACTACATAGTTAGCCACACTTTTACGGTAAGTGCGTCGCTGATTCAATAGTCGTAATAAATATAATGCGACTGCTAAGCACAAGATACGGTATTCAATTCCCAGTTATTCCAAACGTTGCGGATGGAATGTGAATAAGATTACCAACAAGAATTTCTGAGTGGGCAATAGATCCACTCCTTATTACTATACAACATAATATTCTAATGGACGATAAATGTATAGTGCCAGCACATCAAGCTACCACAGATTGCTGTCAGATATTTTAAATTCAAATTCAATCTTATCACGTCAGTCGGAGGTTAATGTTGGCCTAAACCTTTGGTACTGGTAAAATCTGACAGATTCGTGTAGGTTGACCGTAGTTTGTACGTAGCACTTAAATTATTCGTAATGTTATACATACTTATTACAATACCTATGTGAATATTACTATTGTAATGTATAGCCAACTTTTTAAAAGACTTTTTAAACATCTACACATATCAAAAAAGTTAGTGAACACTAGCATAAACTGGTATTTTAACAAAACGCAAAAAAAATGGTTAAACAATTGAACTCTTTTATTTTCGAAAATTTTCTAAATTTGTGTTAAATAGTGATAGAGTTAAAAATAATAACAAAACTCTTGACTCCTTTTACGACTAAAAGTAGGCATATAAAGTGATATGATATGTACTGTACCTATCTGTTAGTAAAAGGGGTTATGGGACATCTCGCCCACGAAAAAACTGGCCCACAGGCCAGATGTCCCCTTTTTAAAATGTGCATGGGTATATTCGCCCTGACCAATTTAGTAGAACGGGCGAGATATCTTCTATTAAATAGTAAGGGGATATTTCGCCAAAATTGTATATTTTTAATTAAATATCTGTTCAATAATAATATAATCAGCAAAAGTACTAGGCAAGCATAAGTTCAAAGTGGTATGTACTTAAATAATCCTCCTGCCTAGAATTATTATTTAAGTACATAAATAATTATACTACTTTCTACTACCGAAATATCCCTTTAGTATTTAATAGAAGACATCTGGCCCGTTTTACTAAATTGGTCCGGGCGAATATACCCCTGCACATTTTAAAAAGGGGACATCTGGCCTGTGGGCCAGTTTTTTTGTGGGCGAGATGTCCCATAACCCAGTAAAAGTTAGGTAGCAAGTGCCCGAGGCGCATGATTTATGAAACTACACGATATAAATTCTACTGGACAGATCTGTAGTGAAAAATTTGTTTATTTTTGTGAGACTACCCTACATGTGGACACATACAGAATAGTTTAATATTAAATGGATTTAACATGTCCAAGTTCATGTTTTTCTTGTACGTTTTCCCTTTTTAATAAGGCATAAACAGGCTTTTGCTCGCATAGTTTTATAGCTCAAACTTTTTACTGCCAATCTTGATATTTTGAATTCGAAACTACGTCATAAAACCATTTGCAGGGCCTATATTTTCTGAAAAGTTAAATTGATGAAATCTTTTTAACGGTTTTATTATTCAATATCGAACAACGTTTAGAACAATGGAAATACATTCAAGTATTATAAATTTAAGCCAAGCTATACGTAGGTGTGCGAGCATGCGGTCGGCGAGTATAGGGCGACTCGCTGTCCGACCATGGACTAGGCCCGGGTCGAAGGCGCGTTGCACGCGCGCTTCAAAGAGTGTCAGCATGATGGCGGGCTCCCCCTCAAGAGGGCCAAAGCCTACAGGGGTCGCGGGATTTATCTCATTACAAGCTATAATGAAGAACACCCCGGAACATAATGGGCTACTGAAGGACACCGTGGATTTTAGTCAGTACGAATCTGACAGTCCCTCCCGCCCTGCACTTGGTGGGTGTCATTTGATGATTTTACCATGATAAAAAAGCTATACGTACTACGTACCTACATTACTCAACCCATTTACAGAGATCGATAAGTCAAACTTATAATTCAGTAAATTACTTTAATAAAGCATGTACTAACTTTATCAATTCACTTAAATTAATTAAAGTGATTAATCTACTCAATGTTTGGACATGTTGCCATACCCTTTTTTCCCCGTCCGGTCCTGTTTTCATAAAAGTAACGCTTATGAAATTGGATTAAGTTGAAAGGGCAATAGCCGCAAGGACATGACGAAACATGTTATAACAATGGTGTGTGGCCATAATTAATTTATTAAATTGATGTTCACGAATTCGTTCAATTATAAAACAACTATTTTATGAAATGGGGTAGGAAAATAATATACATCAAATGACTTCCATGGAATTTAACCATCATTTTGGTTAATGTTCATTGAAATAATTGTAACTTTAATCAATTAAATACAGACGCCAGCACAAATCTGTAAAATTTTCCCACTCAAAAATGAACAGTAACCTTAGCACGAATTTTCACTCTTTTACTTTACGGTATTCACAGCGTTTATTGTATGAAAAAATGGAACAGCGCCTCTGGTGTGCGAAGATAGAACTAATTTTTTCGTTGAAAATTGACAGTTTTAAATTGTCAAAGTTCCAGTTTACTTTACGTCTCAAATACTGAAAATTCGTGCGAAGGGTACAAGTTTGCGATAAAGTTGAAAGTCTGTTAAAGAAATTTGACAGATTAGAGTAGGTTGATGTGCTGGCGTCTATACAAATTATGACACTGATGAATGATAGATAAATTAATCTATAAGAATACGAGTATTATAAAGTTGTTAAGCTTGTAAGTTTGTAAGCTATGGTACTGCTCATACAATATTGAACATTCTTCAATCAAATCGCACCTACGTGAAGCCGGAACAGGTCGATCCTAACGGGATTGCAGGGTTAAGTTCCATGTCCCTGGACCGTAAAATTAGTAACAAATAGATCCATTTTTAACAATAAATATAGTGTGACCGAAACTGATTTCAGAAACCGAAACCGAAACCGTACCTTCGTTGCTCTCAGTTTCGTCCGAAACCGAACCGACCGAAACTAACACTTTTAAGCGATTTTTTTCTGCTTTTTTTAGTTTTTTTTTTACTTTATTGACACAGAAAAAGTGTCAAATATACACAGAGCGAATTTTTCAACTGGGCGTGGATAGTTTGTGGAATATAATTATTATTACTTTACGTCTCAAATACTGAAAATTCGTGCGAAGGGTACAAGTTTGCGATAAAGTTGAAAGTCTGTTAAAGAAATTTGACAGATTAGAGTAGGTTGATGTGCTGGCGTCTATACAAATTATGACACGATAGCTACCTATAAATTAATAACAGATATAATAACAAAAGCGAATTTGAAAAAGGAAATTAATATAACATTAATCTATAATAATAATTATTATTAAGTTGTTAAGCTTGTAAGTTTGTAAGCTATGGTACTGCTCATACAATATTAAACATTTTTCAATAAAATCGCACCTACGTGAAGCCGGAACAGGTCGCTAGCCTAACGGGATTGCAGGGTTAAGGTTCCATGACCCTGGACCGTAAAATTAGTAACAAATAGATCCATGTTTTAACAATGAAATAACTTAGACTGCGTAGCACGTTGTTAAGCCGTAGCACGTTGCTACGCCGTAGCACAAAAGCTACGACGTGTGCTACGCCATAATACTTTCTTTGAACGGAGCAATAAACTTCTATCATACGTATCACGAGATCAGTATTATACATTGTGTGTATACGTGTGTGCTTTCCGTTTACAGATTGCAATATTGCCCTAAGGTTATGAGCAGAGTAAAGGGTAGTAAGCGACTATTGTAAATATGAGCGACGTACACTTTGCGTAGCAATGAGTTACGATGTTTGTTGCTGACTACATATAAAGCAAAATAAAAAGCTAAAAAATTAAACTGAGTTGTACTTTAGGGTGGGTGGACTCCATAGATATATTATAGAAGGAGATATGGCGTGGAGTTCAAAATGTATAGAAAACCGGTAAAGCCACAACTGCCCCACCATAACGATAATATTGCGCATGTAGTTCTATCAAAACAATACTACCAACAAGTGCATACACGCGCCATCGACAAGTCAGTCATTTCAATATAAAAAAATTCAAGAAAAATCTGAAATATTAAAATAACAACTAGCAGTCGACTTTCTTGTCGATAGACTTTTTCGGATCTCCAAGAGCACGTCACTAGCTCGCGCTAAAATACGCGGACCTGAACTAGTGGCCGTACTCTACGTAACTCTGTTAATAGTAATTTGTGGTCACCCTAATCCACATATTCAAGACGCATTTAAGATTGTGTTCAACAACTCCTGAAATATAAACCTAGGATTTTTTGTTGTATTTTTGCTAGTTCTGACAATTTCAAATCTGTGTTTTACAAAAAACTTCTGACGTCTGAGATGCTTTTTCAGCGAGATATCGGCGATAACGTTTTTGTCATCGTTTCAATGGCGCGGCCATGAGGTTTTATCCTTACAACTCCTAAAATACAAACACATAATTTTTTTCTATATTTTTGCAAATGGTTTACAAATTCAAACTACTATTTCCCAAAATTTCAGGTCTCTGCGACTCTTCACGTGGTCACGTTCAAACACTTATAAGTTTTTAATCATTGCTTTGACAAATTTATGGTTTTTGGGAATCTACTTTTACATTTTTTTTTTTACAAAAACTTGAGATGGTTTTTATTAAAAAAAACGTCATGGCCGCGCCGTTGAAACGGACACATGCCACTTCTCCTGTTTTTAATATTTCTGAGGTGGACTCAATTATAAATAAATGGTTTTATTTGTGTATAATGTAAGACGTAAAAATTTATGATAAATAACAGATCTATAGGTTTTATAGGTGGAAATTAATAGTTAGTTATTTTTAAAACAGTTTTTCTATTATAGTGACTTGAATTTCCGTATACATCACAAATGGTGATTAGAAAAATATAATCGCTCTATCAAGCAGAGTGGTTTCTACCTAAGAAGGTAGCTTACCCCATGCCATTGTTCTGTTCTATAGCTCATTGCCTTGAAGTTAACATAGATATAGTTATGAAAACTTGACTTATGTGTTTACTCTTAATTTTTGTATTTTAGTAAAAATATCCGGTTGACCGAGTTTCGCTCGGTTTTTAGAATGTCTATATCTTGGGAACCGAGCTTTTCTCGAACCTGGGACCTTGATAAATCGATTCCTTGAGCCGAAAAACCCCTAATCTGTAACTTTCATGAAAATCCTTGGAGCCGTTTCCGAGATCCTGATTACATATAAATAAATATACAAGAATTGCTCGTTTAAAGATATTAGATAGATATATAGCTATATTATTATATATCAAAGTAACTGTAGATATCAGAACATGGGGAGTAACGAATTTTCGTAACCCTGGAATGTAAAGGGCTATTGAAGAACACCTTGGATTTTGGTAAGTACGAGTCTGATAGTCCCTCTCGCTCTGCCCTGGGTGGGAGGACACGATTGATGATTTTACCAGGATTAATAAAAAGATACCACAACAACTTCCTTTCTATTTTCAAAGGGCACAGAGGTGTATCTTTTTCCATCTTTTCTTAAATTTCTAAAAGCCTATTACATTTTACTTCTGAGCTTTTGCTAACAAATTCCTGTTACTTATAGTTCACTCAACGAGGATATTATGGTGTGTGGAGACATCTGAGATGAGAATCATGAAAATCTTTTTAAGTCTCTGTGTAAAATTCCTCAGACTGAAATAGTTTTTTTATGTTTACGTACGAATGTGTTGGAAGAACTTATTAGCCTTACCTAACAACTGAACCCAATGCCTTAAATATAGTAGATGTGCGTGCGAAAAATAGTTCAGAAAACCAGCTGTAGACACATTTTGCTTAAAAACAAGAAAATATTATTCCCCTTTATCCAGAAAGTCACGCAACATTCTAACAAAACATTCAAACAAACTCCTAACAACTCCCTAATTCGGATATTTACTTAAATTTCAAGGATAAAAGGATCAAAAAGTACTTAAACATCTACTTAACGAAAATTAAAATAATTACGGGGGTAGTATTCGGAGGGCATCCATTAGGTCGTTCCGACCGGCGCGTTACAGATAATGCTGGCAACGTGGGGGTTATTGTTCGAAACAACAATGGTGGCACTTACGTGAGCGAGCTCTTATCTCCTCAACCACCTCGTTTGTACCGTCGGACGGCGGCCCACCTGCATAGCCGAGATATTATTCCGAGGTGACATTAGTGTAGGCAACACACAGTTAACTATAAACAAAGCGACGACGTCTTTCAAGGGGTAAGATTAAGTGACTTTCTAGACGTAAGTAGCTGTGTGGTGACGTATATGGTTAATAAGTAATTGATATTAAGTGGATGGCTATATGATATTGTGATGACGTATGAAAGTGAACGTTGAACGGTTAACCACAAAAGTAAATATTATTTATTTAGGGCTGGCAAAACTGAAATGACTGACTAATTTTGTCAAATGTATCTTTATTATCAGTGTATTTTTTTTTATAAGAACCCTTAAAGTTCTTACGATAGGTAATAAATATTGAATTGACGGGCTTTAAAAATACCAATAAAATGATTAAGATGCCTGTGACCTGGTTATGTACACAACGTACATGACCACGTCACAGGGTAAATGAATTTTGCGGCGACGTATGAGCGATGATCCCAATGGCGCTGGTAGGCCTCACCAGGGCCGCCTGACTCTCGACCACAGTTTTGAGACGAAGCCTATACTCTACATAATGAGAGTAGATTGAACTGTGCATTAAAAAGAAGAAATAAATAAAAAGATACATTAATAAGTTTTATTATGACCATAAGCTTGAAAGAAAATCGTTACTTTAATAATTTGATTTGATTAACATGGATATTCCAACGGGTACAAGGACATTGCATTACCGAACTACAATAATGCCTGAATTAAAGTTCAGTTCAATATCATCAAAATATAATGTACGTCAGGCTGGCCCGGCCCCATGGAATTTAATAATGAGATTGTTATCGATCCAATGTACCCGGGTATACTAATATATGTAACACCTTCATTTTCAATGTAACTCTTTTTAAAAGAAATTACGTGCACTTCTTAGTGGCTTTGCCAGCCTGACGTTTTCAGCCCGGCCACCTTGTTTCCCACTAATCTACAAAAAATACTGGCAATATTGTGCTACAGATAAAAACCCTATAATTTATGCATATGTAACACAAAATCGAATCCTAAATGCAATAGCATACGAAATATTAGCGGTTGCAGGTGGCCGGGCTGAAATTATTTCGTTACTATAAAACAGTAAAACTGCAACACCTACCAAAAAATAATACCAGTACATAATGAGATATAGAGATATAGAATAAATGTAACGCTTTCATTTTAAATTATAATACATATTTAGAAAGAATAATCACTTGAAATTTATTTCAGCCCGGCCACCTAAATGCGGTAATATTCCCTAAAATCTTATGCTAATTTCAACAGTAAAACCTGTCTACAGCTATGAAATGAATTAGTTACATTCGTTTTGTTTTAGTCGTATACCTTTAAGCCTTCTGTTTGACTAGATATATTATGAAAGGGGAGAAACTTTCCGTAAGGGTGACCTATCATTTATTAACTAATTTCAGGACATTTGGTTTGTTGAGTGAAACAAAATTATGTAATTGTCATCATTTTTTTAATAATCATTTTTGAAATTAGTTAGACAATATTTGTACTTATTTTAATTAGGTACTATAACAATTGGGAATTATAGCTTTTCTCGAACCTGGGACCTTGATAAATCGATTCCTTGAGCCGAAAAACCCCTAATCTGTAACTTTCATGAAAATCCTTGGCCGTTTCCGAGATCCTGATTATACTCGTATATAAATAAATATACAAGAATTGCTCGTTTAAAGATATTAGATATATCAAAGTAACTGTAGATATCAGAACATGGGGAGTAACGAATTTTCGTAACCCTGGAATGTAAAGGGCTATTGAAGAACACCTTGGATTTTGGTAAGTACGAGTCTGATAGTCCCTCTCGCTCTGCCCTGGGTGGGAGGACACGATTGATGATTTTACCAGGATTAAAAAAAAGATACCACAACAACTTCCTTTCTATTTTCAAAGGGCACAGAGGTGTATCTTTTTCCATCTTTTCTTAAATTTCTAAAAGCCTATTGTCATCAGCCAGGCTTACATTTTACTTCTGAGCTTTTGCTAACAAATTCCTGTTACTTATAGTTCACTCAACGAGGATATTATGGTGTGTGGAGACATCTGAGATGAGAATCATGAAAATCTTTTTAAGTCTCTGTGAAAAATTCCTCAGACAGAAATAGTTTTTTTATGTTTACGTAGGAATGTGTTGGAAGAACTTTTTAGCCTTACCTAACAATTGAACCCAATGCCTTAAATTTAAAAGATGTGCGTGCGAAAAATAGTTCAGAAAACCAGCTGTAGACACATTGCTTAAAAACAAGAGAATGTTATTCCCCTTTATCCAGAAAGTCACGCAACATTCTAACAAAACAGCACCCAAACTCCTAACAACTCCCTAATTCGGATATTTGCTTAAATTTCAAGGATAAAAGGATCAAAAAGTACTTAAACATCTACTTAACGAAAATTAAAATAATTACGGGGGTAGTATTCGGAGGGCATCCATTAGGTCGTTCCGACCGGCGCGTTACAGATAATGCTGGCAACGTGGGGGTTATTGTTCGAAACAACAATGGTGGCACTTACGTGAGCGAGCTCTTATCTCCTCAACCACCTCGTTATAGTACCGTCGGACGGCGGCCCACCTGCATAGCCGAGATATTATTCCGAGGTGACATTAGTGTAGGCAACACACAGTTAACTCAACAAACCAAATGTCCTGAAATCTTTCAAGGGGTAAGATGAAGTGACTTTCTAGAAAGTTTCTGATTTTGATATCTGGTTAATACAGAATTGCTATAAAGTGTATGGACTAAAACATATTGTGATGTAACTTTCATTTCATAGCTGTATCAGTTGAACTGTTAACCAGCAAAGTTTTAGAATATTACCGCTTTTAGGTGGCCGGCAAAACTGAAATGACTGACTATTTCAAGTGATTATCTTTCTTAATCAGTGTATTTTTTTTAAAAGAACCCGTTAAAGTATTACGATATAATAAATATTGAATTGTACTGGTATTAAAAATACCAATAAAATGATAGGTATTGCAGTGTGACTGGTTATAGTAACTAAATAATTTACATGACCACGGCCACCTGGTAAATGCTAATATTTGCGTATGCTATTGTATTTTAGCGATTCGATTTGTGTTACATATGCATCAATTATAGGGCCGCATTTCATCTCGTAGCACAATATTGAGACGAAGTATACTTTTAGTAGATTAGATGGGAAACTGGTGGCCGGGCTAAAAAGAAGAAATAAATGGCCCGATACATTAATAAGTTTTATTATGACCATTAGCTTGAAAGAAAATCGTTACTTTAATAATTTGATTTGATTAACATATATATATACCAACGGGTACAAGGACATTGCATAACCGAATCTACAATATTGAATTCCATGTTCAGGGCAAGCCTGATACATAAAATTATATTCTGGCCAATCGCTTCGAAAATCTAGATCAGGGAATCATATATTCATGTTAGATTCCGTTGGACTAACTTGGTTTGAATGAACTCAATTCCGGGAAATGTTCCTCTTGACTTCGAGTTAACTAGAACGTGAGGTATACATAGTACTTGGCGTGTGATCGTGTGATCTTTTAAGAAATATTGTCCATACGATTTGTTCTGCTTTTTACAAAAAACTACATGAATATATTGTGAGTATGCTGACTGGCTAACGCTTTGTCTATGTTAGTTTAAGTGGTTGTAAACGCACCCAAAAGGAGAAATTCCTAGAGTTTGGTAACATCATAAAAATAATAATAGTTTGGCTTTTTATCTAATCATGTTTTCCCCGATTTTAAAGATTATTCTCTTGTAGTTTTTAAAGTAACAATGCGGTTGTGGAAATTGTACAGATGTAGTCTCCGTATTCATGTTAGAATTAAATGGTATAGATGACAGCTGTGTTCCTATCCTACTACTATTATAAAGGCGAAAGTTTGTAAGTATGGATGTATGGATGTTTGTTACTCTTTCACGCAAAAACCACTAAACCGATTCGGCTAAAATTTGGTACACAGATAGTTTATAACCTGGATTAACATATAGGATAGTTTTTATCCCGATTTTATGTTCCCGTGGGATAGTTTTCGAGTTGTAGCGGGTGAAGCCGCTGGCAACAGCTAGTTTAGAATAAATTCAGATTCGAAATCTCTTTGCAAACTTCAACGGTATCAATGTGAAAAAAAAAAATTACCGTTATGTGTATTTTTATTCATTTTATAAGCTTTGTAGTTCTTACTTCACCGAGTATCAGTAGCATCAAAACCAATATAAACTGAACTATTATTTTGTGGAAATTCCGTACTATACTAGCCACCTAAACAAATAGTTACCATTGCCGTACAGCCTACTGTGCGAATTTAAAATGGCCATTATTTGGCCGTGGATATTGTGTAGAACTGTAGATTATACCAATAGCAGGAGAGGGTGCCAAAGTTTTAGGAAGAAAGAAAAAGTGAGTTAACAAAACCCAAAAATGAGTAAACAACACCAGTTTCCAAAAGTTCTTTGTTCATCCCGTGTTGACAAATAAAATGGCGCACGCACAAAATGAGTAACTAGAAAACCAACTCAATCAAACAAAACTACTAGTTTCCCTCGTAAACTTCTACTTACCCGCAATATACAATCGTTTTAAGTAAACACAGGGATTTTTCAGTAGATTTTTTTGATTGAAAGTGACAACAGGCTATGAACGAACAAACAAAACATGTCGTAATTATTTTCATGTAAGGTATATAGTTTCTACGCAGCGCCAATACTGTGCAGACGTCACGTTGACGTCGCCAGTTTCTAGTGGCAAGCGTTCGCCTTGCGACCTCGCAACGTTAACGTCGCGTTTTTTGGCAACAGGTATAATCATGGCGTCCTGCTCTGTCCGTGTGGGTACGAGTAGATACTGAAATAGTATCACATGCGTGACGTTAACGTCGCGTACAGCGGACGTTAACGCTTGTCACGCGACCACGCGTCGTCAACGTTACGTCACCGCAGCGTTGGCGCTGCGCAAACGGTGGAGAGACGCCAACGCTCGTAAACGCCAGTGGGACAGCGGCCTAACACCTCCAAAACTAACCTTATGTAAGTATAGTTCCGGGGTCGCGGGACTGTCTTGTTAGGTAACTGTGACCCTGGAACTTAAAGAGCTATTGAAGGACCGTGAATTTTTTGATTGATTTGATGATTTTAACAACAGAAAAAAATGCTAAAAATTAAACACATCTCTCTATGACTTTTGTTGTACTTCACTTTAAAAAGTCAGATCAGTGGCGACGCTTTTCGTCGTGTATTTTAGACACACTTCTCCCGGGATTTCAACTTGGGAATGTGATATTTGAATTTTTTAAAAGAACAAGGAAAGTATGTATGTAATTTATTTCACAAGTCAAGCAATAGAGAAATATGAGCGGTTTATTAAAATTATTTGTTCGACACTGCTTTATTAAATTATTTACGAGTATTTACATAATTCTTTCGATTTTTTCATCATTATAATACTTTTTTAATTAAATAACTTAGTATCTATTTTTAATTAAATATTTATCTAGTTGGAAAAGTGGAACTTCGAACCAAATTGTAAAGGTATCCACAAAGGCAACAGAAAATGTATTCAAATATGACCACAAGCAAAGACATTAAACTATATACGAGCAATAGACGGGACATCACGAAGAAATTTGTGATACAAAACTTTTTACCAATAGGTAAAAAGTCGCTCAGATTAGTAGCCGGGTAACGCAAGATAGTGCTACTGACGCACGGCATCAACAATTTTGTATGACAATTTTCCCAGTACATGCTCTATAGGTTCTTTTAAATCTCTTTGACCACAAGTATACCTCTCGTTCTAAATAGATGGGACTGTGATTTATAAGTGTAGCAGTAACGGGGAATATAATCGCGAATGAGTTTATGAAATATTGTACTTATCGAATATACTTTTGAGTATTTCAAAATGAATCCGTATTTAAAATTTTACTGAGAAAATAAGGGTTTCGAATTTGCTTCTGATTCGTCAAAGGGATTGAGCTTTCATTAAAAAGTGTTTAACTTTAATACGCAGAAAGGTCACCGTTGAGAATTAGAAATACAATGGGACGGGTTCTTTTGAGAAAACTTTAATTAAATTACTTTCTAAATTCTATTTGTCGATCTTTTCATTAAAATGTAAGTCATACATTTACGATTGCACAGCTATTTGGGAATTTCTAGAGAAAAACAAAGTCCAGAACGATCAAGAAGGAATAAAGCCACAATTAGCCAATAACTTGGTTTATTAATGACATCGAGTATCATTCAACCGCACTAAAGTACTAAGTAAGTGTGTATAAACAAATAAGGTTGTTAAAGTGTCAGTTGAATAGAACCTCTTGTGCGGATCGGACACAGGGTTTGTCCATTAGGCTGATTACGGTCAAAATGTTCGCCCTCTGGGGAGGCTGCGGCCAACGGTTCCCCTTTCTCTCCGTCTGGACGTAACTATTAAATTTCGACTCTTGCTACCAGATATATGGCTCACAAATAAGATTAAAAGCTATATGGATGAAATATGTTCACATTATTATAGAGAATATCCCACCTAAGTTTCTTATGTTCGTCATTATTTTTAGGGTTCCGTAGTCAACAAGGAACCCTTATAGTTTCGCCATGTCCGTCTGTCCGTCCGTCCGTCCGTCCATCTGTCCGCAGTTTAGCTCAGAGACGCAGTGTACTAGAGAGCTGTAATTTGGTGTAAATATACGAATTTGTTGTGCCGAAAAAGTGGTAAAATAAAATCTAGAAAAATATTTTTTTTTATGGTACCTCCAGTACACGTAAAGTGGGAATGTTTTTTTTCTTTCTCGCGTACCCCTTAGTGTGGGGTATCATTAAATAGGTCTTTAAAAACTAATGTGAGTTTCCATTAACAACTTTTTGATAAAAAATTCATTTGTGAAATATTAAGCTTTAAAGTGCTAAATTTTGCTCGACTCGAGTGTCCCCCCCCTCTACCAGCTAAACGGTTATGTTTGGGGGTGTGAAAAAATTCACAATAGTAGTATATATAACGAAGTTTTAAAGAAAATTGTCATGACTAAGTAGGCTTTACAACTATACGAGTAATAGTCGACCAACTTATAAAATGTACTTGGGTAACATATTTTCTTAAACAAAATGTATCGGAGAACATCCTCTTCAACTGCAAATGTAAGTTTGTCAACTTTATTTTTACAGCTTTAATAGGTATGTTTTTACGGTATGTTTTTTGGGGATAGGTAGGTTTTTATTGTCAACTATTTATAACTTACTTCAAAAAAGGAGGAGGTTCTAAATTCGTCGTAATCTTTTTTTTGATGTAAGTATTTTCCCCGATTTCTCAGAAGCCTGGGCCGATTTTGAAAATTCTTCTTTTTAAAATTAAGTTCAGTGAATCAGTTTAATTAGTTCGCATATAAGTATTTTGATGAGCAACTACGGAACCCTACACTGTGCGTGGCCCGACACGCACTTGGCCGGTTTTTTAATAAATATAAAGCTTTTTCAAAGTCACATTTTTTTGTTGAAGATAATCTCACAATAGAATAGAATTCAAAGAAAATGTTTCAAGCCGAATGAAACTTGAATAGAATATAGAATTTAAGCAGTTCCAATTCCACAAGCCTTATCTAACGGAGAGGACAATGGAGTGATAATATAATAATACTTATTTGAGATCTAACTACCGCACACAATGGAGAACGAACCAACTGTAGGCACTCCTGTGAGTTCAGCGGAAACCGATAGACGGTAATACACACTGAATAGGCCCCAAATGCCTCTTTAGTCTATATACCTCGTGTCTTGTCATTTCACAGTGGTCGAGTCTTCTACGCAGACGAGATAAAGACGTATCTATAGTCAGATATCCTAGCTTAATTAGTAGTAAGCCACTATTTCACGCTCTAGGTACCTATAATTATTGAATTGCACAGTAAATTAAGAGGCTGACGCATCACGTTTCCTTTGAGACTGATTAAACAATATTTTTTGTGAGCTCAGTTCTGTACATTTATGAAATTTTACCGGTGATTTCAATTTATATATGAATTAATTTGGCTTATTTTCACAGTTTCGTGGAATGTAAATGGCAATCAGATATTATGTTGTATGCTCAATGTTGATAATTGGAAAAACTCAGAATCGTCAGCTCGTTTATGCTTTACGTACTATATTTATAAAGTTTTAATCAGTACAAACATGGGTAATTTTTTTTGTGTTATATTATTATGTATAATATATAAAGTTTTACGGCACGGTTAGCGCAGTGGCTGAGAGGTTGGACTGCTGCGCTGTGTGTTGCGGGTTCGATTCCCGCACGGAGCAAATATTTGTATGATCTACAAGTAGTTGTTTCGGGTCTGAGCATTTGTGTATGTGATTTTATATTATGTTTTTAAACGCACTCACGACCCAGGGAAAATTTCTAGTGTGGGGCAACAAAATTGGGAACTGTTGGAATATTTATAAGCTTTATCAATTTCAGTAGGTACATTATTTCATGGAATAAACAGGTATGCAACAAAAATAATATACTAACACTCAGCCGACCAATGGATGACATTTATTTACAAAAACTCTGACATTCATAGATCTGCAAAGTATTGAGATTCCTATGAAATGCAATTAAGCAAATCCTTTGATCTGTAAAACCCGTAATACCTTTCCCGTAAAAAACAACCCTTTATTTTCCGGTACCAGCTATGAGTCTATTTGACAAGTCAAAAAGCAAAAAAAGCGCAATTCGCGGACACTGCACCACTGCACGTAGCAATGCCACTGGCACTTTTGACGTTTGACACTTGTTACCTCCATCTTTTTTGGCGGAATTTGTTAATCAGTCAGCGTGCGAACTGCACCGTGTGGTTTCATCATACCTTCTAGAAATGTTTTAAAGGGATTTCTGTTGGTGAAAGGTTCAATATGAATTTAAAATCGTTTTGGTATAATAAAGCCAGTAGAATGTTTTAAGTTTAGAACAAGGTCAATAATATTTATTTTAATCATTTTCATAAAGTAATTTGCTCTACTCTATTAATGATATAACAAAATACGTGTTTCCAAAAAACAATATTATACATATAAGTTTCTATTTTTTTTCCTCTGAAGAAGCAAATGTTATGACAATTATAAATAAGTCGTGGTAAATTGCAAGGCAGCATGGTTGGCAACAGGGCCAACGGGCTTGATTAATACACTCCAGAATTAAACGGCAATATTATGCTTCCATTAAGTGCTGAGTCTGCCTACACTACACGTCAGGCAATACAAACGTGTCTGGTAGTCTATTATTATTTGTAAGTTTCATAATGCGGCGTCAAGACAAATTAGACTTCTTACAGGCAATATTGGAACGTCTCCCTAAATTTCTATTAGCTTGAGAAGAACGAGTGAAATTTTGTTCGACACAAATTTACTGCAGTTCATAAGGAACCGAGAGAGCGATGTCTGTCATTACTCATGGGCGTGCCTCGAGAACATTCTTTACTTCTGTTGCCTGTTTTATGCCATATATGTAGGTACCTAGTTTATATTCCATATGAGGTCAGCCTGACTGATAGCTGTTCTTGTTTACAAGGTCCTATGAAATAGGATGCCACATATCAACGTCTTCCAAAACTTGACCCGAAATAACCCTCAATTAACTATGAAAATAATAAATATTATGATTTTCTTTTTAAGAGAAACTAATTTCTTTGACATCTTCAAAGAAAATGTTTCAGTGGTAAATTGAATGAGTTTATTGTTGATTTTTGTTACATAATTCAAACGTTTTCAATTTGACGGGGTAATAGTAACTATTGAACAGTAAAAATATTAAGGCTTCGCTTTTTCGATTGTTACGAGTAATTAACGAAATCGGCTGACTTAGTGCGATAGTAAAAAGTTATTTCAAAAAGGCTTTATTAATTAAGTGGAATTTGGCACTGGACTAACTTAAAATAAAAGCGAACACAGTTTTATAATAAAAGAATTGCTTTTTTACGATAACAGACCTTAAAACCATTAAATTTAAATTAATTAAACTTTCCTAAAACACATAGAGTATATGTATAGGCATATAGAGTATATCCTGATCTCATCAGGACAGCCACCCTACCAGTCATTAATTACATAACTCCAACGCGGACAAAAACTTGATAATTGCCTTCATTACCCTTTCGAGAACACTCGTCCGGGAAACTAGCACATTAGCAACACGTATGCGAACGTTTGTTTCATAAAATATTTCTCAACCGAATCACGGACAAAGTAAGCGATACGATTCTAGCGGGAACTCTATGAATAAAATTATCATTTTGCAGAATTGATTCTGGAACACAGTAAAATACTCGTTCTATACAGCCTGCTTATGAGTATCTATCCATTTGACTTCGGTATTATTTTATGCAATTGGTACACAGCTATCGTATGTATGGCGAATTGGACTGTATTATTATATATATATATATATAATTAATTGTACAGCCCCGTTCGGTTAGTTAATTAGCTGTGATATTATTCTGTACGATTGTCATTATATGTTGCATTTGTTTTCTATTTAAATGTTAATTTCTAATTGTTTTCCATTTGTTACTGCACAAAATTAATTAAATAACGCGTCAAACACAACAATATTCAAAAATATTTCCATTTCAGTTTCATTGAATAAAGTCAAGATATTTTCGGGTGCCCAAAAATAAATCACTCCCAGTTAAAAATATAATCTGTTATTGGCATCAAAAGTTGACTACAATAAATTCTAACCTCAGAATCAAATAACATTTTCAATTTCGCCGGATACGAGGCGTGTTGATCGACAAACAGTAGGATTGACTGAGTTTCGCCCGCCAACCCAGTAGGTATATTCGGCAGCTTGAAAATTGCCATCATATTTCAGTGTCAAACGTGCCGAGCCGAATAACTTCCTTAGGTATTACACTCAAAGTTTATGCGAGGAAATCAGTCACGAGTGTAAACAACAAGTAAGTTCTTATAGTGATGCACACTTAAATCAATTGGTGTGTTAAGTTATAATTACTCTTGATAACGGCTGCAGACGTGTTACTGTTATAACTAGGTAATTAATTACTCACTTAGAACAGACGTTCTAACTATGGGTCGGTAATTTAATATTTAATAGACAAGTTATGTTTGGCTTGATTACGAGAGAGAATATTGGAAAAATGTTTGAAAATCTCTCGCCCCGTATCGCCCGTAGCAAAAAACAGAAGCCACAGCATGCAGACTCAATTTTCTTTCATCGTATTAATATGCAAACGAAGGACGACATTTATTTATGGACAATTTTCAAGATAATAACATGTGTCGAGCTCGATAGCAGAAAGTATGACGATAATATTTTGTGAACATTCAATTTTCTTCCGATATTGGACATGTCATGAATCCTTAAGAATCTCAGTTCAAAAAACCTGTTCAATATTGGAATAATAGTATTACATTTCAAATTTATATTTGCTTCTAAACAATATATTCATTTTTGAATATAACAAGTTCCCACTTATGTTTGGTAAAAGGAAGAGTTTCTAAGGAATTGATTCATTATCTCTACTAAAGGCACGTTCATCCGAGCTCCACCAAACGGCTGACTAGGCAAAGCAGTACAATATCATGAGACAGATGGGTCTAGATCTTGCCTTGAAGAGAATATTATGCTATCGGACAAGGATATCGCCTCTTTGTGGCGGTAACGTTTGGAACACTGTGGAGTTCCGGAGTAAAGGCTTACTTAGTCTAGCTATAACATTTGAGCACTGGGAATTATGTCTAGGTAGTGACTATTTCGTCAAACGCTGGCAACTACCTAACCTACTGCAGAGTTGACCTGAATATTTAGGTTTTAAGATCTAAATTGAATGCATTTTGGTCCTGCTGCTTCTTGTGGGATCACCAAGAAATACGATCGAATAAACACTGTATATTTATGTAAATAAAAGTAATTGAGTCTGAATGTTTCAACTTAAAATAGGACGAATTTAAATATGTCCCATGAACCATATGTGGAAAAAAAACATGAGCAACAAACTTTTAAATAAAACTTTGCTTAACCCTAGTTAACGCATCGACGATAGGTACCGAATACCTATCGTCGATGCGTTTACAAACAGCCAGACCGGGATCAACTACATAAAAGTCATGTAAATATTCATCCGTGTGGGAATCGAACCGAACGTATTAACCACTGCGCTAACCATACCGTCAAATCGCGGTTATTATCTTGCTAAAATATTCATAACTAGCTTTTGCCCGCGGCTTCGCTCGCGTTAAGAAGTGTTATTATTAATAAGGTATAGTTTTTGCGGTTTTACTTTTGTTTAGCGTGTGCAATAAATTAGGGCCTACAAAACTTCTTTGTACACAGTATTCTTAACTAATCTGTCATTAGGCGCTAAAACTATCAAGCTATTGGGTGAACTTACTCGTGAGCAAGCAATTTTGATTCGTCCCATTAGGTACTGATGGTTCTAACTAATACATTTACATCCTCCATCATCCCTTATTATATCGCCATTGGGGCTGAATTTATCAAAATCCTATTTAAGCGGACGTCTTCCAATCTTTGATATCAGGTCAATCAGTCGAAAATCAAAGAAGACTTACAAACTTTCATCCCCTCTTTTATCCCCTTAGGGGTGGAAGTTATCAAAATCCTTTCTTAAGGGGTGCCTACGTCATAGTAGCTTTATGCATGCAAAGTTTCAGCTCGATCGGTTTAAAAATGACGAAGTTTCATACAAACTTTCATCCCCTATTTTATCCCTTTGGGAGTAGAATTGATCAAAATTCTTTCTTAGCGGATGCCTACGTCATAACATTTACCCACATGCCAAATTTCAGCCCGATCCGTCCAGTAGTTTGGGCTGTGCGTTGATAGATCACTATGTCAGTCAGTCACATTTGAGTTTTTTATCCCTTTAGGGGTGGAATTTATCAAAATCCTTTCTTAAGGGTTGTCTACGTCATAGTAGCTTTATGCATGCAAAGTTTCAGCTCGATCGGTTTAAAAATGACGAAGTTTCATAAAAACTTTCATCCCCTATTTCATCCCCTTAGGGGTGGAATTTATCAAAATCCTTTCTTAAAGGATGCCTACGTCATAGTAGCTTTATGCATGCAAACTTTCAGCCCGATCGGTTTAAAATTGACGAAGTTTCATACAAACTTTCATCCCCTATTTTATCCCGTTGGGAGTAGAATTGATCAAAATCCTTTCTTAGCGGATGCCTACGTCATAACATTTACCCACATGCCAAATTTCAGCCCGATCCGTCCAGTAGTTTGGGCTATGCGTTGATAGATCACTATGTCAGTCAGTCACCTTTGAATTTTATACCGGGTGTAAAAAGACCGTTAACGAAGCCGAAAGCCACGTATTCTACCCATTATTTGGATCATTTTTTTCCTTTAGACCATACCTGGGACTCCACGGGTTCTCGAGATATTGAAGGTCAAAGTTGCATTTTTTTTTTACTTTTTTTTACGAAATCCAATTCTAAGTATCAATACAAAACTTTTTTACAAACAAACATTACCTGTATTTTCGATTTTTCTAAATAAAATACGCATTTGAAGTTACGAACAGTAATGTACGTTAGAAATAAATGCAGAAACGCACAGCTGATTACTTCCGACGGTCAATGACTCTCTTCTCTAGACTTAGGTCCCTTTGGAGGTGCGGGGTGAGGCGCGGGAGGAATGCGTCAAGACCGGAGCGACGCCATTGGTGCGCGCGCGTCTCGTGATATGCCGCTCAGTCGCTATTCGTCTATCGTGGCTCTCACACTGCTGTCTAGTACAGTCGAAAAGAAGTGTTTCTTTGTTTTAAATTGTTTTTTATTTGTTTAGTTTCGTTGTTTGTTAGGTTTTTTGTTGAGATTTGATATTGTTTTGAACTTATTTGCTATTTTAAGCCACCACAATACCGCGAGGAAAAGGCAATGCTTTGAATAGACATTCAAGAAGTTTGGTGTACAACGTTTTACAATTTTTCACAAGATTTTCAAATACTCGAAGATTTTTTTTTTTTAGTATGGTGAAATCATCAAATGAGTCCTCCGGCCCCGGGCAGGGCGGGAGGGACTGTCAGACTTTTACTGACTAAAATCCACGGTGTCCTTCAATAGCCTGTTATGTTCCGGGGTCACGGTAAGGAAATAATCCCGCGACCCCGGCAGGCTTTGGCCCTCTGAGAGAGACACAAAGCGCCGTCGACCCGGGCATGGTCCATGGTCAGGCAGCGAGTTGCCCTTTACTCGCTGCCCGCATGCCCGCGCCTACGGTGGCCGGAGATCATCTGCTGACGTCCGACGCCGAGGGCGCCTACCACTGCGGTTGGGGCAGAGGGAGGACGCTGTCCTCTCTCGCTCGCGGCCCGCCTCCTCCTTCACGAGCATTACTGCCTCGCAGAAGGAGCAGACCGCTTCCCACTCCGAAAATACTCGAAGCTTACAAAAAAAACGGCCGCGGCAACAAAGACGTGTGTATCGACAGTACAAAGAATTACAAAAGAGTAAATCAATTCAAGTTCAATTTATTTTAATAAACATTTTAAATTACTTACCTTTGATTCATTTGCATAATCAGCATTTACAACATTACACAAATTATTTAAATAACATTAAAATATCATTTTGTCTTAAGTCTTTTCTTCATGAGTGTACGTGCGCAGACGGCCGCCATTTGTGGTCATCTTTCGTGAATCGTATTGTAATGAGAACCCGCCCTCCGCGGTAGTTCAAATGCATGTTCAAACGAGCCGACGCGCTCGCGCCGCCTGCTCGCTCCACCCGCTAACCCCCGCCGCCCTCCGCGACACCCGCTGGCCCCTCCCTCTGCCAGCCGCCACGTGCCGTCAAAGAAATTTGTCTTTAGTTCGGTTTCTGACACGATCGAATTTACTTCTTGTGTCTTTGTTTCCGAAAAACATTACTGTTGAGTGTTCTGTGACTGTGTACTCGCTAACACACAAAGAGGCTGTGTGTTTTTGAGTACTTTTGTTAGTTTGTTTTTGCTAGTTAGTGCGTTTCTTTTTTTTTTTAAGTTTTAGATACGAAAATGCCGTTTCATGATTATTCTGCGCGCGAGTATGTTAATATGGTATACTGCTATGGTATGGCGCATGGAAATGCTGCTGAAGCCCTACGAATTTATGGAAGACAATACCCTGAAGCGTTCCAGCCTAGTGATTCACGTATTTTTACGCGGGCAGTGCAACGTTTGTTGGATAATCAGCCTATCGTGCCGATTTCACAGGGGGGTGGCAGGCAAATAACGCCAGCGGCCGAAACGGCCATCTTATCTGTGATGCGAGAAAACCCTCGTTTGGGAGTGCGTACAGCGGCTAAAGTATTGCGAAGGCGGCATGGCCATCGGGCTAGGTACATGGTGTCTCATTCCACCGTGCACAAAGTTCTAAAAAGGGATAGGCAACGACCTTATAAAATTCATCGCGTGCATGCACTCATGCCGGGTGACACAACACGCCGTATGCAGTACTGCAGGTGGCTGCTAAGGCAGGACCGAGGATTTGTGAATAAAGTTATTTTCACGGTGAATGCACTTTCACAAATAATGGAATGTGGAACCGTCGAAATTCACACTATTGGTGCTCCGTGAATCCACATCAAACCCAGGAAACGGGCTTCCAGGTACGGTGGAAACATAATGTGTGGGCTGGCATCATGGGAAATCAGATACTGGGCCCCGTTTTCTTGCCACCAAGTATGAACGGACCTGCCTACCTCAACCTCATTAATGATTACCTAACCGACACGTTAGATGACATGCCACTGATCCAGCGGCGAGACGTGTGGTATCAGCATGACGGTGCACCACCACACATCGTGAGACCGGTTCGCGATCAGCTGACGCAGCTGTTCGGCGACAATTGGATTGGGCGATATGGGCCCCATGATTGGCCTGCACGCTCACCGGACCTAACGCCTTTGGATTTCTTTCTGTGGGGATACGTCAAAGATAGGGTGTTTGACCGTACCTGCCAGACTGCTGCGGAGATGCGTCAAAAAATCATTGATGTTTTTGATGAACTCAAGCAGCGGTCAGAGCGAGAAGGAATCCTGGAACTAGTTCATCAAGAGACGCTGACTAGAGCTCGCGTCTGTCTCCGCGTGGGAGGTCGGCAGTTTGAACCGCAGTTAGTGAGTGTTGAGAGACCACCGATTGATGATATCAGCGATGGACAGTAGGTAAGTGTTTTATGAGTTTTAATTTAAGAACATCTTGGGGTCATGGGATTGTTTGAAAGATGTACCACGGCCCTGGAACGTAAAGGGCACACGAAAGAGCACGTCTTTTTTAGTCGGTGAAGTCTGACAGTACCTCCCGCCCCAACCTGGGCGAGAGGTCTCTTTTCATGATTTTACAATTAAAAAAAAAAAATTAAGAACATCGTGCATCTCAGTAGGATTTTTCTTATTTGTTTTCACGGAAACTTTATTCATTTCATTCATCCCCGCAAATAATCGAAAGAACGTAGAACTAGAACGTCGCCGATACGTTCTTATCACAGCGCGTTCCAGCGTAAGGCGCGCTTGTGTGCGTGAAGCCCGCCTACGCACACAACGACAGAAACCTGTTTGCTTTACATTGCGCGCCATAAAATTATTATTTTTTTTGATACCTAAAAATAAAAGTCGGTTCCCAGCGATAATTTTAGCGTAAAGCTACTTAGTTAGATGTACAGTATGCGAAGTTAACGGCTTTGTGATCTGTTCAAATACACCCTGTATATTTAGATTATAATAATATATGTGTTATTATTGTTTGTTTATGAAAAGCGTGCAGACAGCTGAATGTGGTTACTCCCCGAGAAAGTGAATTTGCTTTTAAGGAATGTAACCGCATAATGTGGCAAAAAAATCTAGAAGAGTTTCTCTAGCCGATATTTAATTTGACCTTGTATAAAGAATTTATAACTGAATGAGATCCTCAGACATGTTGTGAAAGGCGATATTTTAGCAGACTGTCACTGGTAAGTAGTGCTGCGAATCTTGAAAATGTAATATAAGATGTCTGTTTGTGGCTTTAAGTGGAACCGTTCCCTTGGAATGAGCGTACGTAACTGCTATCGTAACTGGTTTTTTTTTACTATTATAGCATTCTTCAGATCTACTTAAAACACGTTAAAGAAGAACTTCTTAGGACCTAGACAAGTGGCAATTGCTTTTGAAGCATTTGTATTTTGTATAAGATTGACATTTGAGCTTTTCGATTCAGGTACTATAAATACGTGTGAACTCTGGCTTTTAATTTTAGACTAGCAGTTTCTCTCGGTTTCACCCGCTGCTTGGTTCCTGGTGGTCATAGCGCGATGTTAAATCTATATAGCCTATAGCCTTCCTCGATAACTGCAAAAACAATTATTCAATTCAAACCAGGTGTTAGCACGTTCAACCAAACATTTTTTTATATTATTGGTATGCATTATAATTATATTGCCCCATATTAGGAATGTCCCTTTAACCTGGGTAAGTTTACAAAAATTTAAACTCACATACAAACACGATCAGACTCGAAACAACTAATTGTAGATAATACAAATAATTGTTCCGTGCGGGATCAAATCTGTGAAACGCAGCGCAACAGTCGATCACTCAGTCACAGCTCCAACAGTGCAAATCAGATTTGTGTTTTAGGAAAAAGATTAAAACATGCGAACATGGAGTCGCCTATACTTTTGAGAAACCAATTGCTGGCTGGAATTAGTAACCATTGGCTATGAAAATAAACAATGAAAACGGTTAATGTGAGTCTAAAAGAAAAAGTATAGAATACGAAATATTTCTCGACTTTAACATTAGTTATGATGTTCTTTATAAAGGCAACCAACTTGCTATGGCCAGACGCATGCGCATGTAAAAAAGCTAAAAAAAATTTAAGACTTTTAAATCATCAAATTAGTCCTCTGGGACTGATAGGGACTGTTAGACTCGTACTGACTAAAATCTACCGTGTTTCCTCACCTGCCCTATACGTGCAGTAAACTGTTTGGTCAGTGCTGCGACACATGATATGCTACCATGAATCTAAAAAAGCGTCACAGGCTATTTAATTAAAGTTTGTAATTTTGTGAAACGTTACACAACAGCCTCACCACAAAATACCCCGTTTATCTAATGACGCATAAATTAAAAGTGGAACATTAACAGTTAATAATAATAATAATATACCCTGCTCCCACACCGGCGGACTACTATTTTTATATTTTTAAATGTTTTTTTTTTATGGTTTTGTTTTTAAAATATTTAAAAATATAATGATATGTATAGAAAATGAATAAACGAAATAATATTCCACAACTATCACACAGCGCCATCTAGTCCCAAGCTAAGCAGAGCTTGTGTTATGGGTACTAGACAACTGATAAACATACTTATATATTTGTAAATACATACATATTATAGATAAATTACACCCAGACACAGAACAAATGATCGTGCTCATCACACAAACATTTGTCCTGGGTGGGAATCGAACCCACGACCTCCGGCATAGCAGTCAGGGTCACTAACCACTACACCAACAGGCCAGTTACTATACAAATACTTAAACTATTCTCGGTGAAGTAGTTTAAATGCTCCTGCAAATTAGTCATGCTGCGACGGAACGGCATTTCCCGCCTACTCGACTCGTTCATTGCAGAGAGCACTTTTTCATTTAATTTACATGATTACTGGAACTCTTGAATATTTATTGTATAATTTACTTTTATTTTATTTAGCTATAGGGTCGCGTTTGACCACTATATCGCCAGATGGTAGGTAATGATCAACGGTGAAGTACGCCTGCCCAAAAGTAACCTATTAAGTCTTGGCTTAGAGACCAAGGTCGTAGCTAGCAGGAAATATAGACTCGGGCAAGGAATATTATTCCACTGCTTACCTGTGTGAACAATAAAAATATTGGGAACGCTTTGTACGTTACGGTGGAATGTCCGGCATGGTACCATCATGTCATTACCACGGCATTTTCCGTAATGCCTGCCGGGGTCACGGAACTGCAGGTTAGCGCGACCCTGCAACGTAAACGGTAATCGAAGGAACACGGTGGATTTTATTTAGTACAAGTCCCTACAGCGAATGGATGTAAGTACTCGTTTTTCCAGCTAAAAAAGACTCGCTTATCATTTTATCATCGTCATTATCCTCAGTCTACTGTATTTTTACTTTATACTAAACTAGAAATTTTCAAATAACACTATTATAACTTTTAAGAAAGAAATTCAAGTAAGTGTTCGCTTACCATCAGGCAAAAAAAAAAATCTTCGACCGTGTATTCTCCATAAACATGAATAAATATTTCGCTCCTCTTCAGATCAAAGTCTGTATAAAAGCCTACTCAAATAAAATTGCAAAACCAAGTTAAGATACTCAAATGTAAACTACTGCCCCGCGTTGGTTTTTTAAGTAAAGGTAAATGTATTTACATATTTACAAGGGATAAACTATGGGTCTGTACTTTCCTAAGTGGATCAAATTTGGAATAAATGTTTCTACTTAGAGGGCCTCGGTGTAAAGCCTTTGAGGTCTATGGAAACAAAATCTGAGGTTTACGATGAAAGGAAGGGGATGGATGAAATTATAAGTACGTATTGTTGATACGACGTTAAGGGTGGATTGTCTCTTAGAGCAAACTTTATTTTTTATCCTTATTTTTATTCCACTAATGTGAAAGTTTTGATGTTTAGATGGATGGATGGATGCATTAGTGGATCAATGTTTGTTTCTTGCACATGTCCCGTCAAAAGAGCTGTACGGATCTGGTATACAGAGTCAGTCTGGAAAACATGATATTTTTCGATATTCACGCGAGTAAATCCGGTGCCAACAGCTAGTAAGCTAATTTATTTAGAGGTATTCCTAAGGATTTGGCAGACTGATTTTAGAGGCAAATTAGTAAACTTTTATTTTGACCTATAAATAATGTTCAGTTTCTACTTACCAAGTGTGTTTAATAGGACCTAATAGTACAAATTACTCTTGAATACTACTTCCATAATAAATAGAACGGCAACGGCAACGCAAGGCAATAATTATGCTTGTTTGTCACCCTAAACGCTATTATAATACAAAGGTTATGAACAAGATTTCAGCCTGCCAGATGGAAAATGGTCAGTGTATCAGCCTATAGAAACCAGCAACACCAGAGGTGCCGTTTGCGTGTTGTCGACTTTTGAGGGTTTAAAGAAAGTAGTGGAAGGATAGTTTCTGTGAAATGTGTTTACATTGTGGTGGGACCCACAGCTGTCAGCAGAATGACCGTTTAAGGCTGCTTAAAGAATGTACAATATTAGCCAGTTACAGGGATGTTCGACCGTCAATGTACTATTAAATATAAATCTGAAAACATGACCTTATCATAAGTTAAATAAAGGGACTGATGGATAAACGGATAAAAGATATTTAATAGTTAAATCACGCGAGTAGGTATTAGAGAAAATTCGGATTTTAGGTCAGTTGAGTCCTTACACAAACGTTTAGCGATCTCCCTTAGCGAAAAGCTGTTACAAGAAAATAACTAATATTATTTGAATATAGTTAAAATCCTTTTAGATGGGTGTTTCCATTGAAATCAAAAGTAGAACAAAGACACGCTGTATATTTATGGCAGTGCTTTCAGTAAATCTGAAAGCAACTGCCATACAAACAATTTATTTACTAGACAAGTTGTATTGTGTTGAATAAAATAAATGTTTAATTTTATGAAAATAATCTTTATCTTTGTCAACATTTATACAGTCTAACTTTAGCCAGAAAATAAACATTCCTTGTGTCTAACAAAAATACAAAATAAAACACAATAAACATAATGAACAAAAAGCTTAATTCTTAGAGAAAGTATCGAATTTGATTGAATTAATCACATTTTGAGAGACATTTGATTACTATTAACATTTGATTTGTTTTAAATCTTTCAAGATTTTTATATTTATAATATTTTGAGGGAACTGAACAAGACCCATTTTGAATTTCGATACGACTTTTTGATTGACATTTGACGTGTGTTATTGAAATACATTAAATATTAGGTTTATTTTTAGTTTTTTCCTCTTTATTATATTTGATTTGAAAACTTTACGTGATATCTATACAATAGTATACATACAATTATGTAATTCATAAGTAAACTTCAAATCAACCGTGTACCATGATATCATCAAAAAATCCACACCGTTAGCCACATTTTAGGGCGTCTTAAAATTAACAACGGTAGTACTTTAATCCTCGAGACTAACCATACCTGCTCATAATTTAAAGTCACAAAAGGAGGACTTTGTCTCACTCACACTACGTCTTATTCTTTACATCACGTGTACCACACGTGTATATTATTTTAGTACTTGTTCACGTTATTGCATCTGGTACCACTCACGATTTGTAATAAAATCTAAGTAAGACGATATCGTAAAGCTTATGAGTTTGCCGTAGGACGCAATATATCCACACTCGACGGTCTCGTCGTACATCTAGTACTCGAATAGAGAGACAAAATTATTTTATTATTAAAAAGCTTCTTAGATAAGCTAGAAAACCTTATAAGATCTTTCACGTGCCGCGTAATATAAAGGTAAGGAGGCTAGGTAACAGTATCTATCTGGGTTTTATAAACATTTTTTTCCGTGAAATCCGTTTGTATCTTCTGTATATTTCGCTGAAGATAAAACTTACTAAGAAAACCAAACAAAAGCTACTGAACTATTTATATAGTAGAGATAAGTAGGAAAAGATACTGTTTCAGTTACCGTATTTAGGGATCGTCAAGAAAAATAGAATGCAAAAAATAAAATGTAAGATTCATACGATTAAGAATCGACAAAGAACCCAACTGATTTCACATTTTTTTATGAGAGTTAGCAGTTCTAACTACAGAACGCCAACTGATACGATCTTTACTGCATACCCCTTTCGCTTCGTTTACGTTCATACTCGTACTTAATTTTTGTTCAATACTTTGTGACCATTTGATTAACGTACAGACACCGGCATATCGACCTACCTTAATAATAGTTTTGTCCTATTGGTAAAATTTTAATTTAGATATTGAGGTAAGTTAATCTGCAAGCCACTGTACACTGGAGGTAAATAAGGCATACTTTAGGCCCAAAGACATTATTGGTCAACCATTCAACATTATTGGTTGGCGTAGCGGCTGAGTGTTCGACTGCTGCGCGATGTCGCTTGGGTTCGATCCCCGCACGGAACAAATGTACAAGTAGTTGTACCGGGTCTGAGGGTTTGTGTATGTGAGTTTCTATATTTGTAAATGAGCCCAAGATACATGAAAAAATTGAATTATTCCCGTTGGATCCCACTTTTGGATCCCATTTTTAGGTAGTCCCGATGAATCCCATTTTTAATCTAGTGTGGGACAAAGTTAAAACAAAAAATACCGTTTTCTTTCTAGTCTTGTAAAAACATTCTGTACGAACCAAAAAATATAAAAGAAGTGCCTGCTGTAAGTTTATTGACTGATAAGAGTGATAATGATGATTATACGACGAAACAACCCTCCGCCTATCCACTTCCACAACAGCATTAATTTTATGGTCGCTCCATGTACCCAGTCGCTTCCATTAGCGCCAGCGTTCAACCTAGATTTTAATTATAGGCTATTCTGGAATATAAATGGCTAATTGGGATCTGAGAAAGCACTCATATCGTATTTCATGGCCTTTCCAACTAACTGTGAAGGACCATCGGAGCCGCAACCATGCCAAATGTAGTCGCGATTCACAAGCCACAATGCACTAGAACAGTCCAGTGGTATCGGTCCCGACTTACGAATATAGGTCGCGGGTTTGAACCCTACCAGGCGCATTACTTTTTGGAACTTATTTCATCACCACTGCTCTCAAAACGATGAAGGAAAACATCGTGAAGAAACCGGCATGTCCTAGAACCAAAAATTCGAATGAGGAAACCGGCATGTCTTGGAACCAAAAATTCGAAGACATGTGACATCTACGAACCCGCACTGGGCCCGCGTGGTGGATTATGGCCCACTACCTCTCACAGAGAGGAGGCCTGTGTCTCAACTGTGGGAACAATATAGGCTGTTGATGATGATGATGAATGCACTAGAGACAGAAATTTGCGAGGGCATTCGGATGGCGAGTAATAAGAGACCTGCCGTCTGATCATGGACCATGCCCGGGACTACGACGTGTTCCGATCCACGCGCGTGTCAATGAGCTGTCAGCAACATGCAACCTAACGATAGAGGGGCCAACCGCCTGTCGGGGGCTGGACTGTCTTTTTAGGTTACCATGACCATGGAACGTTAATGGCTTTTGAACGATCACCGTGAATTTTAGTCAGCACGAGTCTGTTCTTACACACAGCACAGTACACTCTCCGCTCCACTCAGGGAAAGAGGTTTCACTAAATGATTGTATCACGAATAAAAAGAAACAAATATTTGTAAACTAACTGTACTCATCAAACTTATTAAATAAGTAAAGCAAGAGTACAATGGCGCGAAATGGTTGTTCTCGTAAAAATGCAAAGTTAACTGGACGGGGTTATTACAATTACCTACTAGCAAATTCTTTGACACGACTGTTCCCGTCACTTTGTTCTTGAATAAGCTCTCTTAGTTCCGGTGGATCGTTAGCCATTTTACACAAAACAGGTTTCAAACAACGATGCCCCCCTTTGTTCTGTAACAATGAAAATACTTGAATGTAAACTAAGAGTCTTATCACGAAACCCTAATTTGTTTCACAGATCACTGTTGTTGACTGTACATGGTGTTTTCTCTTGTTCCTCCACTTTTTGATGACGTCCGATCACGAAAATATCTGAGATTGTTCCACAAATTGTCTTTCTTGGAACAAACATGAATATTCTCCTTTGAGCGCATCGTGTATTTCAATCTAAGGCGCCCGTAATGGGAGTATGCTTTGTTTTCAAGGAAAATAGACTACAGTATGATTGTTATACGTATTTCAGAGATAAGTTGTAGACATTGTCATTTAACTTTGGCAATATGAACAGGTAAATGAATTTGTGAATTATGAGTTACACTGACTAATAATGAAAACTTACTAAATTAATTCTAGCGTAATATATTATAAATAAATAATTTTGATAAGATTTTGCTTCTGCATCCGATATAAAGTTTTTCTTATGCATTTCTTCTTCTCTTATTACGAATTTATATTTTTCTAAAATTTTACCTCCGCTTGACAAACCATCATAACTCCTAAGATCTTAGTCAAAATTCAACCAAAAATGTAATATAGTGTTAGCCATCTACTAAGAAAGCATCGATTTGAAAATTCCCCCTCTAAAGATAAAGATTTTGTATGACCTTTAGCTGGCACGAATACTCATATGGTTAAGTAATACATATTGTATTGACACATTTTGTATAACTACATTAACTACCCTTTGGTATGGTTTATGTATTGAAGGTCAAAGGAAGAAATGTACAAAACCAGGGGCGATAAGCTGAAGAATATTTCTCATGATTACTTAAATTATTCTTCTTCACACACACTCATAATAACATTCAGTTTAAATCTAAACCCCTTATCACATCTGCCTTTAATCAAAATGTCGACGACACTTATGACTTGAGAGGCACCTTTGTCTCTTACAATATTTCCCGGGTTTGACGCCAGAGGCGCTATCGCCGCCGTGAATAAGTGAAGGCGCCCATCGCGCCATTGAAGACCCGCTTACACGAACACCCTTATCACAAACGTATCGGAAACGAGTTTTATATTAGCCTATTGGCCGTGGGCTGACGGTGTATCCCTGTTTTGTTAAGTGGCTCTATGTTGCCAATGTTGTTCAATGCTTTTCATTTCGTATTATGTTTTTCTGTTAAAAAATGTTGTATTTACGTTTTTTTTCCAGAGTTTGGAAAGGTATAGTGCAGACTTTTGCGCAGCTGTGGGACGGTACAGACTAATAAGAATATCGATTTTGTGAGGTTATTTTGTTGTAAAGTGAAGTCCTTGATGTTTCTTTGTCAACCACAATCAATAGGTGCGTCCACACAAAGCGAGCATCCTCCCGAGGCATTTGCTGTGCGAAGCAGCTTGTTTAGTGTGGACGTGTCTCAGTCGAGGCAAGCACGCGTGATGCCGTGGGAGAGCAACCGAGCGCCCGATCCAGTGCTTTTTGTTTTGCTCGCGTATATTATTTCATGCCTTGGTCGAAAAACAATAGGCGCGTCCACACATCAAGCAGCCTCGCGAGGCAGTTTCCTCTCGCGGAAAATGATGATGAATGCATTTTTTTATCACTAGTTTCGACTATTTAATTTAAGACTTCCATGATCATCTTGAAGAATCCAAGCTGCCCTAGATTAAATACGAAATAAAATACCTATATTAATTAATGGAAAAAACCTCGCAATGTGGGTCACTAACTGTGTCGTCTGTGTCTTAGCATTGGAAACATTTTCGCGCCACCTTTTGGTTGTACAAGGGCTCCACGTTACGGTTATATTGGCCCACAGTCCATTGGACATCGGGTAGACGTGAGCATGCCAGTCCCACTTTAAAATAAATACCAATTTATACATAATATTTATAGTAGCTGATCGTAACCTAAAGCATGAAGTAAATTGAAACAAAACAGTATTCTCTCGCTTTCAACTGGTCCCAATGAAAATCAATAAAACGTATAAGCCCCTTTACCATACTGTACCACTGCCAATATCGGAATTCAATTGAGTCCGAATCGAACGCTACAGGCCTTAAACTTGCCGTTGTCAAGTCATATCGGTTTTAATGCCCCAGTGCCCGAACTATTGTCAAACAATTGCCCCCTTTTGTAAATATTAACAAAGTTTTTTATAAAACTGTGGAATGACCCGTCTCTGATGGGGTTCTCTCTGAGGTAACTGGATAGTTTTGAATTAATTATATTGTCTATTATTTCTTAACACATAGGTTCTGATAACACATCGGGAATCGGGACAATTGTCATGTTGTCACTAATTTTTAGTTCGTTTTTTTTTTTAACTAATATTATTTTTCGGGTTTCGTGCTTAGCTTACCCCTGATTAGTATGACTGCTTAGGCATCACAATGAAATATTAAGTTTCTAAGGTATAACTTAAAAAAGCATATTTGACCACAAGCTCAATAATGAAAGTCACACTCCAAGTATTTATATTTAAACTTCGGTCGGAAGACGAAGAAGCTTTTTTTTCAACGTGGAAAAATCATCAAGTGAGTCCTCCCACCCCAGGCGGGGCGGGAGGGACTGTCAGACTTGTACTGACTAAAATCCACGGTGTCCTTCAATAGCTCTTTATGTTCTGGGGTCCCGGTGATGCAATAAGTCCCGCGACCAAGATGAAGAAGCTAGATCACAAATAAGTGTAGGGGCTCTTTGGTCGATTGATCCCGCTCAGATGGGACCCGCGGGATGAATGAACCAATTCACGAGCAATTGCCAATAAACAAATTTTCTTTATTCCTTTTTTTTAGTTCTTTGCAGAAACCCTTTTACAACATTCTGTTTATTGAAATACAAATAATAACCTTTAACAGATACAAAAGCAGGGTATTTATAAAAAAGCTATTGTAATGCGAGCACAATAGGGACGAGTTGGTTTTTAAATTAATGTTCAAGTTTTTATGCAGACATAATAGATATTGAGCTCTATTGTGGTTAATGTACCTACATAGAAATATGTAATTGTAGTAAAATATTACATGAAAACTATTATTTTGTAAGGGCAAAATGATCTTCCATCATTTATGTTTGCCAGCAACTTAGAGTAAAAATGGAAAATGAGACTTATCAACTTTGCCTCTTGATGTCAAATATCTGAAACGTATATAATAAAAGACAAATCCGCGTAGAAACCATTTACCGGATGTTGGCTAGAAGGTGCAGTAGATATAAAGATAGGAGTAACAACTGAGAACCAGATGGGCTGCCTGCCAATTCCGTCAATTACTCAAATAGAAAAATACGTAGCAATCATGATCAACTGCAAAATTCTTTCCCAAACACGTCGAACATTTTCGTACTCGCAGTAACAGAGGGAAAATAACGTTAGAACTTGGCAAGTATATGTAAAATTAATGGAAACAAGAGATAAAATGCTTCCAGATACGTATTAGCCGTACCTGTTCCGTGGCAGGCTGCCAAATCACGCTATTCATTGAATATGCTCTTACTTTTATAAGAATTTTAGTTGTCCTCTAAAAAGGTATATGTAAAATTATTAGGGTTGGGTCTACGTAAAAAGGCGATCGCACCTCTTAAGGACATCCGTTACTGAGTGACGGCTTATTTTCTATAGGAGCTCATGGTCAGGGTATTATGTAAAGCTCGTACCACAATACAGGTAAAGTATGCACTCGGCGTTATCGAATAATGTGGGAGCGAGCACGTCAATGGCAGGCGATTGACCAGGATCGCATGTATGAGGCGATAGTGAAAATTCGCTGCGGAATTCTGTGGCTTAAAGGAAATTCCTTTTACAAGCTTTAAACCTTAGTATAGGGGGTGAAAAAAAAGTTCATATTACGTTGATAAACGTTAATGTAAACAACCTTTTTCACGTTTTGTCAGGTTTTAGGCAATTTTTGTTTTTTTCTTCATTTGTATCTTTGTATGGGTATAACTTAAAACCTTGGAAGCAATCAACCATTCAAAACTTAGTAAGTACCACGAACAAGAAATACAAACCCTAAACTTTATACTCGGCATGAAATTTAATATCTTCCTTTTGTGCTTTGCCATAAAAAAGCCTGTATCAAAGTTGTCAGTTTCAAGAAGTAAAATTAAACTTTACAAGTATTAATTTTCTTTCTTGAAAATTTACACTGCGTTTACACAATTTTCTTTAGACAAAGAATGGTAGAAGTACGCTGAGATTCTGATATCGAACTTTTAAGTTACATAATCGGGGTGTGGGGTCTTATGTTGCTTTTCACGTCGAGACCATAAATGCGAATAAAGAGTATATTTGGAGTATAAACATGGTACACTGTGTCCTGAATGTCAAGTCTCATGACTTGAATAAGTCCCGCGACCAAGATGAAGAAGCTAGATCACAAATAAGTGTTGGTACGAGCAATTGCCAATAAACAAATTTTACTTATTCCTTTTTTTTAGTTCTTTGCAGAAAGCCTTTTACAACATTCTGTTTATTGAAATAAAAATAAGAGTGTGGCTCACATTCATAATGCCTTCGGTCTGCTGTGGAATGTAGATTAGGGATCTCGCATGCTTACATAACTGTCGTGGAGTTTGCGAGCAATGCCCGACTAAAGACTGATATAAGAAGCTTGTCAAGCATTTTATGTGGACTAACAATTTTAACCTTGAAGATCTTAAGCTGCCCTTGCCGAAGATGGTCTGTGGATGGGTGACCATTTGTCATAGCGAGTTTCCTCCTTGCCTCGGAAAACACGTAAAGCAGTTGGTCCTCGATGTCATTTGTAGATCTATGACAATCTTTAATCACAGTTTAAAGATTGTCAGAGATGTTTTCAGACTTTAGTCTGAAAACAAATCTTTCCAAGGGGTGTCATATTGCCCAGTTACTGTAATGTTTAGGTCAAATTTAAAGCAATCCTCGAAATCGGTTCGACTGAAAGCCAAGCCAACCAAAGAAATTGGGGAAAGGCTAGTAAGATGATAAGTACTCGTATCATCCTTATCCTTACTCAGGGTATATTATAAATGCGAAAGCTTAGATGTTTAAGATTGATGGATGGACGGATGTTTGTTACTCAATCACGTCAAAATGGCTGAATGAATTTTGAACTGAGTGACTCAGAGACAGGAAATATGGATAGTCTGGAAAAACCCATTATGATACTATTCATCTCTGTATTTCGTTTCAGTGGGTTAATTTTCGAGTTACAAACGACCAAATCCGCTGGTAAGATTTTAATAATGCACAAACCAATGCCTTTTTGTAGAAACCACAGAACACCTCTAGAGTGACCTCAGGACGAAACTGCTATGATCCGTAGGTTGCCTTTCCACTAGAGATGTACCATGCAACTGTGCTGCGAGAATATGAAAACTAAGCTGGGAAACTATGAGACCGTTTCTAGATTAGCATCAGCTAAGCTATGTAGCGGTGCGAGTAAGATGTGCTATGAAGATCGCTGTCGAGAGTAGCTGCGCGAGTTAGATGCGCAGCTCGACCTATGCGATATATCGATAACAGGATTCAGGCATCCATAGCACACATCCATAGCACGCATCTATAGCACACACTTCCATGTAAAAACATATCTTATTTGAATCCGTTTCCACCAGTGTTAAGCTACGTGCACCAATGAGTATGATTGGTGGATATCAAACGCATCAATACTTGTAACAACGTAGCATAGTACATCTCTGGTGAAAACGCACTTATAATTTTACACTCATACCTATTCAGTAGAACGAGTTTTATAATATAACTGTCACCTGAACTTTTTGAAGAAAATCACTAACTTTGTATAACTGTGGATGTAACTTTAGTTATTGTTTGGTCTACCGAGAAAATAAGGTGTCAAAGTTAAAGTAAACAATATGAATGCTGCTCATTTAAGACATGACAATGTGAGTGGACCCGGGTACGTCCTTAAACTACGTCCAGCCACCGAAGGACGGGCAGCAGCGTCCTTTGCAAACTTACGGTGACCCTACTGCGATCCCCAAGACGCCTGCCAAGCGTGGGGATTATGGCAACCCCCCCCCCCATTATGATTGACAATAGAAGCACACAGCCCCCAGTCCCCGGCAGCTCCGCTATTCCTGGTCTTGGTAGCGGATCGGGTAACGGCGGAGCAGGGGGTGCTAAGAATCCCCGGCAGATGCCCCGCTACCACCCCCAACGGACTTTGGCCCTGGCAACACACAACATCCGCACACTGAGGACCGATGAGAAGATTATCGAGCTGGAGGAAGAATTGAGCAAAATGCGATGGGATATCTTGGGATTATCTGAAATCCGAAGAGAGGGTCAGGATACGATAGTTCTAGATTCCGGCAACATGCTCTTCTACCGGGAAGGAGACCGTAAATCCCAGGGTGGTGTTGGATTTCTCGTCCGCAGGTCCCTCATCAACAACGTTGTGAAAGTCGACAGTGTGTCGAGTAGGGTAGCATACCTTATACTCAGAATAACCAACCGGTATTCGTTGAAGGTCATACAGGTATATGCGCCGACCTCGACACATTCTGATGATGAAGTAGAGGCATTGTATGAGGAGATATCCGAGGCCATACATACCTCCGAAACATACTTCACCGTTGTTATGGGGGACTTCAACGCAAAGGTGGGCGCACGGAATGGCGATGAGTTGAGAGTGGGGCCATTTGGGTATGGGCAGCGAAACCATAGGGGCCAGCTACTGGTCGACTTCATGGAAAAGGAAGAACTCCATTTGATGAACTCCTATTTCCAGAAGCGGCCATCCAGGAAGTGGACGTGGATGAGCCCCGATGGTACTACCAGAAATGAGATCGACTTCATCATGACGACCAAGAAGCGAATATTCAGTGATGTCTCTGTGATCGCCAAGGTAAAAACCGGTAGCGATCACCGAATTGTCAGAGGCACACTGAATATCAATGTCAAGCTTGAAAGGTCTCGTCTGGTGAAGTCCACGCTCCGACCTGGTCCTGCCCACATCCGGAACCCCGAAGACTTCCAACTTGAACTGCACAATCGCTTCCAGTGCCTAACCGAATGCGAAACTGGGGACGAGATTAACAATGGGTTGGTGGAAACTGTCCAAGCTGTGGGGTCCAAGTTCTTTAAGACCCCGCGCCGCAATAAACCTCAAAAGCTCTCGAACGGAACCATCAGGTTGATGCAGGACCGGACCGAGATGGGGCTGCAATCTTCAGCTGAAATGTCGGAATATGGCAAACTCAATAGACGAATCTCTAAATCAATGCGACGTGACCTGCGCTCCTTTAGTGCGGCACGGATCAAAGAGGCAATCGAGCGGAACCAGGGCTCAAAAGTCTTCGCAAAGATTTCGTCTATTGGGCAGAGCCAAATGACAAAGCTGAAGATTAACGATGGCAGCATCATTTCGACGAAACCGGAGATCCTAAGGGAGCTTGAGAGGTTTTACGGACAGTTATACACATCAACACGACAACCCAGTGTCGGTACAGCTCGAGACGCAAGAGCTAAACTGACTCGACACTACACTGAGGATATCCCGGACATCAGCCTGTACGAGATTAGAATGGCTCTTAAACAGCTCAAGAATAACAAGGCGCCGGGTGAGGACGGAATCACAACAGAGCTTCTGAGAGCGGGTGGAAAACCGGTACTTCTAGTCCTCCAGAAGTTATTTAATTCCGTCATACTCGAAGGTTCTACGCCAGAAGCATGGCACAGGAGTGTGGTTGTTCTTTTCTTCAAAAAGGGTGACAACACCTTGTTGAAGAACTACAGGCCAATCTCACTTCTGAGCCATGTATACAAGCTGTTCTCAAGAGTCATTACGAACCGTCTCGAACGCAGGTTTGATGACTTCCAGCCTCCCGAACAAGCCGGTTTCCGAAAAGGTTTTAGTACTATAGACCACATACACACGCTCCGCCAGATTATACAGAAGACAGAGGAGTATAATCGGCCATTGTGTTTAGCGTTTGTGGACTATGAAAAAGCCTTCGATTCAATCGAAACCTGGGCAGTATTGCAGTCCCTCCTACGATGCCATATCGACTATAGGTATATCGAAGTGTTGAAGTGTTTGTATAGAAACGCCACCATGTCCATCCGACTTCAGGAAGAGAGCACGAAACCAATCCAATTGCAGAAAGGCGTGAGACAGGGAGACGTTATTTCTCCGAAACTGTTCACGAACGCGTTGGAGGACGTTTTCAAACTCTTAGAATGGAACGGATTCGGCATCAACATCAATGGCGAATACATCACTCACCTTCGTTTTGCCGATGATATAGTCATCATGGCAGAATCGTTGGAGCACCTCAATGCTATGCTCAGCGACCTCAGTATCGTTTCCCAACAGGTCGGCCTTAAAATGAACATGGACAAGACAAAAGTCATGTCGAATGTCCATGTGGCACCCGTACCGGTTGTTGTTGGGAGCGATACTCTCGAAGTTGTAGACCATTATACTTACCTTGGACAGATTGTTCAGTTAGGTAGGTCCAACTTCGAGAAAGAGGTCGCCCGAAGAATCCAACTCGGATGGGCAGCGTTTGGGAAGCTACGTGATATCTTCTCATCGAGAATCCCACAGTGTCTCAAGACGAGGGTGTTTGACCAGTGTGTGTTGCCAGTGATGATATATGGCTCCGAAACGTGGTCCTTGACTGCTGGCCTCTTAGAGAGACTAAGAGTCACTCAATGAGCAATGGAGAGAGCTATGCTCGGAGTTTCTTTGCGGGATAAAATCCGGAACATGGATATTCGGCGAAGAACCAGAGTCACCGACATAGCTCATAAAATTTGCAAGTTGAAGTGGCAATGGGCAGGCCACATCGCTCGTAGAACTGACAACCGATGGGGAAGAAAAGTTCTCGAGTGGCGACCACGGACCGGAAAACGCAGCGTCGGCAGGCCTCCCACTAGGTGGACCGACGATATCGTGAGGGTCGCGGGCAGCCGATGGATGCAAGTGGCGAATTGTCGTTCGGCGTGGCGTTCTAAGGGGGAGGCCTATGTTCAGCAGTGGACGTCCTCCGGCTGTTGATGATGATGATGATGAATGTGAGTTCGGCCGGTTTTGCTTTCAAAATAGTATTTTTTTTTTAGTTTTGACAACTTTTGGATAAGGTTTTTTAGTAGCTTATTATATTTTTTTATTAACTTTGTCACTACTGGTATTACTACCAGTAATAAAAAGAGTAGAAAAGTACTCGTACACTACTAAGCTAGTACTACTAGTTCTACTAGTACAGGCAACAATCGAATTTTTAAGTTTTTTCTCGGGGTAGCGGGACTAACGAATACCAAGACCCCGGAGCGAAAAGGGATATTGAAGGACACTGGATTTTATTCAGTAAAAGGATTACAGTCTCTCTTGTCCTGCCCTGGGTGGGAGGACTCATTCGATGATTTTACTTTTCACTTTATAAACCGCAAACCATTTCTTCAAACTTTCTTATTTCGATACCGAAACCGCTCTACGAGTATTTGAAAGTACTTAAAACTTTAGACGATGCAGATTATTACCTCAAAAGCTGCAGTAGAATAAACAAGTCAACTTTCTAAGAATTCGCTTGATATAGAATACCGATCTGTTTGTTCGGCGTTGTTGAAAAGCGAACTGGGTCAACTAACTCTGCAGGTATTAAAAAGCTATGTCTTTGGTTTGCATTGACTTAGCCAAAAGGTAAAATTATGTGGTTTATTCAATATGGCTACAAATAGCTGAGTTGGCGGTTGACGGTTATTTTTCACGGGTTTAATTTTTCAGGAGACTTGATTCTCGAAGCCATTGTGGTACTATTTGGTCACTAGGTAGTAACTGGTGCCTATAATTATAAGCAAAACTTTGTGGCAGCTATTGGCAGAAGAACTATTTCATTTAAAACCTTTATTTTTACTTTAACCGTATAGTTCGGTAGCGCCCCCGAAAGGGGCGCGACAAGTAAACCTACGCTGGCTCAATAGTGGGTCCAAAAGGGGCAGACGTTGTAGTCATACGACATCCTCATTATAAATTAAAAAAATAATATTCTCTGCGCAAAATCCTATGAGTGCGCATTAATTAAGAATGTTAAATAAAAATCTGATTTATTCACGAAATTAAAACTTCTACATTTAGCGCCTACTTTCATAATTTACCGTAACAAAATCCAAAAGTGTAAATACGATCTTCGCCATTTTGATGGCAGTGCTGGGTGGGGCTAAAATCATAAAAAACGTGGTTTTCGGACATCCAACGGATCATTATAGGAGGAATGAATAACTCGTCATTTAGTATTGTAACGAATTCATACGTATTTCAACATAAATTAGCTGTGGTAATGAAAAATTTGATATCTGGGGTGCGTTTAAATCCTTCTGCGGTATTTCGCCGGAAAAAAATTAAACCGGCGAGGGTTCGCTGAACGGAGTCATAAGTTTCTGTCAATGTTAGTTGTCAAATTCAATTGACAGCTCAGTTTATTTAACAAATAATCAATTTGCCGGTTTAATACAAATCCATAATCCACAAATAAAATTTACTCTCTAAAATAAAAATAATATTCGTTTTTACGGCGAGAATCTAGCAAGACAACAAAACTTAATGTCAATCTGACAGCAGGATAAAATTTTGCGTGGTAAAAAGGTCGCAAAAATTTATTCCTTTCAGCAAAAACTTATACCAGCGGACGACCGTAAACGGGGCAGATTAAATTTTAGTTAGCTTCAATTTTCACCACGCGGTGTACTTAAACGGGGTGTTTGACAGCCCGTTTAAGTACACCGAGAGGTGAAAAATTATACCAACTAAAATTTAATCTGCCCCGTTTACGGTCGTCCGCTGGTCTATGTTTTTGCTGAAAGGAATAAATTTTTGCGACCTTTTTACCACGCAAAATTTTATCCTGCTGTCAGATTGACATTAAGTTTTGTTGTTTTGCTAGATTCTAGGCGTAAAAAGAATGTTATTTTTATTTTAGAGAGTAAATATTACTTTTGGATTTGTATTAAACCGGCAAATTGATTATTTGTTCAATAAACTGAGCTGTCAATTGAATTTGACAACTAACATTGACAGAAACTTATGACTCCGTTCAGCGAACCGTCGCTGGTTTAATTTTTTTCCGGCGAAATACCGCAGAAGGATTTAAACGCACCCCTGAACTCGAACTTTCGCGCCACTTTTGTTTGTTTACATTTTTATTTTGCACTTGGATCACACACGCGAGCTTTAACTCCTTAATAATAAAAATAAATATCATGCCAAATATTATAAATAACGTAAAAAAACCAGATCTTGGCGTAATTCTCTAATACAGGGCCAATAACACGTATTTTTCATTACCACTACTCAATTTTTTTTTTTTTTTTTTTTTTTAATCGTAATGATGTGTGAAAGCGAGTATTCTAATCGATTCCATAATTGATATTTTTGTCAACTCGAGTGAAAAAAATAAGGAAATTAGGAAATTGATTAACAAAAATTAAAATAAATTTGTTTTATGCTTAGAATACAATTATGATCTATTATAATATAGTTTAAAGCTTTTATAATAATATTACGTACATTGTCATTCCCAAAAAACAATAATAGACAAAGGAACAATGTCAGATAATAAATGTTTGAATGCGCGGCAATTATTTAATTCAAAAATTTGGAATAAGGAATGCACTCGCTGTGGTACTCGATAATCAAAATATGTATTATCTTTTAATTTATTAGCTAATTTTTATTAGGGTTCCGTAGTCAACAAGGAACCCTTATAGTTTCGCCATGTCCGTCCGTCCGTCCGTCCGTCCGTCCGTCCGTCCGTCTGTCCGCAGTTTAGCTCAGAGACGCACAGTACTAGAGAGCTGTAATTTGGTGTAAATATACGGATTTGTTGTGCCAAAAAAGTGGTAAAATAAAATCTCGTAAAATATTTTTTTTTAGGGTACCTCCAGTACTTACACGTAAAGTGAGGATTTTTTTTTTCTCGCGTACCCCTTAGTGTGGGGTATCATTAAATAGGTCTTTAAAAAATAATGATGGTTTCCATTAACAATTTTTTGATAAAAAAATTCGTTTGTGAAATATTAAGCTTTAAAGTGCTAAATTTTGCTCGATTCGAGTGTCCCCCCCCTCTACCAGCTAAACGGTTATGTTTGGGGGTGTGAAAAAATTCACAATAGTAGTATATATAACGAAGTTTAAAAGAAAATTATCATGACTAAGTAGGCTTTACAACTTTACGAGTAAAAGTCGACCAACTTATAAAATGTACTTGATATCATATTTTCTGAAACAAAATGTATCGGAGTCAACTGCAAATGTAAGTTTGTCAACTTTATTTTTACAGCTTTTATAGGTATGTTTTTTGGGGATAGGTAGGTTTTTATCGTCAACTATTTTTAACTAAATTCAAAAAAAGGAGGAGGTTCTAAATTCGTTGTAATCTTTTTTCTTATGTATTTTCCCCGATTTCTCAAAGACTCCTGGACCGATTTTGAAAATTCTTCTTTTTAAAATTAAATTCAGCGAATCAGTTTCGTTAGTTCGCATAAGTATTTTGATGGGCAACTACGGAACCCTACACTGTGCGTGGCCCGACACGCACTTGGCCGGTTTTTTTGTACATTTTATTTTGTACAATCATATAATTTTTAATGTTGAATGAATATAGAATGCCTTGGACTTTGATAGGCTTATTATAAATGAGTTTGTTTCCTACCAAATAAAAGTTTTTTTTTTATCGTGGTAAAATCATCAAATGAGTCCTTCCACCCCGGGCAGGGCGGGAGGGACTGTCAGACTTGTACTGACTAAAATCCACGGTGTCCTTCAATAGCCCTTTATGTTCCGGTGTCATGAAATAACTCCCGCGACCCCGGTAGGCTTTAGCCCTCTAAGTTCTCATTATGCTGACGCTCTTTGAGGCGCACGTGGAACACGACGCGCTGTCGACCCGGGCATGGTCCATGGTCGGACAGCGAGTTGCCCTTTACTCGCTGTCCGCATGCCTGTGCCTACGGTGGCCGGAGATCGTCTGCCGACTTCCGACGCTGCGGGCGCCTACCACTATGGTTGGGGCGGAGGGAGGACGCTGTCCTCTCCCTCTCGCGGCTCCAAACAAAAGATAGCCAAATTAATTATTTTATTGTACAAATTTGTTTCGTGAGATTGGTTTGGTCATGTAAGTATTACACGTCAGAAATCGAGCTTTTGAAATAAAAAAAGAAAATGCTACGTATTAATTTTTTTTACACTATTCGATGTCGCTGAGGATCAAATTCGGTGAAGTAATGATAACTTGGTAAAATATGAACTAATATGTATACAAACAATAATTTAGTCATTGTACAGCAGAATAAAAAAAAAATTCGCGCAAACTCACTTATAGTTCGAATTTCAAAAAAATCGTTAATGTAATAATTTACACCACGAAGTGATAATAAAAATTTGAAATAAGAACACTATGTTGTGAACATGTAGCGAAACATTATTTATTGGAAAAAAATCCTTATACCTCAAGTTTGTCGCATGTTTCTACTTCACAGAATTTGATAGTTTGATTGCTGAATTTATATTTCAAAAATTTAATTTTTATGTTGTTACCTATTTAATTTTTATCAAATCGGCCTCGAGACTTCCTTAAGGATTTTTCACTATTCCTCATAGTTTAAAATTTAGCCAAACACGCCCCGTTGGAAATTCTAATTGTTTGTTACTGCAAGGAATCATTTAGAAGTACATACTCCCATCTCTCAGCATTAGATCCGAACCCGGTGTTTGTCTTTTCACGTTTTTTAGATCCGTTTTAAAAAGATAAATTGAAATTAATTAACGAAAACACAAAATGGGTATAAGTAAAACCATATGATTGAATTTAAGTTTAGAAGACACATAGGTATGTTTAGCCTCCAATGAAACACCGATAAATAAATTATTGCGTAAACGAAATAATACTTGAACATTTGAAATATTATGAAATTTAGATTCATAGACTTATTGCATGGACTGAGGTTTCTATAGTCAAAAAGCAGATAAATCAGTCCATGCTCTATGTCTTGTTTTACTTTTTTTTTCATGTTCGATTATGTTGCGAGTATCGATTAGGCTGAATGAAGGTTTTTAATCGTTTTGTGAATATTGGGTTTACGGTCAGCACTAAAAAGAGTCATGTTGCAACATAGTTTTTGCAAATTTTTATCCAGACTTTGATCGTAATTATTTATGAAATTATGTATGAACACTGGCAAATCTAGTAATGTATATAGTAAGTTATTTTATTTATTTCACTGTTTAACCATTATTATCATGTGATAAGCTTCTTTATGTACATATTTTTCAGCACATCTAAATTACCTAGTTTTTGGAACGATGTAGCATTTTGTATGTTACACACATTTTACAACAGAATGAGGCAGTTTTATTAACCTCAACATGTTCTTAGAGATATTGTTCACAAACTTATCGCATGAAATAGTTGTAGTAACATATTTTTGATCAAAAATTGGATGCTGAAAGTTGACAAAAAATATTGTGTAATAGCTCAAATTTCGAATCACCCGGTCGACTCAGCTGATGTGTCATGTGTCAAAATATTGTCGTGCAGTGGTTAAGGTTAATGTAACATTGTATGTAGATTCGACTTTGAGTATTACGTTACAATACTACCTCCCTGACTGACGAGTATTCGCGTAAGTCATTTAGTATAGATCTGGTGCGCATTGTGATGCTCGATTGTCTTCCTCCACTGATGAAGTGTTCGTATCTGTAAACTTACATTACGCGTGAATGCTCGCGGTGAGGGAGCGCCTTTAGAAGAAAACAAGCGAGGCAGATTTTAAATAATTAAATATTCAAATTGCCATGGTGGTATACAACAGTGACGGTGCAAATTCAATAACCATCAGTAGATTCAAAAAACCAACTTGCAAAAAAACCTTTTATTTCAGTTCGCAGACATATAAAAGTAGCGAGAACTATGTCTCTCTTCAACACACAACAGCTCCAAAGTTTGGAGTTCCAAGTCAATAACGATGAAAAACTCCGGGTTTGCCGGGAATCCGAAGCGGAGTTTCAACAATACATTTTTAAAGCAATTGATATTCGCATAGCCATCGGGCTCCCAATCTAGATGGAAAGCTCCCCAGTGCCCCGTTCATACAGTCGGACGCATATTGCAGTCATTGCCAGAATAGAGCCACAGCAACGCGTTACTGTAACACAGGGCATGTATTACGCCAGTGAAATATCGCAACTGCATCGAACACATCAATAAAGTGCGCCTATTGAAAAATAAAACACGATCCATTGTTTTTTTTATATAAAAATGTGGGCAGGCTTTTTAAACGTTGCACATCTATTTTAAATATATGGGCTTTATTTTGTAACAGACTGAAATGATATCGTAAGCGCATTATGTCAGAAGGGTTTGTGTTATTTACATGGAAAAAAAAAACTGAAAACTTTGATCCGCCGTATTGAATTTTCCGTGAAGTCATCAATGGTATAATAAAATTTTGGTTTCTGTTAAGTACAAAAGGAATTCATAAGTGTTATTTGTAAATTCTATCCTCGGAAGCATTATACCCTTATACACACAGATACTTACATAACCATTACCTACAAGCCACTCAAAAACGATTTTCTTCAAAAATTCAATCGTTAAGCCACATTAATAGCTAATATTAAGGAAAGGAAGAGGGAATTTCCTATTAGCTCCGCAGTTGGTTGAAAAAAAAGAAACAGAAGCAGTCCCTGTGAGGATTTTAATCAGAGTACGATATAAATTATTAACTGACCACAGAAGTTGGCCGGCGAGCAGAATTTGTTAAAAACTATGTGTTATGCTGCACAACCCTGACAGTAACCCCATGTGGACCTCATTACTGGGTCTTGTTTTTGTTACGTTTAATTTATTTTCAGCCATGTTTTTACAGATTAAAGTAGAAGTTTTTTTTTACAGCTCGTTTTATGAACAGATAACCTGGTTTTTTTTTGTTTTTCTCGCAGCATAGGAGTTATTAGTAACATGGTGGCCTACAGAACTTCTTATAGCGTGAGTTGTTAGGCTGTGGGAAAGAGACAGAGTATAACTACTCACGTTTTAAAGTGTAGGCCACTTGAGCTTATTTTGTTGAGTTTCTATTATTTAAAAAATAAGGAAGATTTTCATTTATTATAAATAAATCTTCCTTAAAGGGGTTTAAACGTTTTTCTATAGGGAGTGTACCAGATCAAAAGACAAACAGACTTGTACGTGTTTGACAGCTCATAACTCGGAAACGTGACGTTTTACGAGGTTTCGCCTCATGCATTTTATGTTTGTATTGATAAATGATCTATCGATCTATGAATGTTTCAGATGTGACTGCCAAAAAACTAAAATGACGGATAGCACCTGGTACAAAAGGCACATAGTCATTGAAATTTTATAAACGATAGTGAGGACTATTTTACATAGGTACTGTGATTATAATTGTGTTTTGTATCATGTAATAATTAGGTATGTTAGTTTTTTTAGAAGAACGTGGATAGTAAACAGCAGACTTTAACATTTATAACAAACGCCTTGGCATTTTTTAGTAATTTAATAAAAATAATGATATAATCTCAAATTTTATGACACCCCTGGGTACAAAGGGATGTTCCTGATAACAACCGGAGAACATAAACCCGTAGCTGTTACAAAAAGCCATTTAGGTTTAATTTTACTGAAGTTTGATAATAAAATCTGAACCTTGCCATAATACCCGGGATTTTAGCTATTAGATAAACTTGTATCAGAGGCACTAGCATGACTTGTTTGTTTGTGAAGTCAACTGGAACTTTGGTCACATTCATTTTACTAGATACGCTTTTTTAGGCTTCCATACATTGGACGCAGTAAAAACTTCAAGCACGCTATAAATAGATTGCAGGCCCATGTCCAAAATGGATGGGTCATATGAACCACCAGGTGACGATATAAGAGCATAAAATAATAAGATTCACCAGTATGCGGTCACTTGTAAGCTGTTTGTTGTTTATTTTATATTTAGCTAACGCGGTATAGCCATTAAAAGTAAATTAATATATCCTATCATTCTCCAACTCCACGACCTCATCCCACCAGCCTCTTCCTCTTCTATCATCGCACATCTAGACGCACGCCAAATTGCCATCCTTTTATAGCTATACCACAAATTTGCACTAAGCGTTTCCAAACGTCTTTTATAATGCGAACAGCGAAGGAGTAGAACTCTCTGCCTGCGTCTGTGTTTCCGAACGCATACAACCCTAATCTCTTCAAAGTTAGAATGAACAGGCTTCTTGGTAAGCTCGCTCCATCGTCGACCTTGTCTTAGTCATTCCTGACCTAGACTACGGTCAAAAGCAAACCCATATCAAATAAAAAATAAAAATAAACTATCGTCTCATAGAACCAGAAACATTCCAACATTATCGTCTTCCATTCAACACAAGGTTGGTCTCCGCGACCGTCAGTAGGCATACGCGATATAGGGAAGGTGAATCGGGTGACAATGTGAAAAAATGGGACATTAAACGAATTATGCTTTCTAGTACGATTGTAATTATTCGGAACAAATAGTTGACAAAGCTCAAACACATCAATAGGTACGTCTACGCATAATGGGGTCCGACCTTTTTTGTATGGGCCGTGTACCAGGTGCCATCCGCTATTTTGTTTTTTTTTTCAAAACGGCGCACACGAATGAAACATTGATAAATCGATAGATCACATCAATACAAACATAAAATGTCTGGGGCAAAACCTCGTAAACCGTCACGTTTCCGAGTTATGAGCTGTCAAACATGTATAAGTAGTGACATATTTTTTTATTTATGTTTCATTCGTGTACGCCGTTTTGTAAAAAAACAAAATGGCGGATAAATAAGGAACTGGCACAAAAGGCACAAAGCCCTTTACGGACATCATTAGGTCAACAACTAGATCGGTCGATTGTAGCATTTAACATTCAATTCCTCCTGTAGTATGAGAAAGAGTCTTCATTTTATGTTACTATTCGAGATTTTTATTCCTATTATTCCACCTAGTATCCACTGAAAATAGTCTACTCTTCTAACATCTTATTAAAAATGCAAAATTACTATTTTTGGTTTTACTTTGTACTTACAAAAGTAAATAGGGGTGTACTTAGCATAAACATTTTTATAGTAAAAAAAAAACAAAAGCTAATCCAATTATAGTAATTCAAAAACCATGTTGATGTATTTTCATTATTAATGTACTTTTCTACTCAATGAACGAAAACCGTACCTTCCAAGTATTCTAAAGTACATTATGGCGTTTTTAGATCGCTATCTCTGGGTTTCCTTTGCGGTGTTTTCTTCATCGTTTTATGATTTTCCTTTATACAAAAGTGAACTTTATTGAAAAGGGCTTTGTATTAATTTGCCAGAGTCAACTTGTTTTGTTTCCATTATTTATTGACGGAAACAGATTTCTGATTTTCTTGCTTTCATGGATAGTTACCATGGAGATTTCCTTTTTCATAAAGCCGCCAATTTTCTTTCAAAATAAGAGAAATAAGGAGCTTTGATTAATGTTAAAATTATTAAAGCGTATTTTAATGATAAATGTCAATTAATAATAAAAAATAATATGTGGGCGCTTAATTCCTTGCAAATACTTAATATAATTTTGTCCAGAATCTTTAATACTAACATTTTAAAATTCAATTTAGCCTATTGCAGTCCACTGGTGGACATATGCCTCTCCGTTGCCCAACTTTTTTGAGGTCGTCGGTGTATCTAGCTGGGGAATCTACGCTTACCAATACGCGGTCTTCACTCCCGACCTCGTCTACTCCACCCGCGATAGGCCATTCGAAAAACATGGCCACTAATGGCCAGCCCCATTGCCACTTCAGTCTGCTTACTTTTCAAATTAAATCGGTTACTCCGGTTCTTTACCAGATTTTATCCCTCAAATAATTAATTTAAGATCGTGAACTTCAAATCTACAGTTAGAACTCATCCTAACTAAATTGCTAAACGCACCAACATGCGAAAGTGTGTCTCGTACCGTTTTTTCGACAAACCTCTAAACGCGTGGTTTGCCTAAAATGATGCTCTCGGGATTAATGGTAAGTATCACTTCATGATTATTGATCGATCGATTTGGATAGGACGCAGTATTGGAGTAAATGGTAAATGACTTTCATAGTCCAACATTTTGCATGCATTTCTCTTAAAATGATTTCCTATAAATTATTACTTGATTTGAATTAATGATTCTGCAACGGCATTAATTTAGCATTTATAAATAGCTTATGATGTAGGTAATTATGGAAACACATTATTTCATTAAAATTGGAGGCACTAGACCTGCAATTTTAATGAAATAATGTGTTTCCATTTTTTCAGTTCACCTAGCTAGCATTTGAACCACTTAACAATCATTTTCAAATTACAATTAAATTTTTAACGACTATTGATTCCTTTTCATCTATTTTTAGTTTTCTTTGCTTAAGCAAATGGGATTAAAGTTAACTTTAATCCCAAGCAACCAATGCAAATAATTGTGAGCCGGAAGAAGCTTATAGCTTCCATTTGCATTTCTATACAAAAAATACGGTTTTAAATAGGTTTTTCTTCATATTTCTTTCCATTATACTCAAACAATAACTAGTAACTGTATCACATTTTCACCCAGTTCAAATAATATATTTTTTAGCCTTGTGGCAGAACTTGCTCGATCTCGCGTTTTTGTATGTTTTGTGTACAGTTTAATGTACCTGTTAACAATACAACCTGTCCGCGCTAGGTGACGGAGCGTGGACCAGTGGCTTGACAGTCTTAGATCTCGTTACACCCACCATGTGTTTTCAATAAATACCTAAACTAAAGCTAAATGCCTAAACTAAGGAGTCGTTTAAGGACACCCGAAGTGTTGGGCGTAGCGTCACGCGGGGCGGGCCCTCGGAAAAACAAACATAACTACAGCTATAGTATGCGAGCGTTTACGGAGGTGCGGCAACAATTGACGAACATTTTTTACCCTAGCCGCTCCGCCAGACGCGCCGCTTGCTCTTGGACGGTGCTTTACCCATATACTAAGCTATCACCATCTTTAGTACATGTTCTTTAGGAAGACAGCGTAGTCATGAATATGTATATCGAGAATCAGTATATTCGGCACATAGATGTTACTAACATCGGATTTAGATGGACAGATATTTAGGTTTGATTTATTGACTGGTTTTGAGTTGAAGTTTAGGGGAATAGCGTTAACTATTCCGTATAACGTTTTTTGTTAGGTAAATATACCTACAGTTTTTTATAAGGAAATACGGAGATCCTTTTTATATTTACGCAACAAACACTGCTGCTACAACAACTCAAAGTCCCTTTAAAATACTTTAAGTCCTTTTATCAATCATATTCAATTTATACCAAGTGAGCTCAAATCACGGTACATTAAATTAAACCAAAGTACCTATCGGAAAATATGCCAAAATGTATACTTGAAAGTCTCTAGCGAATTCCCTATCGATACATTATACACGAATTACTTATTGTAAGGTAATCCATTTCCTTGACAACCATCACGCGATCATCGGAAGCTTTAATTTTTTACTCCATTCGGATAATCAATCTAAAAATATAGACAAGATAAAAAGGTACGTGTATTTTTTTAAATAAAATCTTCAGGTTTGAAAAGTATTAAAACAAAATATAGCAGTTGAGTTACATGTAGAGATGTCTAGTGGCCTACGATGACGTCATTATTATTATTAGCATGAATAGTCACGGTCAGGGAACGAGATGGCGCTAGACGACTTGTATAGCTCTGTCTTTTTCCCACAGCCTAACTATTCACGATTTAAGCCATCATGGTAGAACTGTAAGTTTGTAGCGTTAAATAAACGGTAGTATTCGTTAAATAAATCAGAGGGACACGCGTTGGAGCATCCACACGACAGACTATGCGCATACGGGCAAAGAGACCATTTAGGCACACAGTGCCTAAGGAAGAGTTTTTGCCCGCATCCCAGGGTGCACCGTCCCGAAAAACTGGTCTTCCCCCCGGACGTATCCGAGAGGGAACTCCAGTCCACGGGCGCACGTGGAGGTTTCCTGTCATAGCACCCCATGTACTTAAGTACTTGACAATTTTCAGCTATAATTCTTCTGACAATTTTCACTCTCGAAACTGTTCGTTAAAGGCCTATTCAGACCTAAGCGGTATTCGCTACCGTCTGCGGCAGAGAAAACCCAGTGGGTATGCGGTAATATTACTGTTCACACCAAAACGGATTTCGCTTTCCTTATGGATAGAATAACTCGCGGTATGTAGTACCTCTACCCACAGCGGCAGCGAATATCTCTCAAGTCGCTCTGGCCACGGTACTTGATACTATGTAAATACCTGACCGAAACCCGCGCGGTATGTACCTCTACCCACAGCGGCAGCGAATATCGCTTAGGTCTGAATAGGCCTTAACGTTCCCTGGCGAAAAAATCTCATTTAAAGTTGTTACATCTTCAATGTTAATTACAATAATGTTCTTATCAACAATGAAACTATCAGAAGCGAACCAAATCAACACACACCACATCAATTCAACCGTGGTACTTCCAGTATCACTAAACCACGTTTCAAGGGATAGATCGCGTGCCGTCGAAGATTTATAACTCAATCCGACAATCAGCGAAACGCTTAACTAGCTGACGATAAGGTGTCGGCGAATGATTGCGTCCGTCTATTCGCCGTGAAATACGAACTATCGACTGTTAACCGTTAAATACGATTTCTGGATAGATTATGATGTTATTTGGGGCTGTTGCACGTCTATTGGTATTGGATTAACTGCTTTGATTTAAGCACTTAATGCAATATAGATAGATTCGTCGTATGGTTTCAAATCAAAAGGCAAAATGAAGACTTTTGATTAGGAAATATTATTCGAACCTGTCATTGTTTGCGTTCATGTGAAATACGGATGATTTAATTGAAATAGTTTTGTTTTTTTAGCGAAAGTGTTGATGTGAAAATTGACATTTTAAACCTTGCATGAAAGGGCTTAAAATGATCATTACTTATGTAACCATCAGCTTAACGTTTTTCTAGCTGGGGATAAGGTATTGGTGAATGATTGCGTAAGTCTTAGAAGTTCCTATTTCATGGCAAATAGACAGAGGTTTTGTTTATCCCAGACAATACAGTTACGTTAAATTCCGTCAAATATTTCACAATTTTTGATTCATACACTCATTCTTATAGTATATTTCACGAACTCAACCTGATATTTTCTTTGAAATAAAAAACCCATTAGTTTCGCCTAAGTAGTCGGAACCTCGCATGTTATAACGAGTTGGTTCACCCCTATCAGTCTTTCCACCTGATGTTCAAGTGTATGCTTATAATGGTAGCCATACACCATACTGCCTATTTGTCAATTCGGCATAAAACTGCCAATTTGCTCAAATAGAATTGAACGTGTATGGGGGTAGAATGCCAATTTGATGGCATGACATGCCAATTTTGATAGGTCATCAAATCGTTTTTCACACAACGTCAAATCGGCATCAGTGATGCCATCTTAGCAACTTCATAGATAGTTAGCTAATTTTATAAAGGTGCTAGAAAAAAAGCTAAAAAGTGTAACTTGTGGCTAAACTTTTTAGCTACTTTTCTACAGGGACGGTTAGGCCACGTTCACACGGCGATTATTTTCCCGTATACCGTACACGAGATTTTATCGAATAGAGTTGACCAGTTTTAGGACAACTTTGCACGGTACACGGTAAAATATTATATTTCTCAAACACGGGATTTTCCCGTATGAACGCCGTTTAAACTATTTTTAAGTTTTCATTTGTGAACTGTTATTACTGCTCTATTCGATAAAATCTTGTATACAGTATACGGGAAAATAATCGCCATGTGAACGTGGCCTTTTTTTTTTTTTTTTTTTTTTTTTTAGGTGGTAAAATCATCAAATGAGTCCTCCCGCCCTGGGTGGGGCGGAAGGGACTGTCAGACTCTTACTGACTAAAATCCACCCGTGTTCCTTCCTATGCCCTTTACGTTCCGGGGCCACGGTAACCTGGGTTAAGAAAAAACCCGCGACCCCAGCAGGCATTTGGCGCGAAACACGACGCGCCACCGACCCGGGCTTGGTCCTTGGTCGGACGGCGAGCTACCCATCACTCACCGTCCGCAAGCCCGCTCCGCCGCTGTGCCCTCTGCTGATCAGAGGGACACGCGTTAGAGCATCCACACGACAGGCTATTTGCATACGGGCAAAGAGACTACTTGGGCACACAGTGCCTAAGGAAGAGTTTTTGCCCGCATCCCAGGGTGCACCGGCCCGAAAAACTGGTCTTCCCCCTGGACGTATCCGAGAGGGAACTCCAGTCCACGGGCGCACGTGGAGGTTTCCTGTCATAGCACCCCATGTGAACGTGGCCTTACCAGGAAAACTGAGGCTTTTCGCACATGGATCGTATGTACACTCGTAAAAAAAAGAGTTATTCATTTTATTTTAAACCAAAATACGATTGAAAACTTGAGAGGTGTCAAGGGACCACGAAAGCAAGTTAAAAAAAGGTTCATGCTATTTTCGACCTTATTGACATTTATGCAAACACCTGATTTTAACGAAGGAGCAATGTTAACGAATGAGAATGTGAGAAAAACAAACTAAATTTTAAATGTCGATAAGGTCGAAAATCGCTTGCACCACTTTTTTTAACTTGCAATCCTTAAGCAAATGTTTTCCGACCTTCAAGCGATTTTCGACCTTATTGACAACGATGCAAACACCGGATTTTAATGAAGAAGCAATGTTAACGAATGAGAATGTGAGAAAAACAAACTAAAGGAGGTGTTAATTTGTTCCCTACATTTAAGGCCAAGCCGTGTACCTCAAGGACAAAAATACGAAATTATAGGAAAAAAATCGTAGATTTTGAAAAAAAATATGTTGTATTTATTTGGGCATTTGTACCATATGAAATTGTCGATCCAAAATGTTAAAACTTGCAACCCAAGAATTGATTTTCAATCTAGCAATGTCATACGTCTCCGACATGATGCGTTTCGTTACTTCATTTATAAACGTGTGAAATCCCAAAAATGTACTTTACAGAATTTATTTATGTATTTCAAATAAGTTATAATTACTAGTACACATATTTTGTGAATAATCATGGGAATAAGAACTTTAAAAAATGCATTTATTTCACATTTCGTATTATTTTTTGCGTTTGGTTATCTGCCGGCCAAAAACCAGGGTTCCCGACCTAGTTCGACAGTTTTTTTCTATTGTTGTTGATATTCATTACTGTCAAAAAGCTGTCAAATAATGAAACATCGATGTCATATTTTGACGTGATTTTGACAAATGAAACAGATTGAAGCTGTCATAAACGTTTCTTTGAACGCAGTTCCGTTGCGAAGTAGTGTTTTTTCATATACTTTTATTTCTTTTTCTATCTAGTATTGAAGGATTTTAAATACTGCTAAAAATACTAATTATTGGAAGGGATTTTAATAATAATTTGTACCTCGGTACATGGTTGGGCCGAAAAATTAACACCTCCTTTAAATGTCGATAAGGTCGAAAATCGCTTGCACCACTTTTTTTAACTTGCAATCCTTAAGCAAATGTTTTCCGACCTTCAAGCGATTTTCGACCTTATTGACAACGATGCAAACATCGGATTTTAATGAAGAAGCAATGTTAACGAATGAGAATGTGAGAAAAACAAACTAAATTTTTAATGTCGATAAGGTCGAAAATCGCTTGCACCACTTTTTTTAACTTGCTATCCTTAAGCAAGTATTTTCCGACCTTCAAGCGATTTTCGACCTTATTGACAATGATGCAAACACCGGATTTTAATGAAGGAGCAATGTTAACGAATAAGAATGTGAGAAAAACAAACTAAATTTTTAATGTCGTTAAGGTCGAAAATCGCTTGCACCACTTTTTTTAATCTAATTCGATAGTCTCATGGTGAAATGAAAAGGTGCTAGAAATTGTAGCTGTCGTCACCGAATAATAGCCAGATCTAGTTGCTGAGTTGGCATCACTGGTGCAGATTTGAAGTTGTGACAAATCTATCGTATCGATAGGCAGGATGGTGTATGGTGTATATGGACGAACTGCCGATTTGAAACAATTGCAAGCCGCAAATCTATCGTATCGATAGGCAGGATGGTGTATGCCTACTATTAGACTTAACGGTTTGACATGTCGTATACATTGTGCTATAGTGAAAACATATCAAGTGTTCACTGACAGACTTTTATTTTAACAACTACGAAATTGACAGGCAAAGGGTGTTATAAAAATGTATTATATTAGAAATAATGAAAGTTGAATTATGTAGGCAGGTGTATTTACCGTAGGGCCTTATCATAAATTTTTAGTTATTATCTATATAAATAAAAGAACCGTGGTTTTTATTTTGACTCGACTACAGCCGAAACCGCTAAACGCAGAAACTTGAATTTTGGACAGCATTTGCAGTCTACCATGGAGACTGGCAATAAGACGGGATTTTGCGAAAATCCTCCTCTAAGGGGGTGAAAAGGGGTGAAAACGTTTGTATGAAAAATCTTATTCCTTGAGTTTATAAACTTGAAACTTACCACGAATAAGAACACCAGTAAATAAATAAGTGTAGCACCACTACTTTTGAAACGACCCTCTATTGGTAATCTAGACGATGTTAAAGTTTGTATGGGAAAATCATAACGCGTGAGCTGATGAATTTGAAAATCAGTATTTATATACTAGATAAGAATTAATCAAACACGTGTTTAAAAGGGGTATTCAAGTTTTAAGGGGAGGATATTAAACCACTAAACGTAGAAACGTGAATTTTGGAAGATAGTTGCAGTTTATAATGTAAGTAAGCTTTAAGAAAGGATTTTGCGAAAATCTACCTCTAAGGGGGTGAAAAGGGGTGAAAGCCTTTGTATGTAAAATCTTTTTCTTTGGGTTGATAAACTTGAAACTTGGTACTATTCGTACCAAGTTTCAAGTGAGTATAAGTAAATAAAAAAGATGAGCATTATTAGTTTCTTAAAACTACCCTCCATTGGTAATCTAGGGGTTGTTAAAGTTTGTATGGGAAAATCATAACGCGTGAGTTGATTAATGTGAAAATCAGTTTTTATATACGATTTTTCAAAAATCACCCCCCAAGTTGGTGAAAAGGGGTATTCCAGTTTTAAGGGGAGGATATTAAACCACTAAACGTATAACCTAATTTTTGGTCAGTAGTTGCAATTTATTATGTAGGTGAGCACTAAGAAGGGATTTCGAAAATCACCCCATAAATTGGTGAAAAGGAGTGATTAAGTTTAAAGGATATCATTTTACTGTTTGCTTCGATAATCTCAAAAGTGGGCATAAAATATCTCTAAATCGAATAAAGGATTTATTAATATATCAAAAATCAACCCCTAGCGGGGTGAAAAATCGGAATATCAGTTTGTCTACTACGATTGATTGTTTGTGTTGAATAGGCTCCGAAACTACTATAGTATTTTTATAAAGTATCTCTTAAGGAGGGTGAGCGGGAATTAAATTCACTGAGTTCGAAGTAAAAAACACGCGCAGACGAAGTCGCGGGCAAAGTGCTAGTTCTGACATAAAGTAAACTGATGAAACTTTGACATTTTCAAATTGACTAATTTCAAGGTAAAATTAAATCCTTCTTCGTACACCAGAGGCGCTGTTCCATTTTCCCAAACAAGAAACGCTTTACAATACTGGAAAGACGCTGTAAAGTAAAATAGTGAAAATTCGTGATAAGCGTATGGATGCAGGAGTTAAACTGCTTGACTGAAGTGGGAGTGGGCTGGACACGCTGATTGAGTCCAACCGGAGAGATGGACAATAGTTATTTGACATGCAAGGCTGCATTGTTGAGTTTTAGCGCGAGTACTTGAATTGAAAACTGAGCGAGCGAAGGATTCTAAGATTGAACCGCAAGAGAAACGAGTGGTTCAAAAGTAGAATCCTGAACGATGCGAAGTTTGCAAAGGTACGAGACGCAGAAGAAACTTTGCTGCCGAGTGCAACACACAACTTTTCACCTCACACAGCGAGGAAATGGAGTGGGGGCGGCGCGCCTGTCAGTGTAAAAACAATTGAATACAAGGTGTGTTCGAATTTTGAACAATACTTTGTGCTCTAGAGCACAAAATGGAGTTTTGAAGAATCTTTCCGAGCGTGTGAGGTGAAGATTTGAAGTGCAACACACAACTTTTCAAGTTGTGTGTTGCACTCGACAGCAAAGTTTTTCTCACGTCTCGTACCTTTGAAAACTTCGCATCGCTCAGGATTCTATATTGTAACCGCTCGTTTCTCTCGCGATTTAATCTTAGAATCCTTCGCTTACTCAGTTTTCAATTCAAGTACTGGCGCCAAAAGCCAACTTTGCAGCCTTACATAGCAAATAACTATTCTTATTAAATTGATATGACAGCTGATGTAGAAAAATATGTTATTTTAACATCAATCCCATAGTAATTTAAAAGATAAACTTATTGCTTTACAATAAGATGAAGTAAACAATCGATAAAACAGTAATTAAGAAATTCCTAACTGAGCTATGAAATTATGCAATCAACTTATTTCATTAATTAAATCAGTCGAACAAACAGTAGTTTTCTCTGTAATTTTATTGTAACAATAATGAAACAGGAAAACAAACGTAGGTAGGTACACTATCGACATTTATTCATCTTCGCATTCCATTGTTCCTCGATGTTAATATCCGTCGCGGAACAGAATCGGAATTAAAAATAAAAAGGAAATGAAATGTACGATAATAATAATTGTACCTGTTGTTGGCAATACATCGTACTCGCATTGTTTTTGTTTGTTTCTTCTAAATTAAGACAATCGTCTACCGAGTGCTCTTTCATACTAAAAGAGAAAACGTTTTCCTAAAATATATTTATATACACCTAGTTTTTTACTGTAGGTACCAGAAGCATTTAAAAAAATCATTGAGATAGGATAAAATTTAGGGGCAGGAAAACGTTTTCTCTTTTAGTATGGACGAGCGCTCGGTAAACGATTGTCTTAATATCTTGAGCAATGAAAATGGCCTCTTTATTCTTCTTTATATACATAGCAACCTATTAAATATCGCTATCAGCAATAAGAAATGATAAATTCTTAAAACTCAAATCAAAACATGTTTTAAAATAACTTAGATTACTACTTTGTTTAATTGACAAGTCCTCATCCCCCCCTTATTTTTTCCTGTTCACAACCACATTTACGACCACATTGTGAAACATAATCATTAAATTAAAGAATATATTGATTATTGAAGAAAACCATTGTAATATTATGAAGTAGGTATTTGAATCACAATTTGGAAGCGCTAGAACGAGTGCGTGATGTTATATTTCGATTAAAAAAAAAAAAATCTTCTATACATCTAGTAATACTGATTACTAGATGTATAGAATCTAGTAATACTGATTAGTAATATAAATTCTAGTAATACTGATTGTGCTTCTCGCCTTAAATGCAATAGGATAGGTACTTGTATTTTCGATTCATAAATGGACATAAATTAAGTTTTCATCCCACCTATTCGAAAAGGACGACTTGGTTCGCCTTTAAATGCGCCCAAAACTGGTGTTTTCTGTAGGGAATTTTTAGCGGGCAGAAATGAGTTTTTAATCCTCTTTATAAGTGCGCCGCAAAGAACATTGCCGCGCACTTTTTGAATTTGGAACATCTTAGTGCTCGGCACCAAAGAAATCCAACGCAAATAGTGTTTGAATATAGGCTGGCTGGAATGACGGCCCATAGAAACGCCACGTCACTGGCTGAATAAAAATTGTAGATTGTTTTTGAAGTGAAAACTTCTTTAGCGGCGTTGTACACTTTTTCTGTAATGGGTAAAAAATTTAAAACTCGCGTCAGGGTCACGTGACCCTGATCGAAAATGAGTAAGACGTCATTCAAATTAAAAATAAAACATAGTAACAAAAAAGTTTTCACTTCTACCGGCACTCCTGGAGTGCAACCTTTTTTTTTTTTTTTCGGACAGTGGCATGGATGTATTAACTGTACGTTGTAATTTAATGTTTTCCACGATGCGTTCACATGTTTTCGCCTCGTTCTCAATGAAATCTTCTATATAATTTTCATAATTGCGAAAATGTCTCAAATATAAGTTTTTAGTTGTTTTATTATTAGATAATTTCAATTTGACGGCGCGTTGTGTGTGTCCCACGCGCGCCTCAAAAAGCGTCAGCACAATGACGGGGCCCCCCTCTCAGAGGGCCAAAGCCTGCCGGGGTCGCGGGATTATTTCCTTACCGTGACCCCGGAACAGAAAGGGCTATTGAAGGACACCGTGGATTTTAGTCAGTAGAAGTCTGACAGTCCCTCCCGCCCTGCCCGGGGTGGGAGGACTCATTTGATGATTTTACCAAGCGAAAAAAAAAGATAATTTCAATTTAGTTGTTACTCTATGCTTTGTTAACCCGTATAATAATATTAAAATAAAATACGAGGCGCTTTTTATTTTCTCATAGTGGGTGATGAAAAGTAGAGTGTATCACTCGGGCGCAAAATATATTTTTGGCTCGGGCGGCGTACTTTGAATCCCTCGCTACGTTCGGGATTCTACTAAAGAATCCCTCGCTACGCTCAGGATTCTACAGTAGAATCCCTCACTTCGCTCTGGATTCAAAATAGCGCCCTCGCCGTAAAAATATTACTTTGCTCCCTTGTCATACAATCTACTATTTCATCCCACCTATTCGAAAAGGACGACTTGGTTCGCCTTTAAGTGCGCCCAAAACTGGTGTTTTCTATAGGGAATTTTTAGCGGGCAGAAATGAGTTTTTAATCCTCTTTATAAGTGCGCCGCAAAGAACATTGCCGCGCACTTTTTGAATTTGGAACATCTTAGTGCTCGGCACCAAAGAAATCCAACGCAAATAGTGTTTGAATATAGGCTGGCTGGAATGACGGCCCATAGAAACGCCACGTCACTGGCCGAATAAAAATTGTAGATTGTTTTTTTTTTCGGACAGTGGCATGGATGTATTAACTGTACGTTGTAATTTAATGTTTTCCACGATGCGTTCACATGTTTTCGCCTCGTTCTCAATGAAATCTTCTATATAATTTTCATAATTGCGAAAATGTCTCAAATGTAAATATAAGTTTTTAGTTGTTTTATTATTAGATAATTTCAATTTGACGGCGCCTTCTGTCCCACGCGCGCCTCAAAGAGCGTCAGCATAATGACGGGGCCCCCTCTCAGAGGGCCAAAGCCTGCCGGGGTCGCTACGTTCGGGATTCTACTAAAGAATCCCTCGCTACGCTCAGGATTCTACAGTAGAATCCCTCACTTCGCTCTGGATTCAAAATAGCGCCCTCGCCGTAAAAATATTACTTTGCTCCCTTGTCATACAATCTACTATTATTTTCAATAGCGCCTCTGGTTTACAATGAAGAATATTCTAACAATCTGTACATCTCTGTTGGGGCTAGATTTCGTCATACAAGATGTACTTGAATTTAAAAAAAAACTTGTACTTATTTGATATTTGGGGAATAATGATCTCAAACCCTGACTGGTTTTGTTATTGCCACTCATTATTTGTTACAACTATTAAATAAACAAAAATAATGTTCAAAACTATCTGCTTATTGTATTTTCTCAGGCTTGAAAAGATATTTTGATGCAAATCAGAAAGATTTGTCAAGCGCTTGATCTATGTTTGCAGTTAAAAGCACATGCGAGCGTATCCAAATACGATTTTACAATTCGTGCAAAACAAAATGGTGACACGATAACGGTGACAAATGTAACCAGAGATACAATTTTGTAGAGGAAGCCTGGGGCTGGTCATAAGCAAAGCTGCAAAATGCAAGGTTTTGAGTTATAAAATCAAGTACGAAAATAAACTGTAAGTTAACATGAACAACTATAATTATTTCTGATAGGCAGACGAGAATGGTAGAAGAAAACATGTTGCTAAGACCCGAAAAGGTAACAATCATGTGGCAAGGAAAGGAAGATGATGAAGAGTCATATTATGTTTGAAGGAGCATCCGGTGAATGAGAAAAGAGAGATAATATAATATAATACGAGTATAATGTAATTAATGAAGTAGTTGTCCCAGCTTCAACCATGAACCACAGCGAGAGACCTCATTTCATGATTATCTAACCTAAAAAAACTTTTTTGAAATTTTCCAAATCGGTCCAGGCGTCTTACATAAAAAAAGAAATTCCGACGAATTGAGAACCTCCTCCTTTTTTTGAAGTCGGTTAAAAATCGGTGTCTTTGAAAATCTACAATCCTATTGAGCAAAACGGATCTATGTGAGCAACTTCACGAGATATACATTATTGTTATAATTATACTAAACCTATAACTTTTTCTGAAAACTGCATCAAAATCAGTTCAGCCAAACGCGAGATAATCGTGGACAAACATACATACAGGTCGAACTGAGAACCTACTTTTTATTTTGAAGTCGGTTAAAAAGCAAATCATCTTTGGTCTAGAAGTTTATAGAATATTTTTTCTAATACTTAGCAAAACTAGGCAGTATTAAGTGGGCGTTTAGGGAGTTGTGTTTTCAAACTTTTGACGTCCTGACAGTTACAAAAGACGGCCTGTTAATTTGAATAAATGAGTTTCAAATTTTCCTTTTCTGCCCAACTCTTCAAGTTCAATTAAGTTAATAGGATATTTACAATTTAAGGTAAGTTTCTTAATTAATGTAAAAATAACTTGGTACAACACAATAGCTTGTTATACAAGGCTTATTTGAATAGTTGACTAATTGGAGGATTATTATGTTGCTTGTTAACAAGAGATTGACATAGTATTGGTAACCCAGTTAATTGATGAGGCAGGAATGGAGTACAGTCATCACGGCACTAAGTACCAGTGCGAGTACGTAAATAAATTCGAATAAAATTTAAATCTAAAGTCCACTTATTCTATAATATTATTTTGACTTAAAAAACAATGAGCAGAATCTAAGTGCACAAAACTTAAAAAATATTACGTTTGAAGCTTTAAAGTCAATCATGAGTCAATCAACTTGCATCTTTGCTTCTAGGCTAGATTTGGGACAAAGAGCAACCCCTTTTAAGTAAAAAATAAGTATTTCAATTATAAAATTAATAAACAGTCTGAGATCAAATGAGTCCTCCTACCCCTTACTGTCAGACTTGTACTGACTAAAATCCACCGTGTCCTTCAATAACCCTTTATGTAAAGGGTCACGGTAATGAGATAAGTCCCGCGACCCCGGCAGGCTTTGGCCCTCTAGAGGGCCCGTCATCATGCTGACGCTCTTTGAGGTGCGCGTGGAACACAAAGCGCCGTCGACCCGGGCATGGCCCATGGTCGGGCAGCGAGTTGCCCTTTACTCGCTGCCTGCGCTGCCTCGCGCCTACGGTTGTCCTGAGAATCACTTGAAGATATGTAGACTTGAAAGTAGCAGAATTTTTCATTATGTAAAGCATTAAGTCTTATTGAACACTGGAAACATATTCGATTCTAAAAATATTTCACTTGCAAGGCTCAACTATTTAATCACAATAAATTTCACTACAAAACTCCAAGTGGCTTGAAGTACCAAATTCGATTTCGCTTTTACAAAGTTAAAAAAGACATTGAACGACGAAAGCAACAACGATCTCTAGAGAAATATGTACAATCTTTTTAATCAAATCTGAACTACTAAACATGTAAACATGTTGTAAGAGCATCTAAGTTATCACCTTTGCGTGCATTTTACTATTCCCCCGGGAGCAATATGCTCTACCTACATTAACGTGTGAGCTAAGAGTGGAACGCTATTCCTTTGCTTTAAAAATGTCACTGAAGCAAGTACAAAATTTAAAAATTTTCGTAACAAAGTATTTTCTTTGGTGTACATTCATGTGTGAAGGATGCAACATGCACTTAACGTAATTCTAAAATGATTTTGTACCGAGATTTCTGTGGCATGCAGACTATTTGAATAGACCATAGATTCTGTAAACGCGAATACACACACATACGATACGACGTCGCAACGGAGCACGTTACCGTATATGCGATATCGTGTCGTGATGACAGAAAAGGTTCCCATCCATTTGCATAAAATTGTAAGAGATAATTTATAACATGGCAAACTTTTTAAATCTAATAATGTTAACGCTTAATACTATTTACGCTTAACAGCTTAAGCATCATTTTGAAGCATATTTTATTTCTCTAGTTATACTTACAAATATTAACGCACTAGCGACCCGCCCCGGCTTCGCACGGGTGCAATGCTGATATTAAATACACTACAGAAAAACTGTGAACGTTGTATATAAAAACATAGCGGCCCGCTCCGGCTTCGCACGGGTATAAATTATATAGCCTATGTGATTAAAATCGATCCAGTAGTTTTGATTTATTCATTAATGCCCGTGGCCCGCACGCGTTAAATTTGGAGTGAAACAATCCCCCTTTCCCTATACCATGAAGATTTCCTGCTATCTTTGGAATATCTAAATTCATACACTACATTTTTACTTATTTACTTTTTACATTTTTAACTATTTATTTTATTTTTACAACATATTACAGAATCACTACATAGTATAAAACAAAGTCGCTCTTGCCGCACCGGGCGGCCGGCCGGTACCGCCGCAAACGCTACGTCCCGCATTGTAAATCTGTAATATCTTCGAAAATATTCACTTAAATCATACGGTGTAAAGGGCCATATAGATCTATATTAAATGAACAATGTATTCAAGGTATTTAATTGGTTAAGGATTAATGCTGTATTGGTTAAAATCGCTTCGAAAATTAGCCATTATTTGTCGTAAAAAGTAAATGACAAAAAAAAGTTATTGTGACATATACCATCGCGGACATTTCTGTAGACCTTTTCAATGTGTACAATAATTAGTACATTATTTTGATAAAACTCGTAGGGTTCAGCCTGCGTTTGCAATGTAAGCGGAAAAAATGTAATTATTTACGACATCACATTAGAAACCTCAAAAATAACAGTACTTCTCCACTATTTAATGGTTGTTATTATACTTAAAAACCTTCCTCTTGAATCACTCTATCTATTAAAAAAACCGCATCAAAATCCGTTGCGTAGTTTCAAAGATTTAAGCGTACAAAGGGACATAGGGACATAAGGACAGAGGGACAGAGAAAGCGACTTTGTTTTATACTATGTAGTGATAATGTTATTAAAGCATAATAATTATGTGTAGGCGAACAAGGCGAACTCAACCTGTCCGAGGTGATGTCCCAAGTGCCGAGCTCGCTTCACTCGCTCTTGCATCCTAATTAGAAAAGTAATCAGATCGATATTATTGTCTACTAACATTATACGAATTTAAGTTATGCCAAAACAAATAAGCCTAAAATACAATTATGCCAACATAAGCTGTATGCCAGGAAACGATTAATGGCAATGTACTCGTATTATTATTATTGTTTTGTCTGCGCGTAAACAACGCTGATCGTGAATCGTGAAAATCTTAGAAGTAATGTGTGCGTTACGCTGTGGAGTTAAGGTTGAAATTGTTATGTTCACTTTTAGAAATACGCTTCGATGCGCTTCGACTCTGCGCTAGTATAAATCGACCCTTAGGCGCGGGTCCCATAGAAAAGACGAGGACGCGTCGCGAACGTGCGAAAATGTAGTCGCGCCCGCGCGCTCCGTCTCTTCTGTGTGTTTTAAGTCGCGACGCTTTTATACATTTTGTATGAAAGAGACGCCGAAGAGACTTTTATCTCTTCGCCCCGTCTGCGTCTTGCGTCTTTTCTATGTTGCCCGCGCCTTAAGAGCGTATATTCCGAAAGTTGGCAACGTTGCAAATGGTTGTCAAATATTAACAAGTTTTAATTAATTTAGCATTATTACTGAATGAAAATAAGAAATATGGCTCTGTAGTGCACTAAAAAATTGATAAGGGAATACAATAATTAGATGTAAAAAAAAGTATTTGGAAGCTTTCCTTTTATACACCTGAAACGGTTACAACATCAAATTCAGTGTTTTAATCGCATTCCTATATCATTTTTTTAGTGCACTACAGAGCGATATTTCTTGTTTTCATACAGAAACATTACCAAATTAATTAAAACTTGTAAATATTTGACAGCTTTTTGCGACGTTGCCAACTTTCAGAATACGCAGCCTTAAATTGTTATGTTGAAACAGTTATGCCAAAGTATATAAAGACAACTAACAATGAGCAAAAAAAGGAATCCCTGACATAAAATAATAGAAAAAAACTCTAAAAACTTATTTTACGATATGTCGTAGATTTTCACGTCATGCTGCGTGCATAATGGTAGCCATACACCATACTGCCTATTTGTCAATTCGGCATAAAACTGCCAATTTGCTCAAATAGAATTGAACGTGTATGGGGGTGGAATGCCAATTTGATGGCATGACATGCCAATTTTGATAGGTCATCAAATCGTTTTTGACACAACGTCAAATCGGCAGCAGTGATGCCATCTTAGCAACTTCATAGATAGTTAGCTAATTTTATAAAGGTGCTAGAAAAAAATCTAAAAAGTGTAACTTGTGGCTAAACTTTTTAGCTACTTTTCTACAGGGACGGTTAGGCCACGTTCACACGGCGATTATTTTCCCGTATACCGTACACGAGATTTTATCGAATAGAGTTGACCAGTTTTAGGACAACTTTGCACGGTACACGGTAAAATATTATATTTCTCAAACACGGGATTTTCCCGTATGAACGCCGTTTAAACTATTTTTAAGTTTTCATTTGTGAACTGTTATTACTGCTCTATTCGATAAAATCTTGTATACAGTATACGGGAAAATAATCGCCATGTGAACGTGGCCATACCAGGAAAACTGAGGCTTTTCGCACACACATGGATCGCATGTACACTCGAAAAAAAAAGAGTTATTCATTTTATTTTAAACCAAAATACGATTGAAAACTTGAGAGGTGTCAAGGGACCACGAAAGCAAGTTAAAAAAAGGTTCATGCTATTTTCGACCTTATTGACATTTATGCAAACACCTGATTTTAATGAAGGAGCAATGTTAACGAATGAGAATGTGAGAAAAACAAACTAAATTTTAAATGTCGATAAGGTCGAAAATCGCTTGCACCACTTTTTTTAACTTGCAATCCTTAAGCAAATGTTTTCCGACCTTCAAGCGATTTTCGACCTTATTGACAACGATGCAAACACCGGATTTAATGAAGAAGCAATGTTAACGAATGAGAATGTGAGAAAAACAAACTAAATTTTAAATGTCGATAAGGTCGAAAATCGCTTGCACCACTTTTTTTAACTTGCAATCCTTAAGCAAATGTTTTCCGACCTTCAAGCGATTTTCGACCTTATTGACAACGATGCAAACACCGGATTTTAATGAAGAAGCAATGTTAACGAATGAGAATGTGAGAAAAACAAACTAAATTTTTAATGTCGATAAGGTCGAAAATCGCTTGCACCACTTTTTTTAACTTGCTATCCTTAAGCAAGTATTTTCCGACCTTCAAGCGATTTTCGACCTTATTGACAATGATGCAAACACCGGATTTTAATGAAGGAGCAATGTTAACGAATAAGAATGTGAGAAAAACAAACTAAATTTTTAATGTCGATAAGGTCGAAAATCGCTTGCACCACTTTTTTTAATCTAATTCGATAGTCTCATGATGAAATGAAAAGGTGCTAGAAATTGTAGCTGTCGTCACCGAATAATAGCCAGATCTAGTTGCTGAGTTGGCATCACTGGTACAGATTTGAAGTTGTGACAAATCTATCGTATCGATAGGCAGGATGGTGTATGGTGTATATGGACGAACTGCCGATTTGAAACAATTGCAAGCGTCAAATCTATCGTATCGATAGGCAGGATGGTGTATGCATACTATAATGGTAGCCATACACCATACTGCCTATTTGTCAATTCGGCATAAAACTGCCAATTTGCTCAAATAGAATTGAACGTGTATGGGGGTGGAATGCCAATTTGATGGCATGACATGCCAATTTTGATAGGTCATCAAATCGTTTTTGACACAACGTCAAATCGGCAGCAGTGATGCCATCTTAGCAACTTCATAGATAGTTAGCCAATTTTATAAAGGTGCTAGAAAAAAAGCTAAAAAGTGTAACTTGTGGCTAAACTTTTTAGCTACTTTTCTACAGGGACGGTTAGGCCACGTTCACACGGCGATTATTTTCCCGTATACCGTACACGAGATTTTATCGAATAGAGTTGACCAGTTTTAGGACAACTTTGCACGGTACACGGTAAAATATTATATTTCTCAAACACGGGATTTTCCCGTATGAACGCCGTTTAAACTATTTTTAAGTTTTCATTTGTGAACTGTTATTACTGCTCTATTCGATAAAATCTTGTATACAGTATACGGGAAAATAATCGCCATGTGAACGTGGCCATACCAGGAAAACTGAGGCTTTTCGCACACACATGGATCGCATGTACACTCGAAAAAAAAGAGTTATTCATTTTATTTTAAACCAAAATACGATTGAAAACTTGAGAGGTGTCAAGGGACCACGAAAGCAAGTTAAAAAAAGGTTCATGCTATTTTCGACCTTATTGACATTTATGCAAACACCTGATTTTAATGAAGGAGCAATGTTAACGAATGAGAATGTGAGAAAAACAAACTAAATTTTAATGTCGATAAGGTCGAAAATCGCTTGCACCACTTTTTTTAACTTGCAATCCTTAAGCAAATGTTTTCCGACCTTCAAGCGATTTTCGACCTTATTGACAACGATGCAAACACCGGATTTTAATGAAGAAGCAATGTTAACGAATGAGAATGTGAGAAAAACAAACTAAATTTTAATGTCGATAAGGTCGAAAATCGCTTGCACCACTTTTTTTAACTTGCTATCCTTAAGCAAGTATTTTCCGACCTTCAAGCGATTTTCGACCTTATTGACAATGATGCAAACACCGGATTTTAATGAAGGAGCAATGTTAACGAATAAGAATGTGAGAAAAACAAACTAAATTTTTAATGTCGATAAGGTCGAAAATCGCTTGCACCACTTTTTTTAATCTAATTCGATAGTCTCATGATGAAATGAAAAGGTGCTAGAAATTGTAGCTGTCGTCACCGAATAATAGCCAGATCTAGTTGCTGAGTTGGCATCACTGGTACAGATTTGAAGTTGTGACAAATCTATCGTATCGATAGGCAGGATGGTGTATGGTGTATATGGACGAACTGCCGATTTGAAACAATTGCAAGCGTCAAATCTATCGTATCGATAGGCAGGATGGTGTATGCCTACTATAATGGTAGCCATACACCATACTGCCTATTTGTCAATTCGGCATAAAACTGCCAATTTGCTCAAATAGAATTGAACGTGTATGGGGGTGGAATGCCAATTTGATGGCATGACATGCCAATTTTGATAGGTCATCAAATCGTTTTTGACACAACGTCAAATCGGCAGCAGTGATGCCATCTTAGCAACTTCATAGATAGTTAGCCAATTTTATAAAGGTGCTAGAAAAAAAGCTAAAAAGTGTAACTTGTGGCTAAACTTTTTAGCTACTTTTCTACAGGGACGGTTAGGCCACGTTCACACGGCGATTATTTTCCCGTATACCGTACACGAGATTTTATCGAATAGAGTTGACCAGTTTTAGGACAACTTTGCACGGTACACGGTAAAATATTATATTTCTCAAACACGGGATTTTCCCGTATGAACGCCGTTTAAACTATTTTTAAGTTTTCATTTGTGAACTGTTATTACTGCTCTATTCGATAAAATCTTGTATACAGTATACGGGAAAATAATCGCCATGTGAACGTGGCCATACCAGGAAAACTGAGGCTTTTCGCACACACATGGATCGCATGTACACTCGAAAAAAAAAGAGTTATTCATTTTATTTTAAACCAAAATACGATTGAAAACTTGAGAGGTGTCAAGGGACCACGAAAGCAAGTTAAAAAAAGGTTCATGCTATTTTCGACCTTATTGACATTTATGCAAACACCTGATTTTAATGAAGGAGCAATGTTAACGAATGAGAATGTGAGAAAAACAAACTAAATTTTTAATGTCGATAAGGTCGAAAATCGCTTGCACCACTTTTTTTAACTTGCAATCCTTAAGCAAATGTTTTCCGACCTTCAAGCGATTTTCGACCTTATTGACAACGATGCAAACACCGGATTTTAATGAAGAAGCAATGTTAACGAATGAGAATGTGAGAAAAACAAACTAAATTTTTAATGTCGATAAGGTCGAAAATCGCTTGCACCACTTTTTTTAACTTGCAATCCTTAAGCAAATGTTTTCCGACCTTCAAGCGATTTTCGACTTTATTGACAACGATGCAAACACCGGATTTTAATGAAGAAGCAATGTTAACGAATGAGAATGTGAGAAAAACAAACTAAATTTTTAATGTCCATAAGGTCGAAAATCGCTTGCACCACTTTTTTTAACTTGCTATCCTTAAGCAAGTATTTTCCGACCTTCAAGCGATTTTCGACCTTATTGACAATGATGCAAACACCGGATTTTAATGAAGGAGCAATGTTAACGAATAAGAATGTGAGAAAAACAAACTAAATTTTTAATGTCGATAAGGTCGAAAATCGCTTGCACCACTTTTTTAATCTAATTCGATAGTCTCATGATGAAATGAAAAGGTGCTAGAAATTGTAGCTGTCGTCACCGAATAATAGCCAGATCTAGTTGCTGAGTTGGCATCACTGGTACAGATTTGAAGTTGTGACAAATCTATCGTATCGATAGGCAGGATGGTGTATGGTGTATATGGACGAACTGCCGATTTGAAACAATTGCAAGCGTCAAATCTATCGTATCGATAGGCAGGATGGTGTATGCCTACTATAATGGTAGCCATACACCATACTGCCTATTTGTCAATTCGGCATAAAACTGCCAATTTGCTCAAATAGAATTGAACGTGTATGGGGGTGGAATGCCAATTTGATGGCATGACATGCCAATTTTGATAGGTCATCAAATCGTTTTTGACACAACGTCAAATCGGCAGCAGTGATGCCATCTTAGCAACTTCATAGATAGTTAGCCAATTTTATAAAGGTGCTAGAAAAAAAGCTAAAAAGTGTAACTTGTGGCTAAACTTTTTAGCTACTTTTCTACAGGGACGGTTAGGCCACGTTCACACGGCGATTATTTTCCCGTATACCGTACACGAGATTTTATCGAATAGAGTTGACCAGTTTTAGGACAACTTTGCACGGTACACGGTAAAATATTATATTTCTCAAACACGGGATTTTCCCGTATGAACGCCGTTTAAACTATTTTTAAGTTTTCATTTGTGAACTGTTATTACTGCTCTATTCGATAAAATCTTGTATACAGTATACGGGAAAATAATCGCCATGTGAACGTGGCCATACCAGGAAAACTGAGGCTTTTCGCACACACATGGATCGCATGTACACTCGAAAAAAAAAGAGTTATTCATTTTATTTTAAACCAAAATACGATTGAAAACTTGAGAGGTGTCAAGGGACCACGAAAGCAAGTTAAAAAAAGGTTCATGCTATTTTCGACCTTATTGACATTTATGCAAACACCTGATTTTAATGAAGGAGCAATGTTAACGAATGAGAATGTGAGAAAAACAAACTAAATTTTAAATGTCGATAAGGTCGAAAATCGCTTGCACCACTTTTTTTAACTTGCAATCCTTAAGCAAATGTTTTCCGACCTTCAAGCGATTTTCGACCTTATTGACAACGATGCAAACACCGGATTTTAATGAAGAAGCAATGTTAACGAATGAGAATGTGAGAAAAACAAACTAAATTTTTAATGTCGATAAGGTCGAAAATCGCTTGCACCACTTTTTTAACTTGCAATCCTTAAGCAAATGTTTTCCGACCTTCAAGCGATTTTCGACCTTATTGACAATGATGCAAACACCGGATTTTAATGAAGGAGCAATGTTAACGAATAAGAATGTGAGAAAAACAAACTAAATTTTTAATGTCGATAAGGTCGAAAATCGCTTGCACCACTTTTTTTAACTTGCAATCCTTAAGCAAATGTTTTCCGACTTTCAAGTGATTTTCGACCTTATTGACAACGATGCAAACACCGGATTTTAATGAAGAAGCAATGTTAACGAATAAGAATGTGAGAAAAACAAACTAAATTTTTAATGTCGATAAGGTCGAAAATCGCTTGCACCACTTTTTTTAATCTAATTCGATAGTCTCATGATGAAATGAAAAGGTGCTAGAAATTGTAGCTGTCGTCACCGAATAATAGCCAGATCTAGTTGCTGAGTTGGCATCACTGGTGCAGATTTGAAGTTGTGACAAATCTATCGTATCGATAGGCAGGATGGTGTATGGTGTATATGGACGAACTGCCGATCTGAAACAATTGCAAGCGTCAAATAAAAAACAATTGCAAATATCGATAGGCAGGATGGTGTATGCCTACTATAATACGTGTAATATCCCTTAACTACGGAATAAAATTTTATTATACATGCTATAATTTTACAAACGGTACTGACGTATTTACTTTTACTTATTCGTGTATATTATTCGTGCGTACTTTATCAATAGACAAAAAGGTAGCAAACTCGTACTCAATATTACCTAACAAATATGTTCAGTACATAACGCAATATATTTAATGTTTCAGTTTAAAGGACAGTACCGTTCGTCACATTCCTGACATACTTCTACAATATAGTTTTATCAGTAGAAGTGAGCGTTGGTTATACCATTTCCAAACTTGTCCGTCCATAAGTGCTCGGACTATTTTGTCGTTATAATTTAGTCTCGAGCTTGACTGAAACCTTAAATCCGAACTCACTGGATAACTGGCAAAGTAATATACATACAAACAAACTAATAGTTCTTTTGTAAATTATATTTGTGCTTGTTATTTTTTTGAAGTTTCTTATTTTATTTCTAGACAAGAAATCAGTAAACATTCATTAAAAAAAAAAAAAAAAAAAAATACTAAACTAAAATAAAACTAAACTTTTATAAAGCATTGTAAAATTCATCTTCAACGCTGTCAGCTGGTACCCAAGACACTGGCGGCGTTGCCTCTTTATATGGCAATACTTAGCCTCTGATCAAGGTAAAAGCCAGATCTTGGGTCACGAGAAGCGTCAACAAGTCTTTTAGAGATGTCTCTGTAGAGGCTGTGAGTATTCGGATCCCACGACCCTATAGTTTCAACCCCAAACGGCTCAAAAATATAGTAACAACTAAGGTTACTTACTATTGCTACTACACCACTTGAGGGGTTCTCGTTCCGTCGGGTTATAAAACAGCTGGAACGCGCCGAGGCGTTAACAAAAGCTCGTCGAATATTGTCGTTTATTTTTTGAATTTTTCGAACTTTTTATTTAATACTTTGACAAATTACATCAAATCGAATAATTTTCGGATTTACCTGTCTTTTTTTTTTATGCGACAAACCCACCACACTATTCCCAAACCACTGCAACTCCTGAAAGCCAGAATCAACAGTGGCAACCACCAGAAAAGCGCCGAGACAATGAAGTCTCGACGTGTCCCGGAGAATGAATTTACCTGTCTTGGATCCTGCACGAAATTAATCAGAAAAGAAAAGTGGAGGAGTAGGAAAAATATGTTTCCACTTCCCTCCATGCAAGCAGGAGACAGAACAGAACAAGGCCAATAGGCACAAAGGGACATTACAGCTGGGAGAAGCCCAGTTGCCTAGCACCACGGGTAAAAATGATTACTAATTTACCTTTCTATTGTCTATGACTAATGTCTATTGAAAGGAGGCCGTAGAACTAGCTGTGAAAACATACTCAGCACAACATAAATAAACTCTTCAACCCATACAATTTTTCATATAATTTATGAAAAATTTTATGGGTTGAAGCGTTTATTTGGAAGCTAATAACTCGTATACTGACCTTTTTTACCCACAACAAACACAAAATTTACCCCTTTCATTAAATATTTAATTAATAGGATACAGTACACTTACTCATAATATCATATTCGACCTCGTCTACTTGAAAGGTTTTACGTCGCGTAATAAAGTATCTTTGAAACACTATAGGGCGTTAGACGGGCGCTTTTTAAGCCTTTAATTACTCAACTTCTAAAATGGTGCCGCCATAAAGTTAATTAACGAATATTTAGGTTCATTTGATGGTATATGATACCTACAAACTCGAGGTCAATGTTTTTATTCAACCTTACCCAATTACATCTCCTGCCTTCCTTCCAACCTTTCAACATGAAAACACGAACGCTAGGTTGGATGTTGGTGTAACTAATATTCTGACTCACATTAATTATTATAATTTGCAAAAAGAAATAGAATACTCAAAACAGGGTTTTCATTTTAATTATAATCGCGATTTAATTAACGAAACGAAAATAGGTAAAGTAAAACGTGGCATATATTAAAAACGTAAAAATATAAACGGACACAGAAAAAGAAAATAATGTATAATTTTTAATTTCAACTGTAGAATTTCTAAAAAAATAGCATTTCTAGAAGTTAATTGAATCTTTTATTCTTTTTGATACTAAGTTGTCCTCTTAAAAGCGACAACAAAGTTGCGACAAAGACCATTACATTGAAACAGAAGTGGCAGTTCGTCATAAAAATTATTCGACCATCAAATTACTAACGCCCCCACTTTTTCAGAACACTTACGTACATTTCCTCTATGGAAAGTCGAAATATAGCACTCCTTAGGGAAATTTGTTCTATTGCCAGCTTGTTTTGTTGAACTGACGTCTGTTGGCCAACTGGATGTACCTACCCACCAAATGAAACAACTTATTATTCTTTAACCTTAATACGAGTTGACTCAGTGAATTGAACGGCGAACAGGAATTTTAGGATCATTTTTTCTGCACGATTAAGTTGATTCTTTTCTTTTTTTTATTTCACTGACACAAAACATTTTGGGCATAAACATAAAAATAAATGTTAAGAAAAACAGTAAGTTTATAGCAACAATGTAGTTACCTATATACCTCTCAGTTTCTTCAATGTAGCATGCAAACTTTAATAACAACGTACCTATTTTACAACAAGTCTCAAGAGAAAATAATGCGATGGTACACGTGTTTCGTATTCGTACAACAAGAGCTCCTTGCGCTTGTCTAGAAAGCTTTATGATTTCCAACAATTTAACCTTTTCTTTGAGACAAAATACCTCAAATGCGAACAAAACCTTCATCTAACAACAATAAAAAAATAAGATAAACACACATCCAGCTTATTTGCTTATAAAGGGAGATCTAATTTTCCGTAGACACGCCTTTATATTTTACATAATATTCATCTGGATGTTCGTTTGCAAATAACATAAATGTCTGTGTTTATGTCTCACATTCGCTTTGCTATTCAAGAGAGAAAATTTTAACTTAACGACGGCAATAACAGCCTCGGCGGGGATCGTTTACACCTCCACGTAATATTTTCACCTGCGCGTGAACGGAAGCAAGAGGTAAAGGGAATGTATCTACTTTTACCACCTTTTACCGCATTTTTACCCCACGCGGCGTACGCACGGTTGAATTATATTTTATTTCGTAAAAGTTTTCATTTTAATGTTTTCGGGTTATTGTCGCCGTTAGAACGTTATATTAGGGACTCCCGAATTTCTCTTTTAAGTGGATTTAGCATATTATGTTTCGTACGATAAGGAGCGAGTTTATTGGAGGTATCTTATTTTCGTTGTATTGTGTTTGTGTGCCTAATCTGAGGCTGTTTCTGAATGTAGGTTTTTGTAAAAAAAAATTAACATTAGGTATTTCAAATGAACTTATTAGTAAAATCGGTGCTCTAGCTAGCTTAATTTTAAAGATTTATTTGACACCGCAGCCAAAAAAGGCGTAAATAAATCCGAGATCTAAAAACCGGTAAGTAGGTGGGTATTTGACATTTTTCAGTGTTGTAACTTGAACTTCTAGGGAGGCCACAGTCCCTTTGATTTTGAAGATTATTTCGATAGGTTAGATGTCAAAGCCAAAAGTTAGGAACAAAAAACTATGGAGTTAAATATTGATCTATCCTCTCTAATACTTGGTAAATTTTTGCTCGTGTAACTTTCCTCATGAAAACTTTGAACTTAAAAAAAGAGTATAATAAAATTGTTTTCAGTAAATGTATATTTTTAACAAGTCAGCTAGCGCTAGCTGCGTAATCCGACAAAAAAGGCAACTCTAGCACACTGAAAAATCTTCTTTTCTTCTATTAAATATTAGTTTTTAAAAATATCACACGAGTGTATGATACCTAGTTATGTGCAGTTTCATACACTTCTTTATGTACTCTCATTGAACACGAACATATCAAATAAAAGTTACGGGAAATACTAATAAACACATAAGGGTCAATTTAGACTAGCGCAAAGTCGAAGCGCATCAAAGGATATTTCTAAAAATGAACATAACAATTGCAACCCTCTACACAGCGTAACGCACACATTACTTCTAAGTTTTTAAAATTATTAATAGATTTTAAAAAATCTAAAAACTCACGTTTTTAAATTTCCTGAAAATAAGAAACGAAAACGGGGCTGAGAGAGGGGCCACTCATACCGTGGGGGCGTATATTATTTAAGGGATTATTTATGGGATATATTTACATGACGTGTAAAGATCGTGGGTGAAACTTGCAAAGATACACCCCACGTTTTGAGTGGTCCCTCTCTCAGCCCCGTAGAGTTATTTTCTTATTTTTAGGAAATTTAAAAACGTGGGTTTTTTGGATTTTTTAAATCTATTAATAATTTTATTATTTTCATCTTTTTTTCATATTCCTGACAGCAAACCCTTTCGTTTAATACCCATATCATGAGGGTGCATTTAAATAGTCTGTCTGCCATCTTGGATATCCGCCATGTTGGATTTAAAACACGTGACTATTTTTTTTTCGAATTCCTGACAGTAAACTTTTTCATTTGATACCCATATCATCGGGAAGTGCCTCAAAATTGAGTTGCAAAAGTCCAACCGGAACGACAAACAAACAAATAAACAAACAAGAAAAGTGAGTATATAAAAACGTGAGAAAAAGTCGCGCACGTTCTTCAGAATTCGTGCGTCTGCGCTTGAACAACGCTTTTAAAATCATATCCCTCATTATGATACCAGTTTCATAAACTACTATTTCTTTCTTTTGATCAGGGACCGAAAACCTTTATAAATTACGGTACAGGTATTGAAGAATTTTGGTTATTTTTCAGACGTAGGTTACCGCTATCTGGGTAACCAGACCGAAGAAAAATGTAACCTCTATTCAGGTAACCGTTTTAATACCGGTTATCTAAAGATGACGACTCTTTGTCACACACACAGGCGATGCGCGCCCTATTACTATTGCCGACGGCACGTGTGAAGTGTGCAAGATAGGGGTAATTTTTATTTCGGTAACCGGTATTAATACTGGTTATGTATTCACTTTTAATAATAAAGGTAATCTTTAAAATTACCTGTAAAAGAAAAAAAGGTTGTTACCGAAAAAATACCCGTATTGATCATACCGGTTTCGGTCCCTGCTTTTGATATACTGTTTTTAAAGAACGTCAACTCGTTTTGAGTTTTGTATTTTGAAATTAACGATAATTATGAGAGTAGAAAATAAAAAATATTTTCTATACATAAAAAAAATATTTTAGGTTTATTCTACTGAATATTTTCAACTCAAAGCATTCTCAAAGCGCGAAATACCAAGCTACTCAGTAGAAATAATCCCCTTTGGCATACAATAGAGTGAGTAAAGGCGGTTGGGCAAAGTTTGGTGGTTACGACAAGTAGAAAAGTGGCAACATTAATCTGATCCCGGGCAGCAAATAGCTCTCGAATGCGGTGGCCGAGTGTAATGCACCGTGTGAGGACTAGCTCGACCAGAAACCGAGCGGCTGTGACCGATGTGCTCCCTACACGACCCACTGATTAAGCCGATTAGCTGTTTACTGAGAGATCATAAGCGGTTAATTATGAGTTAAGACTATTGAAAACTTTTTGAAAGCATATTATAGCACTGCCGGCGTCATGGGACTGACGAATTACCGTGACCCCGGAACGTAAAGAGCTATTAAAGGACACCGTGGATTTTAGTCAGTTCAAGTCTGCTAGTCCCTCCCGCTCTGCCCTTAGTGAGAGGACTCATTTGATGAGTTTACCATGATAAAAAAGCATATTATAGCATCAGTACGATACGCCTGTGATGGTTGATGGATGAAAACAATGGACCTATACATTATATCGAAAAGCCGGATTGAAAAGAGGAAATATACTTTTGACATTTTTAGGTTGAATTCATGAAAGAACTTCAGCGGCTCTGGGTGGAGTGGTGGAGTATCAGACTTATTTTGATTGCTTTTACCCAGCGCCGCCGCTGGGTAAAAGCTTCAATAAAACAAAAACGACCTTATCCTGATATAACAATAAAAACAAATTCCTAAATTAGACTGTAATCCTAGTATGTACGGCCTACCTTAAAGTCTTGATAAACTTAATATTTTACATAGTTTTTGTAAATACAGCTGGGTTTTTGCTACTTTACTAAGTTTTTTGCAATCTCATAAAATACCCATAAATTAATTTGTAAGTAGGTAACATGTAAGGTTATATAATGAAAACATCTAAACGTGCAGAGCGGGGTGACTTATCTAAATCATACCACTATGCGCCAGCCCTGGGTTTGTTTGATACGCCTTACGTTCTAGATCCTCTTATATTTATTCACGTACCTATGTTTAAATTGGCATTCACTAGGTACCTTTATAAAGAAGGCACTTAAATGTTAGATATTGGATTAGACAAACTTAGGAAATCATCGATTTTTAATGCTTAATAATCCTAAAGTTGGCTATTACGTTTCTTGTAAAATCTAAACATCCTGGTGTTTAGATTTTACAATATATATTATATGATATTACAATTAGTAAGTCTAGAATACCGTAACTTCTATTTAAATAAACACAGCATATAAACTAGTATTCCGCTATAACGACCTAAATCAGTCAGAGTATTTACTGTTATTTTATATTCGGAATAATGTGCCCATAATAATATCGGCTGGCCTATTTCTTGGCTCGATTAAAATTGCCATCCAACGTGGCAATGCTGACAGCGTTCTGGGCACTATTCCCGTTGACAGCGTTGAGGACGTAGTTTTGACACCCTGTAAATGTTTTCCCTTTTCGCAATTTGTACACTTTTTTTTTTTTTTTTTAGCCGGTAAAATCATCAAATGAGTCCTCCCGCCCTGGGTGGGGCGGAAGGGACTGTCAGACTCTTACTGACTAAAACCCACCCGTGTTCCTTCCTATGCCCTTTACGTTCCGGGGCCACGGTAACCTGGGTTAAGAAAAAACCCGCGACCCCAGCAGGCATTTGGCGCGAAAGACGACGCGCCACCGACCCGGCCTTGGTCCTTGGTCGGACGGCGAGCTCCCATCACTCACCGTCCGCAAGCCCGCTCCGCCGCTGTGCCCTCTGCTGATCAGAGGGAAACGCGTTGGAGCATCCACACGACAGGCTATTCGCATACTGGCAAAGAGACCACTTAGGCACACAGTGCCTAAGGAAGAGTTTTTGCCCGCATCCCAGGGTGCACCGGCCCGAAAAACTGGTCTTCCCCCCGGACGTATCCGAGAGGGAACTCCAGTCCACGGGCGCACGTGGAGGTTTCCTGTCATAGGACCCCGGTACAAAATGCCCTTGGTATTAAGAATACTTTTGTACAAATAAAGCGTGACTTAATGTATAAATAATGCATAGTCTTAAATTCCAATTCAGAAACACTTTCCTTTTCCAATTGCTTGACGAGACGGGTCGAGTTGTAAACTTCGAATGATGTTTTCGACCTCTATTTGCACATATAAATAAAATACTGAACAGGTCACACTAGAAGGGTGACCAGGTAATGCATAAATAATGATAAACTTAATTCATTGTTCCATTGGTACGTGTGTTCTTTCAAATATAATTTGATGATAAAAATCAGAGAAAGGGCACCTCGAAAATCTTTGATAGTAACAACTTCGACTGGGTGCTTCTGAAAGGAGGCTCATTGGCGCAAAACTGGTGGGTGCCAAACTACACAGCTTCGCTCATCGCAACAAGTTTGCCTGCTTGTCGATCTTTTACAGATAGTAATTAAGTAAGTGTGACCAAGAACTACACGACCTTATCCCAACAGACCTTGAAGGTTCTACCATCAGACATCTAGACGCAGCGCAAATTACCACACCCGCCTTTTGATGGTCCACCAATTCGCTCTAAGTTTCCAAACATCTTTCATGACACGCTTGGCAAACTACTGGAATCCACTACCTGCATCTGTGTTCAACCCAAATCTCTTCAAAGTGTGTCTTTCTATACTTGATCTCTGACCTAGGCTGAAATCAAGAGTAATCACTGATTAGTTAAAAAAAACACGTATTGATCAAATTTGATAAGTTACGGAATTCGTTCCCTGTGTGTCGTGAAATGCATCACTTTTTTATTGTTTAGATAGTTTCTATTTTTTGACATTACAATTTCTTGAAAATATAGCAACGGTGTAAAAAATGAACTATATTAAAATCTGTGATCATATCAGGCATCAAAAGTTTTTCATAAATGGCATGTCCATTGCTTGTGTCAGCCCTAAAATTACCAAATATAAAATGAAAGTTCATCGACATCTTGCAAAAAGTCACCCTCAAAAACGAAATTACTCTGTCCTCTGGAAAATTCTATAAATATTCATAATGTACTCGTATGTCCGAACTGCCGTCCCTTTGAGCAAGTCACACATGTCTGATATTTCATTTTCATACTTAATTTATCCAGTGACAGTTAGACAGACATCTATTCAATATCAGATATCATGTAGTGTCCAACCACGCGTGGCTGTTCATATTCGCGACATCGCTGACTCAGCATGATCCCATCTCGTGAAAGGCTCGCGGACGGTCACGTACAGGCTTCAATTTATCAGCTATCAGCCGATGTGGCCCCTATGTGGGTTTCGCGAATATTTTACATAGTTACTGTATATAGAACACGTAGGCTACGACACTTCATAAAATATGGCTTAGAACTTAGGGTCGTCACAATACATGTTTTTGTTTCTGTTTTCTTTGATTTTTTTTTACCTCAAATTCTTAGAAATCGAGAAGTTATTAATTTCATGATAAAACAATTTGAAATACAAATCTAAGGTTATACCAATTTAACCCGGTACCACCTACTAGTATTTTTGGGTGTTTCGCGCAGTTCGTGCATATTCCAAGACATTTATACAATTCAAATCAAGTGTCGAATAACTTCGTTTTTTTTTCTGATATCCTTAATTTACAGATAATCCTTCAACATTTTGTGGTTTATACTTGATTTAATGAATTATTACAAAATAAAAAATCGGAATAAGACGGTAATGAGAACCGTTACCGAAGGGAATGATACTGAGACTTAATGTGAAGGCATAAAGCTGCGAAGGTAATGAAGATAAATAGATGGTAATGAAACAATTTAAAAAAAAACGATGGTAAACGAAGGCAGTGAGAAAGAAGGTAATAAGGTTTGAATCGTTAATCTGTATTTTTTCCAAAACTGACAGAATTATGAGTCTCGTGCATATTATAAACTACGAAGGTAATTATTAGAAATTATAATTAGCTACAAATTAAACAAAATTATAAATACTCACGTAGTAAAACGGACGATAAGAATGAGAATGGTTCCAGAATAATAACCTCCTGCGAAACTTTACACGACTGTATTTTTTTACCACGACCATCCATCAGCCTGCCACGACGTTTGCTGGGTGACTGAGCCACGACCCTTTAGTTTTCACGTTTTAGTTTTAGTTTTAGTTTTCACGTTTAAGTTCATGTGCAGACTGTTGTTTAGATGTTTTTACAAACCGATGGTAATCAGAAAAAAAAATATGTTAAAAGTTTTACGAATTAAATTATTTTTGGTAAATGTCGTTATTTATTTTAGGTGTAAAAGTTGTGTTCTTAATATTGTTTCTTGGTACGGTTTATTTATTAACAATTGATATTGATTATTTGGGTTAAAATACAAATGTTTCTATTATAATAGTAAATTGACACCGAAGGAAATGAGAATCTGTAAAGATTTTTATTTATAATTAATTAATTATGTTATATGGATCTGTATATGTTACGTGCATTGGTAGCATAACTTTGTTGTGTTCTTTTCTTTAAAAGAAATGTTGATAAATTATGAAAACATATTTTTTTTATTGCTGGACTTGTAATATGCACGAAAAATGAGAAACACCCTTTTACGTCATCCAAAATTCTGAAGGCTAGTTTTTACTTGTGAATCTCACTTTAAGTATATTCGAAAATTAGTGGAACCGTCTGTAAAGGTAACCGTCAGCCTAGAAGGCCAAGAGCAACTGCAGGAACAGGCTGAGTTTTTGATCGATTTACCACCCAAAAGTTTTTTCAGTGATTGAATTCAATTCCAAGTAAATCCATCAAAACTGATATTAAACAATAATGTTTAGTGTGGTCGAAAGCTCAGTTTAATATTTGATTCCCGATTAATTCATCATCCTCGCAAATGGAAAGTGCAAATGACGTTCCAGAAATTGCCTGACATGCACACTGATGCGGTGATGAGCAATCGTGGTTCCCATAAGCAATTAATGCATGATATTAGATTGGATATGCCAACAAACAAGATAATATTTATGTTGGGACCAACAATAATTAAGGTACTTAGTAACAGTCTTTATTTGCGACAAATCCAATTCAGAGGATTAATATGATACAGTTACAGACCACAGCGTCTGTTTTTTTTTTCATTCATTTACTATGATTTACAATTATCTGACCTTCAAAGTGGAATTTTTATTTATTTCAGGTACCGTGAATGTCACGCCACAGTGCTCCGCGTCACGCCACGTCCACGGCACGTGTGTTTGTTGCCTCTCTCGATATTCCTCCTACGCAAACACGATCCGAAAGCAAACAGTTTATTTATGTAATACGCTCGCTCGCTCCGAATAGCAAATGATTTTCTAATAACGCGAGATGATTCTACACTCAATAACACGATTTACGTTAACTCAAGCTTTGCTCAAATAATTTTATTGACACTGTTTCCTAGTTTCCAATTTATATGCCCTACTTTTACGTTACTCATTGCACTTCTGTAAAGTACACTTTGAGAATAACGAAGTTATAATGGTAAGTCTTAGTTCAGGCTTAGCAAAGTTTGTTGTTTTATGAGTATCGACTTTGAGCAAGACAATGAAGATCCTGTTAAACAATTTAAGCTTATTAATCGCCGGAAATTGATTACAGTTTACAATGACAAGGAAAATTCGCGCTTTTATGTCACGAGCCGATCTTCTCCCATGAGTGTTATAAAATCGAAGCAGTTATCGTGAAAAACCTGAATAAAATGCACGTCATAATATTTTACTTTAAATTACCAACCTGTGTACTCCGATAAATGATCTATGTTCAACATTGGAAAACCAACAGTTTGTAGAGTTCCAAGAAGATACATATTACAAACTTAATTTTGACGCAGCCTTATCAAAACCATCACTCAATTATTACCCACGAACAGTAATTAGTAATAGGCAGATAGGTAAGTTCACTCAATTCTCGGAATCCCACTGGAATCGTTAGCAGCACGAATTCAGACTCCCCAATAACTTTCTGCAAATGAGTTTGTTTCGACAAGGTTCGTTTGAAACGGGTCGTCATTTTATAGAAACCGACCCGATAGCTAGATAATTACGCACATTTTGATATTACTCGTAATTTGTGAAGCTCGTGGGTAAATAATTACAGCCGCACAGGCCGATCATCCGGGTTAAACCGCGCTGTACCATGGAGTATCGTATTACCCAGTTACTGTCGCTTCATGTAAAATACTGATATTCAGCTGCATCTGGTTCGACTGACTGGAAGCCGATCCCAATATAGTTGGGAAAAGGCTAGGCAGATGATGATGATATATATTTAATTGTAACCGCTTATTCGGTCTCGGGCCTCTCCTAAACCCTATCTAAAGGAAATGTCACGATTAGAGGGTCTATAACGACCACATACTGAATGAATGAATAATAGAAGAACAGCCAATGACGTTTGCTGATAATTCACGTAGCGAATCATTTGGAATATTGCTGAATAGTTGTTTTGGACCCGCTGTGATCTTTGCGGTATAATTTGTGATGGTACGAGTACGATATTGTGTGTCAAATTATAATATACTCGTTTAAAGATATTATTAGGAAAAAAAAAGTTCAATCTCATTCTTTGTTGTAGGTGTCAAAAGTTTGTAAATGACACCGTGGCCCTGGAAATTAAAGACCAACTGAAGGAACAGAGTAGACTTTAAAGGCTACTACACACATGCCGGCGGCAATGCCGCCGGGTTTATGCCGAGAGGCTATGCCGCCGGCAATGCAAGCCGCTGGCACAAGCCGCGCAAAGCCGCCAAGCATCATTCCTGCTGTCACAGTCACATAGAACGCCGCTTGAATGTCAGGAACGAAATGACGCCGGCAAGCCGCGTAACCCGCCGGCACACCCCGGTGGCCATGCCGGCGGCTCCTTTGTGTGGCAAAGCCATCGGCTTTGAATGCCGCGGCAATGCCGCCGGGTTTATGCCGAGAGGCTATGCCGCCGGCAATGCAAGCCGCCGGCACAAGCCGCGCAAAGCCGCCAAGCATCATTCCTGCTGTCACAGTCACATAGAACGCCGCTTGAATGTCAGGAACGAAATGACGCCGGCAAGCCGCGTAACCCGCCGGCACACCCCGGTGGCCATGCCGGCGGCTCCTTTGTGTGGCAAAGCCATCGGCTTTGAATGCCGCCGGGTGGCGTATTTCCAAAACCTATACTATTTCAGTCACGAGTCGGACTCTACTCGATTAGCTTTTGTTTGTGCATATTTCTCAACAAAACCTAATCTATCTCAGTAAAAAACTTGACTCAAATAGATTAGCTTTTGGTTTTGATATTTTCAAAGAAAATGCACGGACAAAATCTAGTACCATTTTAGTCACGCACGAGTCAAACTCTAAATAAAGACGATGTTTTGTTTATGCATGTCGCAGTGAAATGAGGAAATCAGGGATTTCACGAAATCCAATTATCAAGAAAAGTATCTAGTGATAATTATGACAAAAATACTAATATAAAGTCAGAGATCATGTCATTTCACTAAACTAAGTAAAATGTTGAAAACGTCGACGAACACCGCTTCGCGGTGCTCCTACTTCCGGGTGGTTTAAAAAAAAATAACCACGAAGGGGATGGCGGGGTCTTTCAGACCCCGCCATCCCCTTCTAACCTAACCTGTCCGAGTCGGGGTGCCCACAGTCGTATTTGCGATATTCAAGTACTACAAAATTTAAGAAATGTTAAATTTCGAGGTAAATTTACTCATATAGCTAGTGAGCCTCTACTCGACAAGGTTTTGCTCGTACGTAATGTTTAAAAATAACTCGCCGAAAGTCTAGCTATTCGAGTGACATGAATTATATAGAACTAGGTTTAGTACGTGCATTTTCTTTGAAAATATCAAAACAAAAAGCTAATCTTTTGAGTCAAGTTTTTTACTGAGATAGATTAGGTTTTGTTGAGAAATATGCACAAACAAAAGCTAATCTATTTGAGTCAAGTTTTTTACTGAGATAGATTAGGTTTTGTTGAGAAATATGCACAAACAAAAGCTAATCGAGTAGAGTCCGACTCGTGACTGAAATAGTATAGGCTTTGGAAATAGGCTGCCCGGCGGCCCTGTCGCTGGCACTGTGTGTAGGACCCTTTAGTCAGTAAGAGTCTGCCAGTTTCCGCTTAGGGCGGGAGGACTCATTTGATGATTACCACTCAAAAAGAGAATTTGAATAATATTGGCAAAGACTGGTTTTGCTCGACACTTCAGGGTCAAAGACCAGTACTCTATCCTGTAAAGCAAAACAGCGTGTATACCACGCCTAATGATAGTTTTTTTTACAGTAAGTAGTTACAGTAGTTTTGCAGTATGTCAGAACTGGCAATGGAATATTTACCATTTTTTTATTATTTTGTTTTAGATGTTTTGGCCCTGTAGCAACTGATAAGTATTATTGGGGTGGGTATTTATGAGCAAATAAAACAAATATTAGAATTGGCCATTATTTAAGAAGGTTGTCTTGAAAATATTGCTTTTAGCGATAAGACCGCATTTGTGTCACCCTATTTATAAGCTATTGTTAATTGGATGTATTGTAATTTGTTTGGTGTACATAATAAAGAGTATTCTATTCTATTATATGGGCATTTCTACGAAGAAGGCATTTTTTTTGTCCTTTTAAAAAAAACATGGTTAGAAGTTACATACACATCCCAAAATTTTTAAGCGTACGTCCCAATCTATATTCTAACTGGAGAGCATAAAATAAATTCCGTACTACTTCTTAATTTTCCTAAAAAAAAACTGAAGTGAAAAAACGGGGGTAATTTCACTGATTTTGACCTGTCCCTTTTCCGAAATCGAGTGTAAAATATTTTATATTTTTTAATGGAGCTGAATTTCAAGTAAACTTTTGATACTCTTGGGTATATGGATAGCTAACCAAGAGACATAGACCATAAATAAACCTGTAATTGCTTATTTTGTTATATTTGTGGATGCGTAAAGATTTGTCCCAGTCGGGAACACCCAAATACTCCGAAATATTTTATTCCGAATTTCGATATTCCGATTTTCAAAACTCCGAATATCATAATACCTAAAAATTACAATATCTATTTTTAAGAATCTCGAAATTTATTTTACCGAATGTCGTATGTCCGATTTCTACTTTTTCCGATTTTCACATATTCGAAAAATGTAATGCTCGATGAGTTCTCATTCCGAAAAACGAAATTCCGATTTTGTATATTCCGAATAAACTGATTTTTTCGGAATACTGAAAATCGAAATTTCGTTTCTCATTCCACAAAGTCAGTGACAGAAACGAATTGGTGCGAAACCGGCTCAACGTAATTTTGTCTACCGTACTCCCTGAGTGTTATTTAAGCCTGTGCAGGCACGGAGTGGCGAGGCGTATCCTCTTAACTTTCACTGTTTGCATTCAGGGTTTTTATTGTTGTAGGGAGAACTTAGGATCCAAGAGCGAGCGAAGAGAGCTCAGGACTTGAGGCACCCCGACTCGGACAGGTTAGGTTCGTGTTAGGTTATTTAAGCCTTGCTCACAGAAATAGTGTCGACCTACCTTGGTAGGTGGTAGTCAACAAATTGACCAATTATGCAAGAGCGAGCGAAGCGAGCTCGGGACTGGGGACACCCCGACACGGACAGGTTAGGTTCGAAGGGGATGGCGGGGTCTGAAAGACCCCGCCATCCCCTTCGTGTTAGGTTACTTTAAACCTTGCTTACAGAAATAGGAGCCCCGCGAAGCGGGGCTCCGTCGACCTAACTTGGTAGGTGGTAGTCAACAAATTGACCAAGGATGCAAGAGCGAGCGAAGCGAGCTCGGGACTGGGGACACCCCGACACGGACAGGTTAGGTTCGAAGGGGATGACGGGGTCTGAAAGACCCCGCCATCCCCTTCGTGTTAGTTTACTTTAAACCTTGCTCACAGAAATAGGAGCCCCGCGAAGCGGGGCTCCGTCGACCTACCTTGGTAGGTGGTAGTCAACAAATTGACCAATTATGCAAGAGCGAGCGAAGCGAGCTCGGGACTGGGGACACCCCGACACGGACAGGTTAGGTTCCTTTAAACCTTGCTCACAGAAATAGGAGCCCCGCGAAGCGGGGCTCCGTTGAACCACCTTGGTGGTGCTATAATTCAGGATGCAATAGCGAGCAAAATGTGTCTTGGGTAACTCCGACTCGGACTTTTCGACCTGACGGATCCGAATCGGAATTCCAATAATCGGAATTTTAATATTCGGTATTCGTGTTTTTGATGTTTCGGAAAATATATTACGTCGGAATTTTTAATATACGGTCTATTGAAATTCGGTATTTTGAAAATAGTAACCATAAACGTTAGGAATTTTGAAATTTCGGAATTATTAAAATAGGAATATTGATCCATCGGAGTTGTTATATTAGGAATTTTGAACCATTCGGAATTATGAAAATCGGTATTTTGAAATTCGTATTTATGAATTTCGGAATAAAGTTTTTCGTATTATCGTAGTGTACCCGTCCCAGTCTAATGAGTCATTTCCGTGTCACACAAAAAACACTTGATTACGATACTAAATACCCGCGAACTGGACCTCACCATCCGATTCTTGTATACTGTCAGGTGCTCCCGAGCAGGCCATGTGAGTGCATTGTTGGTGTGCTGCTGTTTTTTTTTGGATTTTCGAAGGTGAGAACCTGTTTCCGTGTCTTTAGTTCGGGGTCTTTTCTCAATACCGTGTCAAAGATAACTTCTGAATAATTTATTTTTAAATATGTTTTGTTTCCCTAGACTGAAGTTTAACTAGACACCAGCATGGTTGTTTCATTTAATTTGTTTGAAGTCGTAACAGTAATAAGTTATTTTGATTAGTACGATATTTTTTCAATTCCGTGGCCCTCAATTTTGTGTCCTGGTGTCACGGAGTTGAGAACGATGGTTTACCCATGTAACTAATCTCGGTTTACATGAGGTTTAAAGTCATTTGCTTCACAATTTGTCATGGTAAAGTAGTTAACGCCATGTAATATGTGTCTATAATGTTGTATAAAAGGTTAAAAGTATCTAGAGTTGACGTTGCAATGGCAAGATCTGATTTTAGCTAATACTTCCGCGACTAGCTACTCGAGCCTCGGAAGATCGAATAATGATAGCCTATATTTTATTCTGATGTATAAACTATATTGCTGCAAAGTTTCATTAAAATACATTCAGTAATTTTTTAGTAAAAAATTGAATACACCCGAAAACTTCGATTATTGTCTATTACTTTCTGCGGTTTGATAAATAAAACTGACTTGACGTCTATACTTCATGTCTCTTGTTTGTAATTTAAAGGTTTAATGAAAATGCTTAATAGAAATACATTTTACCATATAAGTTTAATAAAAATGCTCATTTAAATGATTTGACTAAAAGTTCGTTAACTAAGCATGATAACTCAAGGAATCTCTCTCAAGGCAGACTCAATATAAACTTAAGTAACTTAAATACCAAAAACTGCTGAAATATGTTCTTGAATGTTTTTTTAAAATTGAATTTGTCTTTCCCGGATATGTAGAATATGTGTAATTCTAAATTCTGTGGTCACATTTCTCAATTCCATGGCACTCAAAATTTATTTCATAAACTATTGGAGCGATTACTGGCAAATTAGCACCATTTTGTTTAAAAAAATATGCATTTTATTGTGGTGATATACAATTAGTCATAACGTGTAAAAAAAAATTGCCCACGGAATTGAGCAAAAATCACCGTGTCCGTAGAAATGCCCATATAATTCTAATATCGGGGACCATGCCATTTTATAAATTTAACATTTTACGGTACAGTCACGAGCAATAGTAAGTATACACTAAGCAGTATTCAAAAGCGATTTTCTGCTACCATATTGATTAAACTTTTGCCTTTTCATTAGACTTCTATGTAGGAAGCCATGCTGTTACAAAATAGGTCTTATTTCAAAGTGGAAACCAGTATTTCACGAGTTATTTGCGTTTCAATGTTGTTAAGTGTTGGTACATGTTATTACTCGTGACTGTACATTATATACCCATAGCAAACGAGGATATTATTATGATTACCCACTATTATTTCAAAACACACAGTAATAATGTATACAACTTTAGGTACTATTATTTGTAAACAATTCAGTAGCCATGACCTCAAATATTCCATACACGTGTTCATTTCTATGAACATAACAATATCATGTTTGCAAAAACGTATAAATGGATAATGAAATCCATTTAACTGTCTGAGCATATAAATTGTTTGAGAAAATAAATAGCTGTGTGTCGAGAGTTGTTTCGTTGTTTAACTTTAAATGGACAGTATTTTTGTAAATAGAATTTACGGCACGCTTGTAAGAACTCTTCAGGGTAAACAGAAGATTAGGTACCATACAACCTTATTTTCCCACGTTGTTTTAGTATAATTATGCGAAACCTGAATATAGTTTGTTCAGAATCAGTAACTGATCCAATACCAACTATTATTTTTTTAGAATATTTTAATTAAATTTTATTACCAGTTAATTACAATACAATAACAGTACGGTTAGATACCTGTTGCCAAATTATTATCACGAGTGGCGGGACACAGGAGACGCGGGTGTACCGCGAAATAAGCATGTTTTTGAACGGAAAACCAGGTAATATACAAGCTTATACCTTTGTAAATTTTTATGATACGTTTTTAAAATTTTTACATAGATTATTGACAAAAATATATAGACAATATTATAGACAAAAATATTGGACAGGTGTATCGGGTTTCGCATAAAAAATGATGTTGTATAAGTCTCCCATTTTGCCAGATACATACGACATTCAGTAAAAAAATAATACAAGTGGCAATAGATCTCGGGCACGCCGCAATTGCGGCGGTAAGACCCCTCTTTGAGGAGTGGCTGGAGAGAAGTCATGGCGTCCTGACCTACCGCTTGACGCAGGTCCTCACCGGACACGGAAGTTTCGGGAGGTACCTGTGTCTGATGCGAAAGGAGGAGACGCCTGGGTGTCACCACTGCGAAGATCGCCCGGAGGACACGGTGGAGCATACGGTGCAAGACTGCCCGGCTTGGGCGGAGCACCGACGTGTCCTCACGGCTGCGATAGGCGGAGACCTCTCGCGCCCGGCATTGGTTGCGGCCATGCTGCGGGGCGAGACGGAGTGGGAAGCGGTCAGCTCCTTCTGCGAGGCAGTAATGCTCGTAAAGGAGGAGGCAGGCCGCGAGCGAGAGAGGACAGCGTCCTCCCTCCGCCCCAGCCGCAGTGGTAGGCGCCCACGGCGACGGACGTCGCTAGATGATCTCCGGCCACCGTAGGCGCGGGCATGCGGGCAGCGAGTAAAGGGCAACTCGCTGCCCGACCAAGGACCATGCCCGGGTCGACGGCGCGTTGTGTCCCACGCGCGCCTCAAAGAGCGTCAGCATAATGACGGGGCCCCCCTCTCAGAGGGCCAAAGCCTGCCGGGGTCGCGGGATTATTCCCTTACCGTGACCCCGGAACTTAACAGGCTATGAAGGACACCGTGGATTTTAGTCAGTAGAAGTCTGACAGTCCCTCCCGCCCTGCCCGGGGTTGGAGGACTCATTTGATGATTTTACCACGATAAAAAAAAAAAAGTGGCAATAGATCTTAACCACGTTGTGCCACGAGATAAGTAGGTAACACCATAATTATTAATGGTTTCCTATCACAAGAATACAGACAAGAGACAGAGAGAAGAGTAATTAATAAATTTAATTTTTGTGGTGGATTGTGGCCCACTCCCTCGGAGAGGAGGCCTGTGTCCCAGCAGTGGGAACATTATAGGCTGATGATGTTGATAATTTAATATAATATATCTATAGGTATATTTTATTAAAATATTTATATTATATATAAAATAAAGTGCGGATAGTGTGGATTTAGATAACCACTTATTAAATATATGAACATTACCTTTTTTGAATAGGCTGTCCCTATCATAACAAATATTTTAACTCCTTTCTTTAAATTCATTTGAGGTAATACTTTATTGATTAGAAATGAAAACCTTTTTTCTTTATTCTGCATAAAATAATTTTAATAATTAAAGGACGTACAGCCAGCCGTCAATATTAATTCTGTCTACAAAGCATTTCTAAATTCAAAGATCCAATCATTTCAAGTTCTACGTATTTCAATGGTCCGTAATCGCCATTCTTAGAACTTAGGAAAAATTCTTTATCGCTCCTGTTCAATATCCTCGATGATACACACGCTCGTTTTTTCGGACAAACAATTTATTGATCTACGATTTTCTTGGTAATTCAGTACAACACGAGAAAAGAAGTCATTGGAGTATCAGTTCCTAAGATTTTCTAAAGAAACTTTGCAATTTACAGCTTTGTTTATATTGCAATTCAGCTAGATGAATATTATGCTAGTATTACAATTAATGAAATGTGCTAAAATATTAGTATCAAACGAAAATATGATTCAGCTTTAATACAGCGAGCAAAAACTCGGAAACAATATTAAATGGTATTGAAATTGTAAACGTGTGTGACAAATCAATAGTCGTATATATATTTAGTAAAGATTAAACAGTACTTATCCATAATAAACTCGTATATATATTTAGTAAAGCTTAAACAGAAAATCTAATGGTAGCCATACACCATACTGCCTATTTGTCAATTCGGCATAAAACTGCCAATTTGCTCAAATAGAATTGAACGTATATGGGGGTGGAATGCCAATTTGATGGCATGACATGCCAATTTTGATAGGTCATCAAATCGTTTTTGACACAACGTCAAATCGGCAGCAGTGATGCCATCTTAGTAACTTCATAGATAGTTAGCCAATTTTATAAAGGTGCTAGAAAAAAAGCTAAAAAGTGTAACTTGTGGCTAAACTTTTTAGCTACTTTTCTACAGGGACGGTTAGGCCACGTTCACACGGCGATTATTTTACCGTATACCGTACACGAGATTTTATCGAATAGAGTTGACCAGTTTTAGGACAACTTTGCACGGTACACGGTAAAATATTGGGATCCCTTCTATTCGCATAATGTTCTTTGTCCTAATATACTTCGGCATAACGATTTTGGCACAATTTTTTTAGGCATAATAATACTTCGGCATAATTTTTTTAGGCATACATCTTACATTCGCATAATCATCTTAAAGACTAATTTGTTTCGGCATAAATTTCATTCGCATAACGTTAGTAGGCCTAATGACTATTAGCATTACGTTAGTAGGCCTAATGACTATTAGCATAACGTTAATAGGCCTAATGACTATTAGCATAACGTTAGTAAGCCTAATGACTATTAGCATAATAATATTTAGGCATACAATGAATACTTTCTAAATTAATACGTTTCTGTAACAATTAAATAATATGTTAATTAAAAATTGAATATGATGTGCAACAAAAGTTAGTGACAGAACCGAATTGCTGCAAAACCGACTCCACGTAGTCTTGTTTGTCCTACCCCTAGAGTGTAATTTAAAATCGCGTAGGCGCGTAGGGGCGAGGCGGCCCGCGGGCTGAGGAGCAGGCGGCTGCGAGCGAACCGCCGCGGCTGAGGCTGGCCGGCGAAGCCGGCCAACAAGCCGAAGCTGCGGTGGTGAGCGAAAGCCGTCTGCGACGATTAGTACGCGTGGGGCCGCCGGAGGCCCGCAGCGCCGGAGCCGTGACAGAATACCTTGCCTGCTGCATGTTGCATGCTCGCTTGAATGCTGCATGCTGCATGCTTGCTTGTTTGCTGCATGCTTGCTTGCATGCTTGCATGCTTGCTTGTTTGCATGCTTGCTTGCTTGCATGCTGTATGCCTTTATAAGTAATGTTTTAATATCATTATGCGTAAATAAATTTATGCTTTAGGATATTATGCTTAAAAAAGTTATGCTTTAGAACTTTATGCTTAGTAAATTTATGCTTTAAGATATTATGCTTAAAAAAGTTATGCTTTAGAACTTTATGCTTAATAAATTTATGCTTTAGAATATTATGCTTAATCATTATTATGCTTAGAGAAATTATGCTTAAAAAATTATGCGAAAGCTATTATGCGTAATTATATTATGCGAAAATATAATTATGCCAAACAAAATTATGCAAACTTATATTAGGTCTTAAAATTTTATGCAAATGGATAGGGAACCTAAAATATTATATTTCTCAAACACGGGATTTTCCCGTATGAACGCCGTTTAAACTATTTTTAAGTTTTCATTTGTGAACTGTTATTACTGCTCTATTCGATAAAATCTTGTATACAGTATACGGGAAAATAATCGCCATGTGAACGTGGCCATACCAGGAAAACTGAGGCTTTTCGCACACACATGGATCGCATGTACACTCGTAAAAAAAAGAGTTATTCATTTTATTTTAAACCAAAATACGATTGAAAACTTGAGAGGTGTCAAGGGACCACGAAAGCAAGTTAAAAAAAGGTTCATGCTATTTTCGACCTTATTGACATATATGCAAACACCTGATTTTAATGAAGGAGCAATGTTAACGAATGAGAATGTGAGAAAAACAAACTAAATTTTAAATGTCGATAAGGTCGAAAATCGCTTGCACCACTTTTTTTAACTTGCAATCCTTAAGCAAATGTTTTCCGACCTTCAAGCGATTTTCGACCTTATTGACAACGATACAAACACCGGATTTTAATGAAGAAGCAATGTTAACGAATGAGAATGTGAGAAAAACAAACTAAATTTTTAATGTCGATAAGGTCGAAAATCGCTTGCACCACTTTTTTTAACTTGCTATCCTTAAGCAAGTATTTTCCGACCTTCAAGCGATTTTCGACCTTATTGACAACGATGCAAACACCGGATTTTCATGAAGAAGCAATGTTAACGAATGAGAATGTGAGAAAAACAAACTAAATTTTAATGTCGATAAGGTCGAAAATCGCTTGCACCACTTTTTTTAACTTGCTATCCTTAAGCAAGTATTTTCCGACCTTCAAGCGATTTTCGACCTTATTGACAATGATGCAAACACCGGATTTTAATGAAGGAGCAATGTTAACGAATAAGAATGTGAGAAAAACAAACTAAATTTTTAATGTCGATAAGGTCGAAAATCGCTTGCACCACTTTTTTTAATCTAATTCGATAGTCTCATGATGAAATGAAAAGGTGCTAGAAATTGTAGCTGTCGTCACCGAATAATAGCCAGATCTAGTTGCTGAGTTGGCATCACTGGTGCAGATTTGAAGTTGTGACAAATCTATCGTATCGATAGGCAGGATGGTGAATGGTGTATATGGACGAACTGCCGATTTGAAACAATTGCAAGCGTCAAATGAAAAACAATTGCAAATATCGATAGGCAGGATGGTGTATGCCTACTATAACAAAGATTTATAATTCATAAGGTGGTACTCACATACAGCACGAACATTTAAAATTGAGCAAATTAAACTACACTCATACTTTACAAGCGTTCTAAAATAAATCTACATTACACAAACGAAATTGTTGATTGTAATCACAACTCGATACCAAACTCCCATAAAGTGTAAAATATGTAGAGCACAATAATTACAAAAGAGATCGATAGCGGTATAGTGCGAACCTGAATGTTTTACACCTCGCTTGTCGAAATTTATGGCCGTGTGTCCCCGCTGTTATTACCTTACGTTGAATAAGCAAACAATTTGCGAAGTTTGTTGAAATCAAGACTCGTTAGTACTTTGCTCTCGGCCAATCAGCGTGAAGAAAGTCATTAAGTTTGATTGGAAGTTATTTTTCTTCTCACTGAACAGTGCTTAACAGACTGAAAAAATATTGGTAAATTATTCAGAGATGCATTCGGAATATATTTCGTTTCGATTATCCGCATACCCTGAATTAATTTTGATTGAGATCTGATTTCGTTCAGCTAAAGTATGAAAATTGATTGAATATTACCTACCTTTAGTTATGTACGCACAGAATTCATTAGCTGAATAAATAAAAGCGTAATTAATCCTGAAAGATGGATTTTCGGTGGAAAAAATAAAAAGTAATGAAAAAGAACAGTAGGTATTTCGATACACAATCCCTGGAGCTAATTAAAAAAAGTTAAAGAAGTTTGCCTCGGAAAAAATTAATAACGAAACTTCCGGAGTAGGAAAAAAATATTATTGAGTTACGTTTCGCTTAACTAATTTAGGTAAAAAAGGAGGCTTAGCTTGTCCGTCGGGGTAATGTTCCGATGTGACCCTTATCAATTCGTCGTGTCCGTCTAGCGAACGCGTCTACCCGGCCTTTATAACGTATATGCGCTCCTCACAAAAATAACGTGTCACTCTAATAACGGCCATCGGGGGTGACTGGGGCGCAACATGCCCGCTAATATTTAATATGGAAAACGGTTAGCTTTGATAATTTTTGGGATAAAAGGAACATAACCTCAATTTGAGGCGAAGCGACGCTGTTATATTTACGTGTGCAAATGTACATAAAAATATGGTCGTGTACGGTTTTTAGAAGATAATCTGATCATGATTTTATTAGAAAGTATTTAACCTTTTGTAAGTGTACCTTTCGTCGGTTAACCTGATTAAGGGCTGATTTTTCAATAGCCAGATAACCTTTAACTGAGGAATAAAAATGGCGGTTTGACAGCTTATCTATAGAAAATATGTCAAACCGTTATTTTAATTCCTCAGTTAGAGGCTATCTGGCAATTGAAAAATCAGGGATATCTTCCGTGATTATTCATTGTTTTGAGTTCCTGATATTTTGACGCTGTTGCAAGCACCATGATCGCGGAATGACTTCATTCTTGATGAATAATCACAGAAGATAACCCATAATAGAAATTTTAAATTGGGAAACAAGCAGTGATAGCCTAAAACATTGTATAAGTACGTCTATTTTAAGACACCTGTAATGCACTCAAAACATTGTACCTACAGAAATGATAAAGATGTTTAAGGTAAGATTGTACCTAAGTTTAAATTGAGTTTTTGTAACAAAAAGGTGTGATCAAGAATGAAAAACACATTGCAATAACGGAATAACCATGTGCCTTTCGACTGTTTTGAGGGTGTTCTTCCAACTAACCTTAGGCGCGGGCCACATAGAAAAGACGTAAGTCGCAGACAGGGCGGAGACATGTCGTCTCTTTCATACAAAATGTATAGAAGCGTCGCGACGTAAAACACACAGAAGAGACGGGGCGCGGGCGCGACTCTCATACATCTTCGCTCGTCTGCGACGCGTCCTCGTCTTACGTTTTTTCTATGTAGCCCGCACCTCAATCAACATAATATAATTATCAATTGTTTCAGGTCCCAGGTTCATAAACAGATCTTGATCTTTTTATTTTTCACTTTGGAAAGACGTGGGTTCTCTCTTTGGATCACATTAGAATCCAAAGACATTAAACTATATACGAGCAGTAGACGGGACATCACGAAGAAATTTGTGATCCAAAATTTTTTACCAATAGGTAAAAAGTCCCTAAGTCTAGTAGTCGCGTTGCTATGCAACGCTTAGATAGTGCTACTGACGCACGGCATCAATAATTTTGTATGACAATTTTCCCAATGCCCGCTCTATAGGTTCTTTTAAATCTCTTTGTTAGAATCAAAGTTACTTGCAAGAATAACAATAAAATCCCACCACTTTTTTCAATTTCCTTTATGCCTATATTCTTAAGTTTTATTTTTAATTTAATTGAAGCTTGAAATAAAAAACCTTATTCATATTTGTAAAATCAGCCGCTTTCAGAATGCAATAATGAAAACTGACAGAACCTGTCTTGTGTTCTGTTTCGCGGTAAAATATGTACAATTTGACCAACATTTATAAAGTGAAAGGAACTTAGATAAAATATATCTGCCAGATTTTAGACACGATAAAGTTCAAATCGCATTAAAGCTACCTACTTTTCTTCCTATTCTTAAACGATTATGATAGCAAAAAGAAGTCGTGCTCACAGTTACAACGGTGTTTAACTTTTACGCTCTCTTTCATTTTATCGACTAAAATATCGAATAAAAAAGAAATAAAATATTTTAATATGTAGCCGGTACAGCTATAAAATATCTTTAATCTAGTTTATTGCTCATATAAAAAAGGGCTCAACCCACAATTTCACGTTTTTAATTACTACTTTTCTCTAAGGGGTACAAAGTTTGTAAATGATTCAGATAAACAATAATAACGGCCGTTCCAAATTAGGAAGTTAGAAGAAGTTTACGATGTTCAGAGCAAACATGAAACTCAGTCCGGCAAGCGCCTAATTAGTTAAGTTTATAAATTTGTTACCTATTTGGTATGCTAAGTGCCCTGCAGAGGAGCTACAAGCTATTTTTATTAGACTATAAAATACTGAAAACTTTTTAACAAAATCTTTGTCTAATTGTGGTCCTTAACTCTAAAAACTATAAATTTTGTTTAAACGAAAAATAAGGTTTCATTTTTATAAATTAGGCGTTCATTATGTTTTTTCTCAAACGCCAAAACCCAATTAATTAAAGTTCTAAGTAGGTAATACCAACATCAATATCAGCTGAGCCTGTCTATAAAAGTAAACTTTTAGGTTCAGAATTTATACACTCCGATTTATTTTAATACCCAGTTGAGTACATGTTAGTCCAGTTATTGAAATAAATAAAGAATCATGTCCAATAATGACCTGTCAAATATTTTGACAGAAGATTGCGTGTATAGTGATGTTATTTAGCTTATTATTTAAGTAATTTTTTGCTATGCATGAAGTACTAACTTACAACAGAATTAGTAATGTGAAAAAAAAGAAAAGTTAATTTTAAAACAGCCACCAAATAGAGCGTTTTTTTTTATTAAGGAACGCAGCCATTCCAAATGCATTGAAGTACCGTTCCGTTTTAAGTTGATTTTGACATTTGAACGCAGTTGTAGCACTATTATCATTTATTGATTTTGTATTTCGTTCATTTTTTTTTGTATAGTTCATTTTATTTAATTCTTTATAAGGTTACTTAATAGTAAATGTATTTCTAGGTTGTCAATCAGAGGTTGTGAAGTTGTAACTGTGAAACGAAACGTTTTTCGTGCTGTCAGTGTGACAACCAAACAATAATAATGGTGAACGCACACCTAGCCGCACCGCAGTCTCCGCAGTCCCCGCATTACGAATTCTTTGTATGAAGTTCTATGAAACCTCGCACACTTACCCGTGTAGAAGGGGTATTAGATAATAGGCAATAGTTCTATACTGATAATAGGTACTAATGTTCGTTTGACAGTTAAGTATTGTACCTACCTAACCTCAAACATTGTTTTCATTATAACATTTTTACCTCATTGTCAAATCAAACCAAGTTTTTACGGTGGCTTAGTTATGATTAAATCTATAATTTGATATAATTCACATCACTATACATCATGTGATAAAAAATTTGATTGACAGGTCATCGCATGTATGGAGCGTGGTCATTGTTCTTTACGTAATCAAAAACTGAACCTTGCTTTGAGAGAATTAAGTAAAAGTGCTGAATAGGCTATCTGGTTTATGGTAACATTCGTCCAAGTGTTAAATTGTCCACATGTCAACCTGATGTTTCAATTTTGTTATAATGAAGTTTTGCAAAAATCAAAAATTGTTAGAATGTCCAAATGTCATATTGTACGTGATTCAAAATGCTTGTATTGTGATAAAAAGACGCCTGTTTTTTTTTTGTCGATAGATAATTATAGAACAAACTTACTTTTTTTTGTTTCCATTGCCCTTTACGTTCCAATATCGTTAAACAATTTAATTTATTGATACGAAATCATTTTTGCTTTATGATATAATTATGGACATTTTGTCACTTGATCTTTATAACAAAATTTTTGACTTTTTAACATAATTGCATGTGGACAATTTAACACTTGGACGAATATTAGATACCATAATTAGGCTATTTTACTCAAAAAAATTAATTAGTCCAAAATGTAGATTGTCAAAAAATATTTGGGCCACATTTTTTCTTTTGTTACGTAAACTTAAATTGACAGATATACAATCACTCGGTCGGTATAATTTTACAGGCATTATGACACCACAAGCCCCCACTCTTGAATTTATCCTACGTGTAATGTTAATAGCGCAAAACCTCTCATGCAGCCCATGTTACTGAACAATGTTTGTTCCAAGACCATTGGGAAACACGCAAAAAAAATTTTGCTTTTTCATACAAAATGAGGAATTGATCATGCCCATCATCAGTATGAAAAATCATTTTTATTTGCGAATTTCCAAAAGTCTTATAACAAACATTGTTCAGTTACATGGGCTGAGTTACCCCACGAGAGGTTTTGCGCTTTTAATGTTACACGTTGTACGTATACAGGGTGACAACCAAACAATAATAATGGTGAACGCACACCTAGCCGCACCGCAGTCTCCGCAGTCCCCGCATTACGAATTCTTTGTATGAAGTTCTATGAAACCTCGCACACTTACCCGTGTAGAAGGGGTATTAGATAATAGGCAATAGTTCTATACTGATAATAGGTACTAATGTTCGTTTGACAGTTAAGTATTGTACCTACCTAACCTCAAACATTGTTTTCATTATAACATTTTTACCTCATTGTCAAATCAAACCAAGTTTTTACGGTGGCTTAGTTATGATTAAATCTATAATTTGATATAATTCACATCACTATACATCATGTGATAAAAAATTTGATTGACAGGTCATCGCATGTATGGAGCGTGGTCATTGTTCTTTACGTAATCAAAAACTGAACCTTGCTTTGAGAGAATTAAGTAAAAGTGCTGAATAGGCTATCTGGTTTATGGTAACATTCGTCCAAGTGTTAAATTGTCCACATGTCAACCTGATGTTTCAATTTCCGTTATAATGAAGTTTTGCAAAAATCAAAATTTGTTAGAATGTCCAAATGTCATATTGTACGTGATTCAAAATGCTTGTATTGTGATAAAAAGACGCCTGTTTTTTTTTGTCGATAGATAATTATAGAACAAACTTACTTTTTTTTGTTTCCATTGCCCTTTACGTTCCAATATCGTTAAACAATTTAATTTATTGATACGAAATCATTTTTGCTTTATGATATAATTATGGACATTTGTCACTTGATCTTTATAACAAAATTTTTGACTTTTTAACATAATTGCATGTGGACAATTTAACACTTGGACGAATATTAGATACCATAATTAGGCTATTTTACTCAAAAAAATTAATTAGTCCAAAATGTAGATTGTCAAAAAATATTTGGGCCACATTTTTTCTTTTGTTACGTAAACTTAAATTGACAGATATACAATCACTCGGTCGGTATAATTTTACAGGCATTATGACACCACAAGCCCCCACTCTTGAATTTATCCTACGTGTAATGTTAATAGCGCAAAACCTCTCATGCAGCCCATGTTACTGAACAATGTTTGTTCCAAGACCATTGGGAAACACGCAAAAAAAATTTTGCTTTTTCATACAAAATGAGGAATTGATCATGCAATTTAAATTTTAATGTAGATTTAAATCATCAGTATGAAAAATCATTTTTATTTGCGAATTTCCAAAAGTTTATAACAAACATTGTTCAGTTAATGGGCTGAGTTACCCCACGAGAGGTTTTGCGCTTTTAAATTACACGTTGTACGTATACAGGGTGTCCCAAAACTCAACGTCAAGCCAAAACGGGGTGATAGGATTGATCATAACCATCACGGGAAAAATCTGAATAAAATTCTATCCCATGCGGTTTGAAAATTATGGGCATTTTAAGAAAAACCTAGAAATTTTATCAAACTGTACCATTTTTCGGTTCTTGTGGTTTTCCTTTTTTATTTTTGTTCATTTGAACTTTGGAAACGTAATCCTAAATAACATTTCTAGAATCCCAATAAAAATAATGAACAATTGCCTCAAGTTTCCGAGAATTGAGACTATTTGTATAACTACGAATTTAAAATTTTCAACATCCATCGACTTTGACAGGCCCTCCTTTAAAAACAATGTACTAGAGTGCCTTGGCAAGTGGCATCAAAAGTTGGCGCATTTAATCAAGATTCTAAAATGGTACAATACTTGTTAGTTCCATACAAGAAAAAAGAGTAAAAAAATTAAAACCTCAAGTAGGCCGATTTTTGCTATCTCTGTTAAAATGTTTTTGATTCGCACAAGCTCTAGATAGGTTCTTAATTTTAAGGCAAAATGATGAGAAAGATGGATAGTGGGTGTGTTTGCCATGAGTAAGCGAGATAGAAAATGACGCCACTTTAACCAAAGTGAAAAAAGTTAGTAAAATTAGTAAAATAATGAAAAATCTTGATCTCGTTTAATTTAGGTTTGATGGAATAAAAGTCAGATAGAGAAATAACATTTTAAACAAAAATTCAAATTGTTTACGTTTAGTGGCCTCAATACAAGCCCTACATCTTCTTAAAAAAGAATCTATCTTATTAGTCGAGCATATCTTCGAGAGTTGATCTCAAAAACAGGTGCTTGAGAAATGCATTAACGCAGGTCGGCTACGTTTTCAATTCATCAGCTCACGAGATCATTTTGCCTTAAAATTACGAACCTACCTAGAGCTTGTGCGAATCAAAAACATTTTAACTGAGATAGCAAAAATCGGCTTACTTGAGGTTTTAATTTTTTTACTCTTTTTTATTTACTTGTATGGAACTTACAAGTATTGTACCATTTTAGAATCTTGATTAAATGCGCCAACTTTTGATGCCACTTGCCAAGGCACTCTAGTACATTTTTTTTAAAGGAGGGCCTGTCAAAGTCGACGGATGTTGAAAATTTTAAATTCGTAGTTATACAAACTAGTCTCAATTTTCGGAAACCCTTAGAGGCAATTGTCGTCAAAATTTTCTTATTGGGATTCTAGAAGATGTTATTTAAAATTACGTTTCCAAAGCGGTTCAAATGGAGTCGAAAATAAAAAAGGAAAACCACAATAACCGAAAAATGGTACAGTTTGATTAAATTCTCTAGGATTTTCTGAACAATTATTGTCCAAGACTTTTGGAAATTACATAGGATAGATTTTTTTTCAGATTTTGTATCGTGATGGTTATGATCAATTCTATCACCCCGTTTCGGCTTGACGTTGAGTTTTGGGACACCCTGTATATGCAATGATTTAAAAGAACAAAACACACGTGTCCCTGTCCCTTGTCAATATTTAACTAACGGGACTAAACAGATATTCAATTTATTTCTTCAGTAAAAACTACCCTATTCCCAAACAGAAATGAACATGATCAGTTAAACAAACCACGTTCAAGAGCTGTCAAGGGCACCGTTGTTTTGTAATATTGTCATGACATTGACATCGTGGTTTAGATGTTCGGTTCACATTCATTTTCAATGAAAAAATTCGTCATTAGTCGTGTAAGATGAATAGATTTTAGAACTAATATACACACGGCTACACATCAACCTATACAAAACCAGTTTATCGTAGACTCACTTTGTATGATCATTCCGTGCATACAACGATCAGCTTATACTGGTTTTGTATAGCTTGATGTGTAGCCGTGTGTACACTGGATTAAAACATCTTACAAGCTGATTGATTTTACTTGAATGGAATTCTAATATTAAATATATTTCAAAATCAGTTAGCACATGACATAAGACGTGTTTTTGTTCAATACAAATGCAAATTATCTTTAGCTCACCTTTGATATTGACATGAATACGAAATTTTATGCATATTTTTATTTAAAAAACCTCCCATGTGCGTGACTTTATCTTGATTTTCTTCTTATTTCATTATAAAAAAAACTCAATTTCCCGTGACACCAACGTGTGAATACAAATCAGTCGATTTACATGTCTTGCAAAAGAAACAGGTGCTTTACGTAAGAAGGTGCTAAAAATTACCCACGTAGATACACCTAGGGTAAAATCTAATGTATGTGAAATTATAGTAGGCATGTGGCAACACTGAATACATATTTAGTAGATATTCGGTCTATATTCAAGGCGCGTTCGGATTTGGCAAATGACAGACAAATTGGCGGGCTGTGAACGTGACGTATGGTAGCGACACTCGCTACCCAGTTACAATAAAGTGAGCCAAACTCTTAGTTTGACTTTGGCAGCTCTTACTTCGCCAGTTTTAGAACTCGACGCGAGTACATTACCTACACCTATTCATAAATCTTTGTGATTTACTTGAAACAAGTTGAAGTTCTGAGAAGTCTATAACTTGTTCTTAACGTGGACCTCAGAAGTTTATTAAGATTTTGTAATTACGTTGTCTTAAAGAAGAAACTTGTTAATTAAAAGTTTGACAAAAACAAAACACGCGACAACGTTTGCTCAAAAAAAATGTTGTCTGTGAGAGAAGACGCTAAGTAATTAGTTCAAAATGATTCAGACAGCATTTGGAATTAAAATAAAGTCAATTTCAAAATGCCTCAAGATTTCACGTCTACTCCTGTTTATTTTAATATTTTTTTTTTATTAATGTTTAAGCGGAAGATTTCGTCATCGTTGTCTTTTAGTATTATTTCAGAACAGACGGTTTAATTTAAAACGTTTTTTTTTACTCGATTTTTTCATCTTATACCATGGCAATACATTTTGCCTGATCTAATTGAATTTTGAAAAAGTCACGTCCCCTATTCGAATTAATTAGCCAACACCCCTTGTGTGGAAGCCCAATCTAATTCAAAATTAACATTTATAATTCAATTAACATTTTTTCATTCGCGCTCGCCTGCTGCGCACTGTTAGTCATCAATCATAAATATCATTGGTTCGCTTCATCACTTATTCATCTCAACTTTGTTGTTCAGAGCCGAGCTTGTGACATTTTTGTGAGATTGTAATTATTTTGAGTGGTTCCGGCCAGCTGTGACAAGGGTATCAACTTGAAGAGAATACACACTATTGCAGATGTCGCTGAGTCATTGACTCGGAGCGTAACTTTTCGTTTCTAAGGTCCCGAATTTCGACAAAGCGATCTTTGTAAAAATAAGCACTAAGGTTTTTTTATCGTAGTAAAACCAAATAAGTCTTACCGCCAAGGGCAGAGCGGGAGGGACTGTCAGACTCGTACTGAATAAATCCACGGTGTCCTTCAAATAGCTCTTTACGTTCCGGGGTCACGGTAATTCGTACCCATCACTCACCGTCCGCAAGCCCGCTCCGCCGCTGTGCCCTCTGCTGATCAGAGGGACACGCGTTGGAGCATCCACACGACAGGTTATTCGCATACGGGCAAAGAGTCACGCGACCCCGGCAGGATGTGCCCTCTAAAGGGGAGCAAATTAGCGACATTAGATTAGCGTCATTATTAGATTAACGTCAAAGTACCCGTTTACGTCACAAAAACGTGTAAACTTTTAATAAAGGCTCAGAACAGTATTTGGTTAGTATCTAGTCGTTTTTCAATATTCACAAGCATAATTATATTGGAAAATGCAAACATCAGAACGTATAATACTTCACGTTTTTATTAATCAATTTATGTTATTTATGAATGGAGTTAAAAACTGCACGACTGCACGCCTAATAGTGCGTTAATTAAGAATACCATAGATGCAGAATTCGCACGCAGTGTAAATGATCCTTAAGATTATGAGAACGCAATATTCTTTATGATACTAAAATAAAATATAAACCACAGTAACCCGCTGTGATTTAGCAATATTTTGACGATTATTTCACTAAAAAATAAAAATAAAACTTGTTTCTTAAAAATTATACAATGGTATAATACTACTAACCCACGTATCTATGTATGTATTAATATTTCTCTTCTGTTTCTGCAATGGATTTCACTGAAATATAATGATACAGAAAATGTATTTAGGTGTCTATATTCAGACCAATCTGATGACACGTCGCGTTCAAAGTCAAAGCTGCTTTTGTTTTGAATATAGACCACAGCAGTTCAATAGGTTATACTCGTTTATGAAAACAGCAATGTAGGTATCATTCAGCGAACGGGATATAGACACACAATATGCTCTTCTGAACACCCATTGTTCGCCAATGGCAATATTAGGTCTCAAAGCTTTAGAGCAAACTTATCGCTATTTATCGGCAGTGCCTATCTCGGCCTATTCTCGGGCATGCATAAAGGCCTAATCACACTTTGCTTGACTACTACACTGAACCTTAAACAATGGAAGTCATAGTAATCTATACAGTGTTTACTACCAATGTCTAATTAAGTGTAAATTGATCCACCCGTCTCCTCTACAAAATTACCTTTATCGTAGTTGAAATTATTCAATAAATATTTATAAACTAACAACAGAACTGAATTTTAATAAACTCATCAGAAACAGTTTGAGTAAATGTTCACTGATCTAAAAAGCTGAAATTCTGAACGAACTTCAAAACATTTTGTCATAATATTCAAAATACTTACAGAATTTATATTTAAATCTAAATCGCTCGTCCCCTAATGGTTTTACAGCTTACTGCACTGATTTCAATAAGGGATCGCTAAAGTTCTTTATTATGTAGTATATAAAAATAAAAATATGAATAGTTCAGAGGCTCCTCATTTATTATATGATTTATAGACTTTCAAAGGCTTAAAAAGCAGCTTTCGCTTTCAGTGATTTATTATACTGCTTCTAAGTATTTGTGGAATAAAACAGAAAGGTATTGAAACTGCCGACGATCAATATCTGTCAAAGTGAAAAAATTCAATTAAACGAGCTCGCGAATTCTTTCATTGGATAAACGGAAGGCGTGAGAATTGAAAATTATGTGAAAAGATTTTTCTATACACGTTTGAAGGGGTGTTTTGTAGGCGGAAATTCGTTTGGCTATCGATTTTTAGGTACAATAACGGTTATCTGTATAGAAATTTGAGCGAGCGATTTTTCATTATAGAATACTCAAAATACACTCGTGCACTCTCGCCTTTGTTTATTTAATTAAATAAACTATGAAAACACTTTGAGTCACGGACAAAGCAAATGGCTCCTATGTCGTATCTATTGTTCAACACCGTGTCTGGTAAATACAATGCCATTTATGTCATTTTAGAGTGAGACTTATAGTGAGGTCATTGTTCACAAAGTAATGAGACAGCCGTGAAGGTCTAGGACTGAAATCTTATACCATACCATTCTCGTTTGAAAATATCAGAAATCTAGAATTACACTGAAGTTAAATAAAAATCAATAATCAGTATCTTTCATAAAAAAAAATTCACTTAATTTTTTTTATTTAAAAAAACTTAAGTTATTATTTCTGGAATTTGTTTATTTTGAAACAGATTTTTAAAGTCACGTGCTGAAAACACGTGTCACGTCTGTTTCCTCAAATCTGTAGGTATGAGACGAACTGGACGTCGACGAAACTGGCACCATGGCCACATATTACATAAAACTCACTCCATTCAAAATGTTCAATACCTACCGCTATAATAGCCTACACTTTCAAGTTGACAGACGCTGCGAACGAAAATGTGCCCTAACTATACAAACGTAAAGTAAATTTCGCTTTGAAGATGCGCGCCGCTGCGTGGATATTCTAAATCACGAGGGCTGCCTCTGTCGACAATGATGTTAGTACCTAGGGTTTTTTTTGACACAGTCCACGAAGTTGAAATAATCGAAACGTGAATCGTCGATGAAAAATGTACCTACATACCTACAACTTTATAATAAACGACAGTATTAAATAATTAATACTGATTGTCGTTACATTACATTTTAACATTCATTACCTTTTCGCGTACCTACAGTTTTTCATAACAAAAAAAAACCTCTGCATCACGAGGAAAACCGTAAAAAATAGTTTTTATCTCTTCAACTATAGCTTAGTATTTAAATACTAGCATCAATTCGACCGAAATATGCATACGTGCGCCTCGCACGCCTATTGACAACCCGCTGCACTAAGGTCTTTCTACGGACCGGCGGCCAGTAGGTAGTTCGCGCGTGTAAGTACATGGAGTGCATTATCTGGTAATCTGTGCCATGGCACTTGGGACTTTATTTATAGCGCGATGCGACAAGAGGCGAATCGTGCGATATCGAGTCTCTTGCCGATTTAAGTTGCACTTATTTACTAATGGAGTGATGCAATGCAATCGACCGTACACTTCAAAAATCCACTTTACTACTACGACATAAAGACGCTGCAAACCAAAGACAAAAGATGTCGCACGAGACGAGTAGTTAATGCAATTGAATTTCGAACACAGAATCATGATTGTGTATTGTCAGTAAGACGTATTGCAATTCGATATCGAGGAGATCTTTGAGCGATATCGTCAATCCGTGCGACTCCATTAGCAAACACTAGCGATCGTCCATACATTTTCTTCGGCTGGATGCTTGTGTGATATCTGACCGATATCGTCAATCGATGCAATTCGATATCGCATCACGCCATGAGTTAAAGTCCCTTATAGTAGGCATACACCATCCTGCCTATCGATACGATAGATTTGCGGCTTGCAATTGTTTCAAATCGGCAGTTCGTCCATATACACCATACACCATCCTGCCTATCGATACGATAGATTTGTCACAACTTCAAATCTGCACCAGTGATGCCAACTCAGCAACTAGATCTGGCTATTATTCGGTGACGACAGCTACAATTTCTAGCAGCTTTTCATTTCATCATGAGACTATCGAATTAGATTAAAAAAAGTGGTGCAAGCGATTTTCGACCTTATCGACATTAAAAATTTAGTTTGTTTTTCTCACATTCTTATTCGTTAACATTGCTCCTTCATTAAAATCCGGTGTTTGCATCATTGTCAATAAGGTCGAAAATCGCTTGAAGGTCGGAAAATACTTGTTTAAGGATAGCAAGTTAAAAAAAGTGGTGCAAGCGATTTTCGACCTTATCGACATTAAAAATTTAGTTTGTTTTTCTCACATTCTCATTCGTTAACATTGCTTCTTCATTAAAATCCGGTGTTTGCATCGTTGTTAATAAGGTCGAAAATCGCTTGAAGGTCGGAAAACATTTGCTTAAGGATTGCAAGTTAAAAAAAGTGGTGCAAGCGATTTTCGACCTTATCGACATTTAAAATTTAGTTTGTTTTTCTCACATTCTCATTCGTTAACATTGCTTCTTCATTAAAATCCAGTGTTTGCATCGTTGTCAATAAGGTCGAAAATCGCTTGAAGGTCGGAAAACATTTGCTTAAGGATTGCAAGTTAAAAAAAGTGGTGCAAGCGATTTTCGACCTTATCGACATTTAAAATTTAGTTTGTTTTTCTCACATTCTCATTCGTTAACATTGCTCCTTCATTAAAATCAGGTGTTTGCATAAATGTCAATAAGGTCGAAAATAGCATGAACCTTTTTTTAACTTGCTTTCGTGGTCCCTTGACACCTCTCAAGTTTTCAATCGTATTTTGGTTTAAAATAAAATGAATAACTCTTTTTTTTACGAGTGTACATGCGATCCATGTGCGAAAAGCCTCAGTTTTCCTGGTAAGGCCACGTTCACATGGCGATTATTTTCCCGTATACTGTATACAAGATTTTATCGAATAGAGCAGTAATAACAGTTCACAAATGAAAACTTAAAAATAGTTTAAACGGCGTTCATACGGGAAAATCCCGTGTTTGAGGAATATAATATTTTACCGTGTACCGTGCAAAGTTGTCCTAAAACTGGTCAACTCTATTCGATAAAATCTCGTGTACGGTATACGGGAAAATAATCGCCGTGTGAACGTGGCCTAACCGTCCCTGTAGAAAAGTAGCTAAAAAGTTTAGCCACAAGTTACACTTTTTAGCTTTTTTTCTAGCACCTTTATAAAATTAGCTAACTATCTATGAAGTTGCTAAGATGGCATCACTGGTGCCGATTTGACGTTGTGTCAAAAACGATTTGATGACCTATCAAAATTGGCATGTCATGCCATCAAATTGGCATTCCACCCCCATACACGTTCAATTCTATTTGAGCAAATTGGCAGTTTTATGCCGAATTGACAAATAGGCAGTATGGTGTATGGCTACCATTAAACACAAAAACAACTGAAGAAGGTTTTTGAGCCCGTTGAATCCCTCCTCCCAGAGGGAGGACATCAGGACACGTAAAAATATTTGAAATAGTGGAAACGACACTGTTAGCGCAGTGACTGAGCAATTGTATTGCTGCGCTGCGTGTCGCGGCACGGTGGTTCCAGCGCCGAACAAGAGCGGTCAAAAATACCTTACGCTATTAAATTTGTAAAATGGGTTTTTTTCTGAAGGGTAAATAATAAAAAAATACTTCACGAATGTGTATTAATGCTTTATTTAAATAATTTAGTACATTATACACAATAAATTGTACAATATGTACTGTTTAATAAAAACATAATAAGTCAATATTTGATATTTATTCTCCCAAGCTCGAAAATACATCTGAATATAATATCACCACTGTTCCACGAAGGGTCCATCATTAAATAATGTATTATTTTATATTTTATACATATTATGTACAACAAAAGACAATAAAACTAAAACAATAATTTATTTACAAACATTATGTGGTTATGAAGACCACAACTAATTTAAATCACTACAACACCCAACTCTATTTCAAAATAATCTAAATTCTTAGTAAATCTAAAACCTGCCTCGACATAACGCTCTTTCTCTTACTAGAAAATTTCCAAAGACCAGAAATCTGAGCTGAGCAAAAGTCTGTTAAGTAAGTCCGTATTCGTAAGTACATGCGACATTTTTCTTGTGTGGTCCCGCCTGAAGGCCTTATAATTTTGTTGTTAGATCCTGCTGCCTGTTCAGATGATTCTTCGACAGATAATAAAACATAATATTGTGCTACTTCAGCTCCATGGATGAGGACCGTGTCAACGGAAGTTGGGAGGTTATACCACGGATATTCTTGAATTAAAAGTCGCACGGTTTTCAAAGAATATTCTTTAAAATTCGAATTAATATTAAAACATAAAATAAGGCTTGTAAAATTGTGGAACAACGTTCAATCAAACCTTTACTAAATCTTAAAAAAAATCCTGGGACGTTCGCGTTCGCAAAATGGCACGGGCTGGTTCGCGTTTTCTTGAATGTACTTCTCATTACCCTTACTACTAATTCGACACATTCAATTTCATTTAACCAATCTGAGTACTTATGCAAAAATTATGATTTACTTCTAGAGACAATTTTCCAAAATCTATCAAGACTTTTACATAAATTGAGTATCATACTATCTAAGTTCCTTATGTCTACACCTTCAACCTCATCCAGTGAAGCTAGAATAGTTTCCGACACGTGTTGATATTTCTGAGGTACAGTTCCAGTTAAGGCAGACCAAATCTTAAAGAAATGCATCCATGAGAAAGAAAATTTTATCAAATTACCTGAAAAACAAAATATAAATAGTTTACGTTTGTTTCGTAGACCGTGCTACGAGAGAGCCTACGCGGTCGTAGAGGCTATATAGCAACTAAAGACGCAACCGGACGCAGACAAACCTTTTATATTTTCAAAATAGACAGTTCAATCTTTAATTTAAGATATGTGAGAATAGTTGACTATGGTTGACTTTTTTTGTAGGTCTATGTGAAGTCAAATATAAGGTTCATATTTGGTAGAAATACTGTGTGGCGTAGCACCTAAAAATACGTCATAATACGTACAACAAAACTTCAAAATAGAACTAATTAGTAATAAGATACCTTGATCTTTAAAATTCATGTCAAAAACACCACTCAAAAACAATGCAATTCTATGAATTCAGAGTTACACAAACAGTATTGCTAAAGAGTTACTGACAAAGCGCGCGCAACATTACGATGTGTTAACTTCGGAGGTAGAAAAATAAGTGAGGATTAGGTAAAATGGGTGACATATTTATATTTCATGGTAGCTTGTTTATCGGTCAATCATTATAGATAATTAAATTGGGGTTAGTTGATGATGAAATTTTCGATTAATGACCTATGGGCGGAACCACTGTGCGCGGGTTTGATTCCTGAACGGAGCAAATGTTCGTTATTTTGTAGTGGCGTTTGTGTAGTGATTTTATATGTTTATAAACGCACCTACGACACAGAAGAAATTCCTAGTGTCAATAAAAAAAAAGTATCATTTTGTCATCCAACTTCTAAACATATTATAAAATATTATGTACTACAGTCGAAACCAAAAAAGCAGAAGGCAATGTAATAGCACTCTTTTTACAATACTATAAAGCTTTCAATTTCGAACTGACATGTTTAACGACTTTGAAAATTGATATTGAGTACCAGCTGTTGCATTTCAATAGCTGCAGCCCTAAATTCTCGCGCGCCACCAAACTTATTTGGCGTCGAAGGTACAGATAATATATTTTCTTTTTTTTCGATAGGTCGTGACTATTCGAAAGCGTTTTGGGTGACTTGGCAATACTTTTGAGGCAAGGAAGGGGGGCAAAGTGCGGCAGGTAATGTTGGTACCTGATATAGAACTTCGAACTGTTTTTTCTTGCAGTAGGTACTAGCTTTTGCCCGTGACTTCGTCCGCGTAAAGTTTTGGTGATTTTAGCAAAATCATAATAGAATTTCGGTTTTCATCCTTTATCAATCATAGTCTACTCTTTTGCTTGAGCGACAGAATAAACTATTTCATGTTAGGAATTTTATCTCAATGCATATTATGTTTCTAAATATTACAAAGCTAAAGTTTGTTGGTTGAACGCACTAACCTCAGGAACTACTGGTCCGAAATTAATTCTTGCGTTGGGTGGGAAGGGAATAGAGTATATTACACCACGCTACAACCAAAGGGAGCCGAGCAGAGGGGTTTGAAACCACGGGTAAAAGCCTATGGACACAGACTTTTTTTTTATGTGAGATGGGTTTGCTCTTGGCCTTAGTCTAGGTCAGGAATGACTAAGACAAGGTCGACGGTGGAGCGAGCTCACTCTAACTTTGAAGAGATTAGGGTTGTATGCGTTCGGAAACACAGACGCAGGCAGACCCGCAGCTGTTTGTTCAAGTCATGCGTTAATCACGTAAGAATTAACTTTATTTGATTAGATATTGTTCTAATGACACTACATACAATTATTGTATGTAGTGTCATTAGTACATGCGTATGGGAATGATTATATGACGGATATGAAGTAAACTTTGAAGAGATTAGGGTTGTATGCGTTCGGAAACACAGACGCAGGCAGACCCGCAGCTGTTTGTTCAAGTCATGCGTTAATTACGTAAGAATTAACTTTACTTGGTTAGATATTGTTCTAATGACACTACATACAATTACTGTATGTAGTGTCATTAGTACATACGTATGGGAATGATTATATCACGGATATGAAGTAAACTTTGAAGAGATTAGGGTTGTATGCGTTCGGAAACACAGACGCAGGCAGACCCGCAGCTGTTTGTTCAAGTTATGCGTTAATTACGTAAGAATTAACTTTATTTGATTAGATATTGTTCTAATGACACTACATACACTACATACGTATGGGAATGATTATATGACGGATATGAAGTCACAGAATTAGGTCTGCTTCACACTATCAATCAAATAGTACGTACTTAGTCACCCAATGGGCTCTATACATAAATTGTACCGAGGTCCACACACTTATGATTTATAGCTTCCTAACTTTTGCCTGCGGTTTCCCTCGCACCGGATGGAATGGCCAAAAATATTTACTGCTAAGAACTTGATTGAGAGCAGCGGTGGCCCAGTGGGAGAGCAGTGGTGGCCCAGTGTTATCGTTCCCGACTTTTTTTTTTGGTAAAACCATCAAATGAGTCCTACCACCCCGGGCAGGGCGGAAGGGACTGTCAGACTTGTACTGACCAAAATCCACGATGTCCTTCAATAGCCCTTTATGTTCCGGGGTCACGGTCATGGAATAAGTCCCGTGACGCCAATAAGTCCCGCGACCCCGATCGGTCCCGACTTACGAGTTTTTGGTTACGGTTCGCAAGCCGCCAGGCGCATTACTTTGTGTAATTTATTTCATCACCACTGCTCTCAAAACGGTGAAGTAAAACGTCGTCGTGAGGAAACGGGCAAGTCCTAGACCCAAAAATTAGAAGACGTGTGGATGTACAAATAATAGTCCATGTAAATAATCTCTAGAAGATCGCTTTTTGTGAATAAGTCACCCCCGTGTAAAATTAATTACTAGTTGTTGACAGCGGCTTTGCCTGCGATAAATCAATTAATATCCCAGGGGAACGTATACCGGGTTCAATAGTACGTACATAAGCCAACTTCGACCAAGATCTTTTAAGCCGTTCTAGAATGATTGTACCATCCATCCATCCAAATAACCAGCATTTCGCATTTAAAAAATAGTAAAGCCATCTTTACTTTGTATGATTTACGTCATCAAGTCTTCTGTATTTAGTCAAAGAATATTATGTTAGGCTGAAAACATTACGTAATGTATAATCATAATTAGAATGTGTCAGTCAAAATAGATAATGTCTGGTGTGTAGGGGATATACTTAAGGTTATTTTTAATGAGATTGACACTTTGCGCGTCGCGGGAAATACCAATTGGAATTTAATTTTGTTTTCACTACTAATTTCTTCTGTGTCATAGGTGTTTTTACAAACATAGAAACCAACAAATACATACACCCAGACCCGGAACAACTACTTGTAGAACATACAAATATTTGTTTCGTGTGGAAATCGAACCCGTGACACGATGCACAGCAGTCGAACGATCAGCCACTGCGCCAATTAGCCACCAACCTATTTTTTATCTTACTGAAAAACTGACAACACTGTCAACCAGCGTTTTTAACCCAAAATATCGTACTAAACAGCAATAAATCGAAGGCCTTTTTATCGTGGAAAAATCATCAAATGAGTTCTCCCACCCAAGGTCGAACGGAAAGGACTGTTAGACTTGTAATAACTATAATAGAATCTAGGTACGCTTCAATTTACGTTATTACTTACGTTATTACTTACGTTATTTACATTCCAAGGTCACGGTTACCGGTTAAGACAGTTTCGCGACCCTGCCTGCCAGGGCCTTAATTATTGGTATTTGTTTCTATTTATACACAGCGTACTTGAAGTATTTACTGCGTTTATTGTAAGAAAAAAATTGATTTAAAGTAAAAATTTGATTTAGTGTACGAACAAGAAACTATTTCTTCCATAAATTTATCAAAGTTTCACGTTACGTCACAAAAAAGGTAAAAGTCATTTTCTGATTCTCTGATTAGAAACACAATGATGGCAATAGACGTTGCAAAAAGATAAATTGAAGAAAGAAAAACCGTGGAAAAGTTGCTTACTCTAACACGCAGGTCGGTCGAACTAGGACGCTTGTAAATAACGACGATATAATACTAGACTCCTAATAATAACAGGCGACCGATGTCTGCCAACACATTAGGCAAAAAAGTCTTATATTCGTCTCATTTCGATCAATCCTGTGAGCCGTAAACATACGTTGAGACAGAACAGACCTTGAGTTAGCCAATCACAACGCAGTACCCCGTCCCCCTCGCTGACGTAGTACCTCAGCGAGTTGGCAGAATAATTTTTGTTCCTTAGATCGTGCATGCGGAGTCTAGTATTACACATATATCGTCGTTGCTTGTAAATGATGAGTTTGCAACTGTAATTACTTGTTCTATATTGCAATTTGAACTTATTGCACTGAGCTACATTTCGCGTTATTATTGTTCTAAGTTTAATACTTCTAATGAATATATTGCGAATATGGATATAACATAACGATAATGTAAAGTGGCAATTAACCTAGTAGCAATTAATTAACAGCGTTTGGTCGAATGCTTTCAATTGCCATAATACAGGCGAATGGTTGAAAACATTGCGTAGGATTGAAAAACTACTCAATATTATCGTCCTGCCCAATATATTGTACTTAAGATTGATGCAACACGTTTATTTCTTCCATTCTTCCCAGTCAGATGTCACTGACGAAGGACATCGTAATCCATAATTTTGAATGACGAAGTTAAGGTGTTCGATGTACTAACGATGCACAAAAAAGCAAAGGTGCATGATAATGTAGCACTTGTAGTTTAGTATGACGTGATAATGGGGCGCTATGCGATGTAGCAAAGTCGTATCCAGTTCTACGGTCTCTCAACAGATCGTGTGATGAACCGGGCAGTGTTGCACGGCTAAGCAGAGTCGCAAGGCTTAGTAGAGTCCGATGGCATGGCAGTCTGGCATTGTAGTAGCACACTGGCGTAGCACAGTCTTACGGCGTAGCGTTGCCACACAGCGTAGCATAGCTGCGTAGCGTTATAAGAGGTCAGTATTACTAGCAGCGTAGCAAATATCACACAGCATGGAATACGCAATGTTTGTTCGTAAATAAACTGTATTACTTCATTTTAATAAATAAAACAAAGGCTTCTCGCATTTGAATGGCTTCATTATTGTGTATACTAAGTATCTCTATTGAAATTGATATAGATGTCCAAAAGAATAGGTCTATTTATTTGACTAAACGTTTCCACGTGTAACCTGTATTCGAAAATATTTTTTTTCAGGTGGAACTTATACGCCTTCGTATCCGTTCGCTATTCTTATTAAGTTGGTAGTAAGTAGGAGATACATCAACAATACAATCTTGGGATAATTAAATCAATATTCAGTAATCAGTTTTATTTATTTGATTATTTATTATTTTTATTTATTTATTTGACTGGCCTGTTGGTCTAGTGGTTAGTGACCTGACTGCTATGCCGGAGGTGGTGGGTTCGATTCCCACCCAGGACAAATGTCTGTGTGATGAGCACGATCATTTGTTCTGTGTGCGGGTGTAATTTATCTATAATACGTATGTATTTAGAAATATATAAGTATGTATATAAGTTGTCTAGTACCCATAACACAAGCTCTGCTTAGCTTATATAGATATAGATAGTTGTGGAATATTATTATAATTATTTGTCGATAGCGGCACTTCTGGCATTTTGACTAGTTAATATTGATTGTACATCAGGAGGATTGATTACAATATCACATGTTTTTTTTTGGTAATCAATGCTCCTGAACTGGTGGTCGCGCGAGTTAGCAGCGCTGCGCGAAGCGTGCGTTGCCGCGCGCCGCCGGTACTCCAGGTTCCGCAGGCGCCGCACCCGACCTCCGGACGCGGCGGCTGTGGAGGCGGAGCTGTACGAGGGCTACAGGGCAGCGAAGACCGTCCTCCGCGACGAGATCTGGCGGGCCAAGGAACTGGCCCGCAAGGAGATGCTGGAGTCTCTGGACGGGGACCCATGGGGCCGCCCCTACAAGTGGGTGCGAGAAAAGCTCCGCCCCTGGGCTCCCCCGTTGACGCAGAGTCTCCAGCCTCAGTTCGTGGAGGATGTGGTGAGCGCCCTGTTCCCATCGCGGGGGGAGCATACCCCCCCGCCTATGGCTCCGTCTCCGACGGAATCTGAGGACGAAGCTGACGCAAACGCGGACCACAGCGACGACGACGTCTACGACGCTCCAGAGGTGACCGAGGTAGACCTGAGAGTGGCGATACAGCGGCTCAAAGCCAAAATACCGCCCCGGGACCCGACGGCCTGCCAGGAAAAGCCTGGGTCCTGGCCTCGGGGACTCTCGGGCCTCGACTGGGGGGGCTCTTTAGCGCATGCCTGGAGAGGGGCCGGTTCCCGCTTCGTTGGAAGACGGGGAAGCTGGTCCTGATCCAGAAGCACGGGCGCCCTGCGGACTCTCCGTCCGCATTCCGGCCCATCGTGCTGCTCGACGAGGTGGGCAAGCTCTTGGAAAGAGTCATTGCAGACCGCCTCGCCGGGCACCTAAATCGGGTGGGCCCGAACCTGTCGGAGAGCCAGTTTGGCTTCCGCAGGGGGCGCTCGACGGTGGACGCTATCATGCGCGTAAGAGCCCTCACGACGGGGGATGCAGTGGCCCGGGGCAGGGTCGTCTTGGCGGTGTCTTTGGACATCTCCAATGCCTTTAACACCCTGCCCTGGAGTTGCATCAGGGAGGCACTCCGGTATCACCGGGTGCCGACCTACCTCCGTCGTATAGTCGAGGATTACCTGACGGACAGAGCCGTCATCTACCCCGGTCACCGGGGAGAGTGGAACCGGCGAGAGATGTCGTGCGGTGTTCCACAGGGTTCGGTCTTGGGACCGCCCCTGTGGAACATCGGATACGACTGGGTGCTGCGCAGCGACCTCCCTGATGGCGTCAGCGTAATATGTTACGCTGACGACACGCTCGTCCTAGCACAGGGAGAGTCGCACCAGGCGGCGGCCGACGTGGCGACGGAAGCGGTCGCGACAGTCGTTCAGAGGATCCGGCGGTTGGGACTCGACGTGGCGCTGCACAAGACGGAGGCCATGTGCTTTCATGGCCGTCTGAATGCGCCGCGGTCAGAGTCCCACATAACGGTGGGAGGGGTTCGTATCGGCGTCGGGAGGACGATGAAGTACCTGGGACTCGTCCTCGACAGCCGATGGAACTTCAGGGAGCATTTCCTGAGTTTGGCCCCAAGGCTGAACCGGGCAGCAGGCGCCCTCAGGCGACTCCAATATCGGCGGGCCAAACACCTCCTGCCGGAGGTTGTACGCCGGTATCGTGCGGTCCATGGCCCTCTACGGGGCCCCTGTGTGGGCCCTGAGCATCCGGACGCGACCACTGAAGTTGGTCGCATGCCAGAGGGTCATGGCTATCCGGATGATCCGGGGATACCGCACGATCGCCGGCGAATCGGCCAACCTCCTTGCCAGATTGCTGCCCTGGGATCTGGAGGCGACTGCCCTCCAGCGCGTCTATGAGTGGCGCGTGGAGGCGCAGCGCCGGGGCGTGACCCCGCTGCCTCGCGAAGTCGAGGCGCGGCGCGAAGACCTCCGGCGTGATCTCAGGGCAGTATGGAAGGAACGACTGTCGCGACCGACGGCCGGGCACGCCGCAATTGCGGCGGTAAGACCCCTCTTTGAGGAGTGGCTGGAGAGAAGTCATGGCGTCCTGACCTACCGCTTGACGCAGGTCCTCACCGGACACGGAAGTTTCGGGAGGTACCTGTGTCTGATGCGAAAGGAGGAGACGCCTGGGTGTCACCACTGCGAAGATCGCCCGGAGGACACGGTGGAGCATACGGTGCAAGACTGCCCAGCTTGGGCGGAGCACCGACGTGTCCTCACGGCTGCGATAGGCGGAGACCTCTCGCGCCCGGCATTGGTTGCGGCCATGCTGCGGGGCGAGACGGAGTGGGAAGCGGTCAGCTCCTTCTGCGAGTTAGTAATGCTCGTAAAGGAGGAGGCAGGCCGCGAGCGAGAGAGGACAGCGTCCTCCCTCCGCCCCAGCCGCAGTGGTAGGCGCCCACGGCGACGGACGTCGCAAGATGATCTCCGGCCACCGTAGGCGCGGGCATGCGGGCAGCGAGTAAAGGGCAACTCGCTGCCCGACCAAGGACCATGCCCGGGTCGACGGCGCGTTGTGTCCCACGCGCGCCTCAAAGAGCGTCAGCATAATGACGGGGCCCCCCTCTCAGAGGGCCAAAGCCTGCCGGGGTCGCGGGATTATTCCCTTACCGTAACCCCGGAACGTAACAGGCTATGAAGGACACCGTGGATTTTAGTCAGTAGAAGTCTGACAGTCCCTCCCGCCCTGCCCGGGGTTGGAGGACTCATTTGATGATTTTACCACGCTAAAAAAAAAAAAAAAAAAATCAATGCTCCTGATGAGATGAATGTGTTAAAACATATAATTATAATCACTGTTTTCTACGTTAACATAGACGTTGGCTAATTACTGTATACTTAACTTCACTGATGGGGTTAAAATTATAATAGTGTTATTCCGACGTTAAATTTTAATAATATTTAGGTGTCTGTCAAACTTTCAGCAGCTTTTCACATTTCGGAAATATTCCCAACTACATGAAACCTAATCTCATTAAAAGTTAGTAAAACCTTTTCAAATTAAAACATTAACAATGTTAAAATCTAATAATTTTCAAAACGGCAGTCAGACCATTATGAGTTCCATATACGAAATGAAAATAATTATGTTTAAGTCCTTTTTTATAGTAGCCCATAGTTTTGCCATCAATTATGAAGAAATCCAAGCTCCTATTAGACTTTTATTTAGACTTATTATCAAATTCCATATAAATATCTATTAAGAGGAAACACCACGGCCGTTTTTCCATACAAACGTAGTCCCCTGTTTTCTCCCTGGATAATGCCAGTGGAGCATTAATTTTTTTTACAAAAAATCTATGACCACTATTGGCATGTCTCTGTTTTCCTTTTTTCCATAAATTAATTATTAAAAGAGATATGAACATTGTCAGCGGAAAATCTGGCCATTTTTTTAGGATTTTCCTAAAAAAATGGCCAGATTTTCCGCTGTGTTCAAATATCCAGAATACCTACTAATTTTAAAAAAAGGAAAACATAATTACGAACACGGCCAATGCTTTCTTTATCTTTTAAAGAAACATGTAGTGAAATCGGTTAAGTTTTGGAGGAGTAATCAGGGGACTACGAATCGTTAAATTTGTGCCATTTAATAAGGTATTGTCGGTCCAAGCTGCAGTTGTTTCTATCGCGTTCTGTAACTCTGTTGTGGGCACTGCGCGACAGCAATAGATTTTACAAATACCTATTTTTCAATTCTCCAGCCCTTGGTGTTTCCTCTTAAACCTCTGCCTGTTCCTCATCTAGAAATCGAACAGAGACCTCATAGATGGAAACACAGCAATATATTACAAAGGAATCGTAGGAAGTACGCATAAACATTGGTATTACTTTAATTTTTGGACGTAAGTGCACATTTGGACGGGTGCGTCTCATTTCATATAAAGTTATTTGATATATTTTCATTTCAATAACGTTCACATGATATAATCAACGTGAGATATACCAACGATTGATATAATTTCTCTACACATAATGTTTGTGTTACTCTAAAACTCATTTCATATAATTTTATTTGTTATAACGTTTAAATGAGCGAAAATCATTACATATAACGTTTGAAATGTATAATTTACCGTTTAAACTATTTTCTTTGATGACTTTGGTTTATCCTTTGAACTTTGATTGTTTGCCTTCACGAATGCTATTTTTATTAGAAAAATTTAGTATCCAAGAGCGAGCGAAGCGAGCTCGTGACTTGGGACACCCCGACACGGACAGGTTAGGTTCGAAAGGGATGGCGGGATCTGAAAGATCCCGCCATCCCCTTCGTGTTAGGTTACTTTAAACCTTGCACCCAGAAATAGGAGCCCCGCGAAGCGGGGCTCCGTTGACCCAGCATGACAGGTAGTAATCAGTTATTTGACCTAGGATGCAAGAGCGAGCGAAGCGAGCTCGGGACTTGGGGCACCCCGACACGGACAGGTTAGGTTCGAAGGGGATGGCGGGGTCTGAAAGACCCCGCCATCCCCTTCGTGTTAGGTTACTTTAAACCCTGTACGCAGAAATAGGAGCCCCGCGAAGCGGGGCTCCGTCGAAGATTCACGGCAGATGGTACTATTACTAGGTACATCAGTGTTAGATTACTTGCCAGGAAGAAAAAAAATTAGACCAAATAAGTTTTATGTCTTTTGAGCGGTATACAAAACGATTTTATATTCATTGATTGTTATGCTTATAGAAATTAGTCATTATAAAATTATGTCTATCGTTTATTATATTAACAGATCGTTATATCAAATAAAATTATATATTCAGTTGTTATCTCTTGTAAGTTTTAGAGATTTTGTAGTTATATCATCTATTACTTACCCCATTTGGACGATATTAATGCGTCGTCCATGAATAACGCGAGGCAGTTCACACGATCCTGTCGGCAAATGGCCCATATGTCTGGCTTAGCGGTGTAAACGCCCCAAATAATAACATGGCAATATTGCTTCGAGCTCAAACTGTGTGAAGGTGACAGTGTTCTACTACGGAAATGGCTGTCGTTAGCATTTGTTTTTATGTTTTGTTTATGTTTATGTGTTACGCTGTTATTAAAATGGGCTTTTCTTAATTAAGGTTTGGATGTGTTCGTTACGTGGGTTTACGTCTCATCTACGTATGTATATTGTTGAAAATATAGTTATTTATATATATTGTATATATCTTGTTCTTTTTTGTATATTCTTTTTAAGGGTTGATCACCACCTGGCGATGCGACTAACGACGCAACTTGCTATGAGAGAAACAAGCGCATGTTGACCTCTATGTTGGACTTTCTGATTAGCAATTTTTTTTTCATTTCAAGTATCCTATGTGGAAGTTTGCGTTCACCGATTACCTGAAACACATACATATTGTATGGTGAAACATATTAATTATACAGAGAAGCTCTTTATCTAAGTGTAGGGTTTCTTTTTTAAAGGTCAACTTAGGATCCATGCAATTCATTAAGTACTCAGTAAGTTATTAAGTGTAAAAGTTAATTAGTACTCGTATATGCAACTATTAGACGTAACATCTTATCATTATACGTTCCCTTCTGTCTGATAATTCGCAATATTAAATGCATTACGAATAATCCTACAGTTCGAAGAATACATATATTTGTGATAAGCAGCACTCGAAAAATAAGTTGAACAATGAACTCAAAAGTTAAACATGCTTTTTACCATTCATGGATCATTAACTTATGCATACAATCATACATTATTTAAAAGATGTACACGCGTTACATTACAAATAAAACATGAAAAATGTATTCACATTTTATAACATTTAAACGTGAAAAATTTATAGCCACCCTTTGAATCAGCAAACTTTATTGTAGTTTTTTTACAGACTTTCATAAATCTACGTATATAATTAAAATAATACAAGTTCTAACATAAGGTTTTGCCTTCTAATAAAATTCAATAAATGTAACGCTTGATTTACATTTTAATTATATTGAGATTTCTGGCTAATGAAGTCCATTCAATTAAACAGAGATATAAGCTAAACCGTTTGTAAAGTTATGTGCTTCGCGAGCGAGCGAATGCAAATAGCAAGGCTACCCGTTTGGAATTAGCCTAACTAGTTTAGAATTCACACACAACACTGTCAGAAACGAAACTATTAATGTTCAACAAAATATTTTAAAATACAGAAATAGTTAGACAGCATATTCTCGTTAAGTGCAGTTGCGACATAAATATCTGGTTACTGCTCGGTTTGAGTGGTACCCGCGATCCCGACACACTTCCTGAACTAACAGCCTCGGAGGCTGTAAACGTCTCCAGCGCCTGACTTTCGGTGATTTACTCCAATTTTATGTGTCGCCTCTACTCTGGATTTATATTAAATTTATTTTATGGCACAATTTTACAACCCTGAACATGTTACGATGGCCATTTACGTCTTCTCGTTCGAACACGTGTTTAAACCTAGTTGAAGCGTTTATAAATTTTTAATTAGTCTACTACTTTTTGTATAGTACACACAATTTGTTTAATTTTTTACAACTACAGATGAATATATTTTAGGACAGCTACTGTTTATTTGATGTTTTTCTGCTCACGTTTTCGGATATCGAATAAAGCAATTTAATACGTACAAAAATTGGGACAATGAGTGAATTCATTTCTTGTTTTCAGCGAAGCATTAAAAATGCCGTTAATCGAAGGAAAAAATCGAATGGCATCGTACAGCTGCGGACAAGGGGCTGCTGGTAACTGAAATTATTTCTCTTTAACAATGGTAGCCGAGGTTATATTCGTATTATTGTTTGTTCAGACCATTGTACGAAAGTAATCAAGTGGAAAAGCAAGGAGTTGTATTGCTCTGGTTGTGACACGAAGCACTCGACTGTCGCAATAATAATTATTAATCCCGCTTATTCACAGGGGACAAAGCTACGAGGTGAAACGAGTGTTTTTTTCTATTCATATTCACACACGTACACAAGTATGACACAAATGGCTGTATATAATGTCTCAGTGGGGAATATTTTACATTAAATTTATTAATGTCGTGTGTCGCACGACCTTAGGTGTTAGGTTCATATGCTGGTGGAGACGCCTACATAAGTTGGAGTCTAATAACGCTTTCAAAGTACACCGAAATTACTAAGAACATTAAAGTTGTGCCCAAAATGTTTTGAGCTCAAAACAAAGGCTGAAAATGAGTTTATGTATCAATTTATTCGTAATTAGGTTACTTACTGTCTTCGTGGTTTGATCAAAAGTTTTTACGCGGGTAATTGTTTTTGACGCAGAACGATATGATAAATTAAGTTAAAATTAAATAAAGTTTTTCAGAGCATAATAAAAAGGACTGAGAGAATTATTATTAGAATATAATCCAGTGAATAAGCTCATTTCGTCGCTCAAAACAATGGCTGATAAAGTCGAACGGCAAACATATTAAAGTATTAAGTCTCAGCGACGTTTTACATACATGAGCGTTCATCAAACATGTCAAACATACATAGGCAGGTACTTACTTATATACGTTCTATACATCTTTGTGATGGGTTTAGTATGGAATGAACTTAAAAACGATTTATTTTCTTTTTTTAGTTTCCATCTTTTTGTGATCAACCAGATGACAATAAATCACTTATTCAAAATTAGTAACGCATATTTATAATTATAAATCTACACAACGTAGTCGCTTTTTTATAGAACTAGATGTTGCCAGCGGCTTCATCCGTCTCCATCTTGAAAATGATCCCAGGGGAACATAAAATCGGAATAAAAACTATCCTAGTAAGTGTTAATCCAGGTTATAAACTATCTTTGTCTCATATTTCATCCTAATCCGTTCAGAGGTTTTGCGTGAAAGAGTAACAAACATCCATCCATCCAACCAAACAAACTTTCACGTTTATGATATTAGTAGGATTAGTCATTTACTAATGAAGCCGTCTTATGGTAAGCGTCCACAGGTCCGCATCGTACGTATCGGACGCATCGCATCAAACGGATTTCTGTGTCGGCAGCGATCGAATTGCCGACGCGAGTATCAGCAATCGGATTGCCGATGCCACCTTCATCGCTTCTACTAATTGGCATTCCGTATGACGTCTAGGCGGAGACCTCTCGCGCCCGGCATTGGTTTCGGCCATGCTGCGGGGCGAGACGGAGTGGGAAGCGGTCGCCTCCTTCTGCGAAGCAGTAATGCTCGCGAAGGAGGAGGCGCGCCGCGAGCGAGAGAGGACAGAGTCCTCCCTCCGCCCCAACCGCGGTGTAGGACGCCCACGGCGACGGACGTCGCGCGACGATCTCCGGCCACCGTAGGCGCGGGCATGCGGGCAGCGAGTAAAGGGCAACTCGCTGCCCGACCAAGGACCATGCCCGGGTCGACGGCGCGTTGTGTCCCACGCGCGCCTCAAAGAGCGTCAGCATAATGACGGGGCCCCCCTCTCAGAGGGCCAAAGCCTGCCGGGGTCGCGGGATTATTCCCTTACCGTAACCCCGGAACGTAACAGGCTATGAAGGACACCGTGGATTTTAGTCAGTAGAAGTCTGACAGTCCCTCCCGCCCTGCCCGGGGTTGGAGGACTCATTTGATGATTTTACCACGCTAAAAAAAAAAAAAAAAAAAAAAAAATCCGTATGACGTCATCGGTACGCATCGCATTAAGGCATTGCCGATGAGCCGTCCGTACGATGCGGATCAGTGGACGCAGTTGTATGAGTTTTCATACAAGGCAAAACTTAAATCCGTTACGTACCTACGATACGTCCGATACGTGCGATGCCGGCCTGTGGACGCACACCTTTATCATCTATATTTAAATTCTATAGGATTTCCACAAATATTTCGCAAGAATTTCTCTTAAGTTTTGACGTTTTGGGTATTGTCTTGTCCATCCAAAGGTTGTCTGGAAGACAGAGCCAGTAATAAGATAAGCTATTCCATTGTCCATTTTCGGTCTCAGATTTAGTATTATTATAGAAAACGAAGACGATATCTTTGCGTATTGTAAGAAAACTTTAACGATGTTATTATGAAAAGCTTAGGTATCCTTTAACAATCATAGAATATCAACGTTAAGAAACTTGTTATTAAGGAGAATTTTCAGATAAGCGGCTAGCAAGGTAGATAGCAAGACGAACGACTTTCACAAATAAGCGTTTATCTTTATCTCTTACAAAGTTAGGATAACGAGTAGGAATGTAGACGAAAACATGTTTATTTGGAACTAAATAGACGAGACGTGGTAGGGTTGTTTTTTTTTATTATTATTTGTAATTTATCTCCTAAACCAAGCTTAAGATAAAAGAAAATGAAATCATGAAAAGTTTTGTAGAATGTATATCTTGTTTACTTACCTATATACTTAAAGATTGTTTTTGCTACTATTTAATGACAAGGAAATAAACAAACACATTTACAGAGAGTTCAGAGACTTATTTTAGTTACATTTATTATTATTAAAAAAGGGTAACACGAGCTCCACAATTGTGTTCAGGCAGCTTTTATTAATATTCCCTGAAGGACAAGTTAACTTATTTACCGAAACAAAGAGATTATTTCACCGTCTAGCGATGACGTCATACCCAACAAGAGTCATAGCATACTTTTCTAAACAAATGTAACCCCATATTTTAACACGGTATTAGAAATTAAATATTTATTCGGAGAGCAACGCCATCTGCCGGGAAGTGAGAATAGTTTCGGTTATTCTCAAAGGATCCGCCCAAACACACCCTTTACGTTATTACTTCGTACTTGAATTGGGTGAGAATTAGAAAAGGCAACAAGTTATAATGGGCTTAGCAAAAAGGAGTAAATATATATACTGACTTATAGGTACTATGACGTCATCACTTTGGATTCACGTGTTTTTTTTTTATAAATTAAAGAAAATTATCTATTGCATTATTTACATCATCAATGAAAAAATTAAAAATAGGTTAATTCATTGGAGCATGCGATGTGTGTGATAATTATTATGCATACACACACTTTTTCTTACACACAACCATTTCTCATCGTTTATTTTATTTAACTGTTTCATTTGCCTACCCTCGTCCGCGTGTCACTGCGTGGTGCCAATCGAAAATATTTGATAACCCGCGCTGGGTGTCTTTCGCCCAGCACCCATAATTTGCTGAGTTGGTAACCCTCTTGGTGTGCACATGCTCAACAAATTTTTTATTGTAGGTATTTTAATTTAAGTTTTTCCATTCTTCTTTTCTATTCATGTAATAATGCCTATTCTATTCATGTAATAATGAATAGAATAGAATGTATAATTAAGTAAATTAAAAAAAGGTCTTTCAATATGATACAAAATATGAAGGTTCCAGTTTTTATTGTACAAGTTAACTTTACCCGTAAAATTTTCCAATAACTTAAATATAACACCAGTAAGGATAACTCACAAATTCTTGATAATTCCTGTAATAAAGTTTGACGCTCGCAGAAGTTCGAGACATCGAGTCATTAAGCGAGACATAAAACCAACTACGAAGAATACGGCAGTTAGTCGGCTTAGCGACGATTAACTTTGGCAGAAAATTAAAAGCGACGACGGAGAGATAATAAAAGCAGTTGGTGAAAATACGTGACCAATATGTCCTGGGAGGGTTCTCGCTTGATCTACAAGTTTATGTGCCTCACGTCCCGCGAGTTTGCTTTGCCAACGTGCGATGGCTACCTTACTGCTTGCGCGGCTCGCTTGCCTCCGCTATCGAATCTCACTTCGATCGCTCTCAGCATACAATGTCAACTATGATCCGAATACGGAATCGTGCGTAATGCGCAGTAATCACATTATCTTAGCATACCTGGTTTTGTTTCTTCTAGTTTGGTTGCACGAGTTTTTACGAAGTACACTACACATACATGACATGAAGTCAGTCGCTAAATAAATATTTCCGGAGAAACTGTGACTAATAACGAAATCAGTGGTTAGAAGGACCATTTATTACCTACCGATACCTTGAAAATGGTGGGAAATAGAGTTCATGCTCAAATTCTATGTTTTATAAAACTGAGACAAAACTGTTACAGTTTCAAATTCAATTTTACGGAGAGAAGTTCTCAAACCACACGTTTTTCTCAACTTTCCTTTTGCTAGAACATTTTAACCGTTATTCAGTGTGAGAGGAGGGTCTACCAAAGACTTTTCAGCTTTCGGTTCGGTAGTCGTCTATTTTTTGGGGCGTAACTATCAACACACGCCACGCCACCGATCAAAACTGTGTCAGTTTATTGAGCAAATTTTTTGTAACATGAACAAATATCATGTTTTATGTAAAACTTATACATTTACACTTAAGAAAATTAATACACTTTGCTTCAACGTATAGAAACTGAGACGGCCAACTTTTTAAATTGTTACATTGTTCATCAATCATTCATATTGTGTTTCACGCGTTGAAACTGAGCTGTGTTCTCTTCACGTAATTAAAGTTCTCGATGAAAAGGATGAGGCGTGTTTCCATTTTCAGGGTCGTAAGCTAAACCTATACCTACATCATACAAACCACATTCGGCTTAATTAACTCAAATCCTGCGTAATTAAAAGGATCTGCTGCGGTGGAGTCAGGCTCTATTCGTCGTTCAGTCAAAACTATGCAAAGTTTTAACTAAGCCATTTTATCAAATATGAGGGATACAGGATGCGTGGGCGAGGCTCCGAGGGTCAGCGAGTGAAAGGGTGCGATGACTATCGGAAGGACACGGTTTCAATCACACCAGAACTTTGCTCGTTAGACCACACACACGTCAACAAATGCCATTCATAACATTTCACGCGTAGCTCTTTCATGTCGCGGCGAGTTGAAAGTGCCCTGTCAACAATTTACATCGATATATACATTAGCCGTACGTGTGTGGGAGACGTGCTTCAATAAACAGGACTTATTATTCTTTACGTGTGGGTTAACGGCTATATTTATTGGAGAGTCAAGTTTAAAAAAATCGTTTAAAGTTTTCTTTAGATAAGTATAATCTTTACATATAATAAAATCGTAGAGCTGTCATTCCTGTACATTGAATATTTTTTTCTTTTTGTATTTTTTTCGAGATAAGGGATCGATTCTGATGCCAAATCAACTTTTTTTTTCTTTCGAAATTTTTTATGTTTTTTTGATTTGATCTATCTCTTAAACTATTGTAAAGTTGTCGATCAAATTTTCCTCAAATATTCCTAATAATATGCTTCTGTTGATGGGCTATGAATCATTACGCTATTTTTCCTGGGAGATAAGGAATTTTAAATTTTGTTGTTTTTATCTGTTTGTTTTTAGTTGGAAGCTAAACCACTGGATATTATTTAGTTTTTCAATTTTTCCCCAATTTTCCAATATTCCTTAAACTGCTCTTCTATTAGTAGGATATTTATAATTACGCTATTCCGTTTGGGGGATTAGCAATTTTATAATATGTTGATTTTCAGTCATTGTTGACATTTGTATAAGAACCGCTATTTGAAAACACTGTCAGCGTACTAGCCAGTCTGGTTGGTATCCTGCTTGACTTTCGTGCAAGGGGTCTCTGGATCAAATCTCGCTGTTTCTTTTTTTCACTTTTTGAGTTTTCTTATATTTGTCCTGAGAGTTTCAAATAATTTAAAAAAATGTGTATACTTTTATTTCAATATTATTCGCGATTTTAAATTATTACTATTTTTTTTTCAATAGTTTTCTAGGATATAAATCTACACTGATTTAAATTGTAGGTAGTAAGTTGGATATGTTTTGAATTGGTGTTCAAACCAGTGCATAGATTCTGTTTTAAACGACGACAAGTTGTACTCATCGAGTCAGATAATTAGTTATTTTTTAGGTATCACGCGGAATGCAAGGGAGAAGAGCAATGCCATCGTACATCGTACGTTCAATTTGCACCGATACTGTAAATCAACCCAAAAATGATAGTCTAATGTGTTTAAAATAAACACGGTTCTTTGAAATGAAATAAGGACGTTTCCTATGCAAACTATGTACCTAGATATAACATTATTGATCTAAACTAATAATAAAAATGCAAGTATGTTTGTTTTTTACCTTTTCACGCATTACTACCTACTGAATCGATCGTCCCAAAATTTAGCATATACGTTGTCAGGAGTATATCATCATCTGCCTAGCCTTTTCCCAACTATATTGGGGTCGGCTTCCAGTCAAACCAGATTCAGCTGGATATCAGTATTTTACATGGAGCGACTGCCTGTCGGACCTCCACAACCCAGTAACTGGGTAATACGATACCCCACGGTAAGACTGGTTGTCAGACTTTAGAGCTTCTGACTAACAGTAACGACTGTCAAAGATCTACAAATGACAGCCGGGACCAACGGCTTTACGTGCTTTCCGAGGCACGGAGGAAACTCGCTATGATAGATGGTCACCCATCCACAGACCAACCTCGGTAAGCGCGGCTTAACCCGGAAGATCGGCCTGTGCGGCTGTGATTGTTGTTGTTTGGAGTATAGACACGGATATAAGGTATCTTACATCCCGAATAACAGAAGAGAGCTGTTGCCGAGAAAACAATTACGTTCATATTCCAGATGGCGCCACACGATCCGTATTGTTTCTCAAATTCTAAAATAACGCAAGCGAAGCCGCGGGCAAACACTAGTATAATAATAATAATCTATACATACAATCTATACAAACTGTACATTGAATATTTTTTTTAAAGAATACTTCGGGTGTGATCTACAATCGATACCGAAGCCAAAAATATAATTTTTAGAATTTTTGTCTGTTTGTCTGTTTATCTGTTTGTCTGTATATATGTCCGGGATAAACTCAAAAAGTACTGGACGGATTTGAATGTTTTTTTTTTTGTATAGATATTATGTCTGGCCAACACATAGGCTATAATTTATCTTGGAAACTTGAACACCTGGTGCGGAACCGCAACGGACCAGCTAAACTATAAGAGATACAAAAATTGTGCGATAGCAAAAAATGTTCTACGTGATAAACATTTTCTGCTGAGAGAATAAATTTGAAGATCTGGAACACCTGATGAGGAACACCAATAGCCCAGCTACACTATAACATATACAGGAATGACGTCTTATCAAGAGTTGCTCAGCCTGATGAGCACTCTCTGTTGACGTAAAAAAATTGAAGATCTGGAACACCAAATGTGGAACTCCAAGAGCCCAGCTAACTATAACATATACAGGAATGACGTCTTAGCAAGAGTTGCTCAGCCTGATGAGCACTCTCTGTTGACGTAAAAAAATTGAAGATCTGGAACACCTGTTGTGGAACTCCAAGAGCCCAGTTACACTATAACATATAAAGGAATGACGTCTTAACAAGAGCTGTTTAGTCTGATGAGCATTTCCTGTTGACTTACAAAAATGAAAGATTTGGAACGTCTGGAATCGTCACGCGCGTCTCGTTGTTTTCCCGTCCCCAGGCTCTAAGAATTTCACATCAGACGTTTTAGATCTTCGATTTTGTCGACCCCGTTGTCGCTAGCATAAGCAACAGGAACCGCGTACGAAGTCGCGGGCAGAAGTTAGTAATATAATATTCCACAACTATCACACAACGCCATCTAGTCCCAAGCTAAGCAGAGCTTGTGTTATGGGTACTAGATAACTGATAAACATACTTATATATTTCTAAATACAAACATGATAAATTACAACCAGACACAGAACAAATGATCGTGCTCATCACACCAACATTTGTCCTGGGCGGGAATCGAACCCACAACCTCCGACATAGCAGTCAGGGTTACTAACCACTAGACCAACAGGCCAGTCAATGAAATAAATAAAATGTAGTACTCTATGCTATGATAAAAATGGTGGCAAAGTTTATCACTATGGTAGTCATAATTAGTCTCGGAGTAACTAGTACATTCTTTGTAATTTTTCCAAAATTGTAAAGGCAATTAAATCCCAACCAAATTTTTTGAGCAAAGTAGTTTATAATATTTAGTGATTAATAACTCTCACATCCAGACACGTGAAGAAAACAATTAAAAGAAACGGTCTACACAAGAGATAATACCAGCAAAAACGTATTATTAAGTTCTATTTGTACACTCGACGGCAGCATAAAGAAATAATAAGGAAAAACAGCACACGAATTAGGACGTTTTCCGCAAGTGGGAGTTACTTGGTAATTTCTAACTTATTTATAAAAATAGTGTAGGTAGGATAGAATAGGTAGGTGAAACATGTACCGTAGACGTGATAAGTTAGTGCCGATGAGAGTTTCTTATTTGTTAGCGTTGGAAGTTCGCATTAAAAAGACGAATGTGGGTTCGGCGCAAACGATTTAATGGCCATATTTAAGGTTGGCCTCTTGATCCGCTTACAAAACGAATTGGTTGCGAAATTGCTTTCTAAATTGGACTAGTTCGGCGGTAGACAATTTGGCAAGACATTTGTATTCCTACGGAGAAAAATAGCATAAACCTCGAACATCTGATAGTGAACGTCGTAGGTCTGTCGGCATCCGTCGAGTCACACAGTTGGGCCCGAGCCAATCATTCGATTGAAATGAAATATTTCGTAGCATTTTAGGGACTTAATGAAAAAAAACTCCCCTTTTCTCATTTAGTATGTTCATGTATGTATAACGACGCGGAGGTTATTGGATCTGTTCCGCTGTGACGTATTCCTCCGCTGACATTGCAGAACATTATTGTGCTTCAACAATTCATGCAAATGTATGGATTCAAGTAATTCTGTATTACTTCATTTCTGTCACATGTCTGTTTTTGAACAGACTGCTCATTTATTTGCACGTGGCTGCGTTTCATAACTTCATAGTTCTGGTGTATAAGTAAAATAAAAACTTCACCACGAACTGTAACAGTGTTCCACGCTCGCTATTCTTAATGGGAATGGCAATGTTAACAGTTCTCCCTCATTGTCTATAAATTGGATGCCGCGGCAATTTGCTCATCGTACTGTTTTTAAAATGGGTATTTTATTGTTCTCTCTTTTATTTAAACTGAAATTACTCCTCATTCATTAGGACCAGAGGACGCAGCGCACTCCACTCCATTTTTATTTTCCATTGTTGGTTTTCAAAATTAAGCCCCAGTAACAATTGCTTTGTTAATAAGGGTTCCACGATTAATCTGCTTTATTTTTTCTTTTCGACGAAACAAGAAAGTCTCCGGACAACATTAGAATTTTTTGCTGTTCTAAATTAATAAGAACAAAATGTGTTTTAGCATCACTCTGTGGGAAAAAAGTCGGAGTGCATTTCCTCAAATTCTTTGTTTGGCAGCCGCTGTAATGAGATTGAAGGCTTTTCAGTTAATGAAAACTACATGAGCTTTGCACAAAGGTTTTTATACAAACATTGAATGAGCTATTTTCTATGTGATACATTTAATTAAAATACTAAGTTTTTACAGACATTCCGGGTAAATCAGAGCACGCTTGCACAAGGATATAATCCTTTTATACAAACATTGAATGAGCTATTTTCTATGTGATACATTTAATTAAAATACTAAGAAATATTAATTACTGATCACGACTGAATTTTAAAAATCTTGGTGAATTGAAAAAACGAGATAATTTCATCGAGATGTTTCACCTTTTATTTCAAATGATGAAGCATTAATTGATAATATTTGAATTATATAAGCTCTTCTTTATTAGATTCAGCTGCTGAAAGTTTACTAATTACCCCAGTTGGAACTTAAAACCCAATTCCATCGAAATACTGAAATGGTAACCACTCCATGGGGGCTGGTTTCCGACCCCATAATTATGTAGTACAATTTTAGTGACAGAATAGAACAAGCCAGCTTTTAAGTTTGTACCGATCGAAACCGGACACGTTGTATATTATGTAGACTTATGTTTTTCAGTATGATTGAAACCGTAATCTCAAGTGGAATAATGTTACATTAAACGTGAATAAATTCAAGTCTATTGTTTACAAGTTCCATTATTAGTTAAATTTCAAAGCAATAATGCTGTGCGATTTCTGTACACATGCTAAGTTTCATAATTATTTTGGGCAGACATTAATACCGACTTACATGGCAATAAACGGTAGACAGAATAGCGAAGTTCTCATTCATGAAAAGTTTTGTGGTGGCAGTTTAAGTTTTAATTACAAGTTGTTATGGTGTAATCTGAGTGTTAAGAAAGTACAACGTTCTATGATTACAATTAAATGACGTGGTTGTTGTTGGTCAGTAGTCATTGCATCACGCAATGACTACTGACCAACCAAATTCTAACAGTCGATTTATAAAGGTGCTGATAGACTTGAGCATCCACTTGTAACTTGACATCGAGCATTCGCCGTTTTCAACGAACTGAGCTGATCATAAATCCAAACACCGCTACGAACCTTTTCATGATCTTATTCTAGCGAACACTCTAGCCAATGGTCATCATATATGTTTTCTTCAAGATGATTTCAGACTTAATAGTCAGCTTGGCAAAAAGCTCACCAGAATGTTCTTTATAATGTTCGCTAAAACGTTCTCATTGATTTCTGTAATGTAACATTCGCAAGAATGATCATTTCTTCTTCAAGTTTTTGGATAAATACCTTAAGGTGAATAACAACAGGATAACCCATAAATATTAGTCAGCGCTTGCTTAACATGATTTTTTTGTGTGTCAATCTTGGACTTGCTGTTTTACACTGTGCTGTAATGATTTAATAATATGATTACGGCTTATTGTTGGGTGACGTAAATAATACTCAACATTATACTGAAGAATTTGTCGCACTAGATGCTTTCTGCGTTCTCCGTTTCGGCCAACTCGAACGCTGCCCACGTTATATCGGACCAGAGGACGCAGAACTAATCTAGTGTAACAAGTCCTTGATAAAAACAGTTCCAATTTCTGTTATAAAGAATAACAGGAATTGGAACTGTTTGCCTGCGTCTATTTCCAAATGCATACAAGAGTCGAGAACAAACCAATCATAATTAAAAAAATGGAGTCCAACATTAATGTTATATGTACTCTACCGTTCCGGAGTAATTTTTCATTATTATTTGAAACAATCGCTCATTATAAATTCCATTTTAATTTTAATTTGCTCTCGATAAAAGACAAAATACCTACTTTGTTCATGTGTTAGTGAAAAAAGACCATCATTTCATTACGGTCAATACAAAAAATAGTTTTCTTAGAAATCTCCAAGTAAATAAAATAATATTGGTACCTTGTATTACAGTGTCTATATTTGAGGAGGGTTTATCTTAATAAAATTGTTGTTCATTCAGAAGTATTAATATCTGAAAATCACGTGTCCCTATATTCGTACACGCTAATCTCGAAACGACCCAATCAATTTGAATGAAATTTTGCGAACATCATTATTCTGTTTTTTTTTTATCTATCTCAAAAATTAGTCCATGCAAAACAAGGGCGGTTCACTTGTATTTTTAAAGTTACGAGTAGTTGCAAAATACAGCTACTAACCGTCATTTATGTTTATAAAAATACAATAAAATTATATGAACAGAGATAAGACAAGCAAAAGTTAGGGTACCTATAACCGGACGGACTTGAAAACGTACGGGCTTAGGCTATGCTACTTACGACGTGACTTCTGCCAAATCATAGTTGACATAGTGTATTCCCGTTCGTCCACTCGACTTCGTCCCACTAGTGGAACGAACGGGAATTTACAAAAATAATATTTTACTTCTTCCCGATCGTCCCACTCCTAATTCAAGAGGGGACGAACGGGAATATGTTCTTCGATTAGTGCCATTCGTCCCACTAAAAAGATTTGTGCAGATTATGTTTATTCGTTGTTTCGTAGTTTGCTTGTCCAAGGACTCCACTTCGTTCTCGACAAGCGCTATACATTTTTTCTTATAAATTTATTTTTATTTTTATAAATCGCAAAGTTGATTCTGTGATTTTTACTGTGATTGAAATGACGGATTTTTATTCCAAATTTGTTTTTTTTTACCAATTAAAACCACCGGTCTTATATTATTTAGTGGGACCAATAGAACTACAAAAAAGAATTAATAAGTTATTCCCATTCGTCCACTCAAAAAATTTAGTGGGACCATCGGGAAAATAAATAACGAATTCCCGTTCGTCCCACTAGGGGGACGAAGTCGAGTGGACGAACGGGAATACACGGTTGACATGACAAAGTTGGGTGTCATTGATTATTGTCACGATGAATCGTGGCATGATCTCAACAATATCTCTATTTGATTTTCGATCGCACAATTTCTCGTACGTAGATTGTTGTAATATGCGATTCGCTGGTACGTCTACCTCTTGGCCGGGTCATCTAGGGGTTCGAACAGGGCAAGCGGCAAAGCAAGGAGCATCTCGTGGGCATGTCCTTCTAGTGAATTCCCCGTTAAAGTGTTTCATAATAGATGCAGTCAAAAAAAATGTACTGTTGACTAGTGGTTAATTAATGTGCGGCCATATAAATGGGTCCTAGGTGTATATGTCCCCTGTCGACGGCGCGTTGTGTTCCACGCGCGCCTTACAGAGTGTCAGCACCATGACGGCCCTTTAGAGGGCCGATGCCTGCCGGGGTCGCGGTATAGGTACACGTATACCGCGACTCCGGTACATAGAGGGCTACTGAAGGACACCATAGACTTTAGTCAGTACAAGTCTGACAGTTCTTCCCGCCTCACCCTGGGTGAGAGGACTAATTTGATGCTTTTATCATATTAAAAAAGGTGTATAGTGTCCTACAAAAAGAGTAATCAAACTGGTCGTGGTTAAGTCAAAACAGCTTCCCACAACGAGGATAAATACAAAATAATATATCCCCTCTTCTAAATTTTTTTTTTCGGGAAACAAGAATTAATGAGATACAATATACAATATCGCAGAAAAAAGATAATAATAAAAGCTCTTTACTAAGATTCCTCGTGTCACACGAGAGACAGCAGGTTTCAGACCATGACTCAAAAGGTATTTTCAATACTATAAATTGATTAAACATTTTACTATGTGAAGCTGTGTGAAGTAAAGGGATTGGATTGCGTTTTTTTTCTTCAATCAGCACCAACACAGATATTCACGTAAACTCCGTTGTTTACTCGTTTTTTTATGTATTCCTGGTATTTCCATATCGCTTGCAACTGTGTAACGAATGTGCGTAAATATTGTAAAAATACGAAATTGGCTAAACTAATATTGTTGGGTTTATTTGCACAATATATTAAAATAACGGCGACGTCACTCATCAATATAAATGATGGGCAATTTATTTGTCGTCCGTTTGTACATATTGTCGCCGGTTGAGCTTGACAGATGACAGCCCCGTATTGTTGGTGCAGAGCAGCAAACAAATACCACCGCATCACGCTCTCATAAACGAGCTCAAATATTATCCTTTAACAAATTACCACATTGTCTGCCTGTAAAAGAGTAAACAACATTAAATATGAAACAGTGTAACTGAGGTCGCCGCCGCAAAATCTTTGTTAATGATCCACTAGAGAGCCCAGAACACCTTTTACACGCAGCTTTACGCATTAATCGAGATTTCGTAAAAGGAAATCAAGCTTCCGTAATCCCAATCGAAATGTTTTTATGTAATCTTTTGGGCTTTGGGTCTCCTCCCTGGGTTTTGTTTAAAGCATTTTTCTTAATTGAAAGCTTTTTCATGATTACAAAACAATAATATGGGATCGGTGAGTGCTTTCGGCAATCACAATATCACTTAGTTTTTTTTTCTATTATTTTAATGAAAGTAGCTGTATACTGTTTATTAGGGTTATTATTTTTACTGGAGTAGTAGATTGCTTTCCACAAAGTTCAAAGTGTCATGTTTAAATTATCGTGACATTTTTATTTTCGACTTATTAGGTATTAACTTACATTGCTAAATGAAAAATATCAATATTTTAAAAGGTATCACATTTTAACAGGATTTTGAAGAAATTTATTACTTAAAAACTCTGCTCTACTTACGCAAGGCTGCCTAGACAAATTGATACGTATCCATTACAACTGACAGAATCTAGATCGTTATTATCATTTCCATCACATTCCTATGTAAATTAAATCAATGTCTATATAAAGGGCGATGGCAAACCCTTGATTGCAAGACTTCGCACGCAATTCGGCAATAAACTTGCAGCTACGGAACTAAAATTTCAACGCAACTTTATTTTTATCAAAGGAAGTCGTTAGACGGTATCTGAACCACCTCGCACGTATTAACATACATAATTATAGGTAGTTTAACAATTGGAACAGTGCCAACTCGATCCAGCTTAAATTATTCTACTATTACAGTTTTTAGGTTTCCGCTACTGAGGGAAACAATGTGTTTTCTGAAAAATTTTCGATATAGGCGTTTCTGAAGACGGGAATTTATTGGCTTGATTTATTATTGTTATCTGAATTCTAAATTCTTAGTTACGGCTTTTCGGGGTCTGTAGAGGTGGCTCGGGCTATACTTATGTATCTAGCCTTTAATTAGCAATAGTTGGCGTTCTTTGTCTGGGAATGTAATTTTGAATTTTTGTGAGAAAGCTTTTTTCCTTGTAGACTTTCACCAATTTATTCTCATCACGGTTTGAACGCGAAGGTAATTAAGATTTATTTTGGAACGATTTTACTAAAAATGCTGAGTAGGTCATAAAATTTAATATTAACGTTATATACTAAACTATTTTTTTAACATAGAAGGCAGAGAGCTGAATTTTATAATACCTACCTATATATTATGTAGCTTTACACTTCATAGAGTGGGTGACAGTTTTTTTTTTAATAATTAAAATGTTTTTCCTTAATGTTAACCTTCTGTAGAACAAAACAAAGAGACTGTATATTCCCCTTTATTGTCAAGCACAAGGGTTCTGTAGCTGACACTTCGATTTAGTACGACCCTTGGTTTGATAAAAGTCCTTTCACCGGTCCACCCATTATTTAAGTACTCGCAAGCAAATAACAGCCTATTTCACGATAAATAATTTCGTTTGAGAGTAAAATTTATTAATATCATAAAATTTTATGTTTGCGATAAAAAAATAAAACATTTAATAAATACCGCTCAAAATACAAATATTATTGTATATACCAAGTTGTTTCGATACCTACACATAATGTATTCGTAAGTTAATGCGTTAGTGGAAGAACGAAAGGTTAAATTCAAGACATGAGTGATAGCAAGGAAATAAAATATGACTGTACCTACATTACGATATAATACGAAAGCACTTAAGGCGCATGTCACACGTCAATCCGCACGCGGACTTACGCTCATTTCTCGGTGACATGTTTTTATTTTTACACATAAACAACCTTTGGGTAACTTTATGTTTAATGATGATACAGAAAGCTGAACATTGCATTTATGTTTGAAATGTCAGGAATAAAAGATAAAGTAATCCGAGAATACAAAACGGACGTTATTACTGCTGCAGCGTCCCTATAAACGCAATTCCGGAAAAAGAATTGATGCTAAGTGTCCTTTTTTGTAACGTAACAAAGAGCCTGAAAAATAGCACGTCTGAGGAAAAGGAGGCAAAGTAAATTCAGCAATTTATTGCTCAGCCTCGGGCTCTATATTTGTTGCAAATGAAGACGGGAGCGAGGTGACAATTTTCGGATACTGGGTCGAAATGACCGTCCGGGGACGAGTCGGCTCGCAGTGGCACCGCAGCCTAAGACGGTTTTCACCTATGTACGATCTTAAAAAAATTACCTGACGCTATCCCTTAGAATAAAACATAAGAAAAGTTTTAAGTACGGACGAACTACCGCTTATATTTCATGTCTACCCTCGGAAATAAATAAATGTTTAACATATTAAATGTATTATTACTACCTTATATTTCTCTTGTCTTAACCTACCTATAAGGAATGGTATGTGTTTCGTGATTTTTGTTAGTGCCTATGTTAACTATTGAGAAAGACTCTTGATAGCGCAAGTTTAAACCTCAGTGATATAAATTAATAATTCTGTATTTTATTGTTTAATAATTTAAAGGAATATTTTTTCTAAGTTATGTCCGAAATCTATGCACGTAGGCAATATTACCAAAATTAATTCTAGAGGTCACACCTGTGCGAGTGTACATGTTATGCATTAAACGAAGCTGCAAAGATTTTCCTTTGTCCGAGCAGTGCACGTAATACCGGGGCGATTAGGAATTACGCAAGTAATTCAGCGGGGCGCAAGTGAATAAATGTTATTTACAACTTTGTTTAATGCGAAGCGATGCCCTGTCCGGGTATTCCGCGTAATTTTCAATTTACAACACTTGGAGTTATTCCTCTTTTAGTAGGTAGATGGCGTGCACTTATTTTAATAGGGGTCGTGAAAACTTTACTAGTTGCTAGAGTTTTGAGCCGTTTGGGGTCGAAACTATTGGGGCAAGGGGTCGGTACTTGGCGTGACCAGAGGGCTGGCTCTTTCTTTGGTCAAAGAATTTATAGTACTGCCATTCAATATGGCAATTCTGCCAGTCTTCTGGGCACGTTTCCAGACGACATGAAGTTCTTATGATACCTAAAAGTATTGTTTTTTTTAATAAGCATAACATATAAATATAATTTTGTAGTCTGAGTGTGTTACTTTTAAAATATTTAGATATATTTATTTAAACTATATTATGTTTGATTATTTTATGTTATTATGAGTTCAACATTAAAGTAAATATTGAAGTCAAAATGAAAATACAGCTTGACATAAAAATGTAGAAAACCGGAAGTCGCCACTGTCTTCGCGCTACAAACACTTTGAATGTTTTTTTTTTTCACTTATTACGTTAGTTTTATGGCACAATAATAAATCTAACAAACCTGCGGTCTTTGTTTACATCAAATATCAAAGATTTTAAAACGCTGTCAGAAATAAAAATTTTTGTTCCGTTTCAACCCGTTCTGGCCAAGCTGTACGCTATTCTTGTTTATTTCCAGCCAGTTCTATTAAACTAAAGAGTATGTAACACTCATCTTCAATGCAGTCGGCCAATACGTTTAAAAATACCAATATTTCTCATATAACTCTATCTATGTACCACGAAAGTGGTGAGGCGTTGTGATCTCATCAGATAATTTTTTATGTCACCTAAAAATCATCTTGATTTTTTCATTTATTCTATTTATTTTACCGAAAACAGAATATTTGTTTCATCAAGTTTCACTTTAATAAATGTAATAGGTAAAAAAAGATTTTCTTTACATTTCCATTACCAAGTTCAATAAGGTACAGTCTGCAACAGAATCCCATTATTAAAATGTTCCATTTAAGCTAGGTAATTCCGCGTTCAGTTTGCCGGTTCAATGTTGGTATTCAGTATGCAACCCGCATTCTATTTGCGAGACATCCTGTTAGGTTACCAATACATCTGGGCAGTGCTGGCTAGCGAACCGATGAGTCGGTACGTGCGAGCGGTGACAATGCACGCTCACTGCACCAAATACACTTTTCGAGTAGACTGTACAGATCGGTTACTGGGGGAGACTTTTGGAATGGTTTTTTTTTCTGATAAGGTTCATTGATGGTTTTTATATTTAAGGGTGTTAATTTATAAAATTTATAACTGTATCTTGGTCTCAAATTATAAATGTAGTCCTTTCTTCTACAGTTACGCGAAGTAATGCAGTACCTATCTTCTTCAAAATATTGTAACATTATTTTATAAATTATATTCTAAACTTGAAGCCTGAAATTACGAATAAATCTATAATTGATGGAATAACGTCAATGGCCGTCTACTCTTGATGGATAATACCCGAGAGGTAGGTAATTCAATCAAAGTACATTAAATTATTAAAATAAATAAAAGCAAAAAACACACACAACTTTTTCAAAATAAAGGTTGTACAGAACGGAATAAACAATATCAATACGGGAAAATTAAATATTTGTGTAAACATTACTTTAATAAAACCGGTCAGAATATGGGAATATTGTACCTATAGCAAGCTTATTCGATTCCATGAAGCTTTCATTAATGAAATACGTACATACGAGTCTTACAATGGTAGTGTATTTCCAATATCAGCTTGGAACTCATTTTTCCATTACCAGGCGAGCAGGAGTCCGGAAGATATTGCTAATGCGACGTATATTGGCTCCGGTCTGCTTTGCTAGATATTGGAAATATAAGGGTCTTGTTTAACCACATTCTAATCATGTTCTCCTTATTTTTTTAAAGGCATTAACTGATATAGGCAATTAAACTTATCATTTTCCTGAATTACCAATTGCTACCAAAGTCGAATACACCGCCCGCGGGCCAGCATAAACAATTAATCTTCCATTCCTTACTCATAGTGTAATAAATACATATAATAATAATATTAATAAGCCTTTATTTCCCACATTATTAGTTATACATAATTCCAACAGTTTCCATGCACATAACAATACTAATTCTTATTAAATAATTATTACATTTTACACATTTACATTTCCATCATAGTTGCATTAAAAATTTCAATTGGATTTGATTTTCGTACAATACTATTTTTTAACATGGTTATTTAGATATTTTTTGTGAATTAATTATTCATGATTTCATTTAAATGTATAATTTTCATGGCCCCATTGCGCTTCCACCAGGCGAACATCAACCACTGCTCAGGATCTCTTGCTCCAGAGCATGGCGCAGTGGTTGATCAACGTCGCCGTGGTCGCCGAGCCATACTTTGTCGTGCTTCATTATCTAATTTTTTTTTTTAATTAATTAATCATAATAATTAACTATCAAACCAATTTTTCAATTATTTAAATTACATTTTTGAATGATATTAAAAGTATAATTTGGTTTTCGGTATACTTTGTTATATTATTGATATTATGTACTAGTATAATTATCATTGGGCTACCCATTTCTGGGCGTAGGCCTCCTCCAACTCTTTCCAGTGCTGTCTATCTTGTGCTTGGCGAGTCCATGTAGATCTGGCTACTTGGTGGATGTCATCACTCCAGCGTCGTCTAGGTCGACCGCGTGGGCGTTTGTCTTCATAGGGATACCAATGTAGTATCCTTTCGCTCCATCTATTATCGGTAGTTCTTGCTGTATGTCCAGCCCAACGCCATTTCAGTCTGCTTGCTAGCTCGACGGCGTCTGTTACCTTTATTATGGATCTAATATATGTGTTTTTCTTCCTATCCTTTAGCTTAATACCCAGCATACTTCGTTCTGCAGCTCTTTGGAACACGTTGATCTTTTGTACGATGTCATTTGTAAACGACCAATTTTGACATCCGTACAATAGTGTCGGCATAACAACGGAGTCAATCGCTTTCCTTTTTAGATGCATTGGTAATTTACTTTTAAATATTTCCTTCAACGACCAGTATTTATTCCAGGCTTTCTTTATGCGGCGCTCTATTTCACGAGATGTTTGGTTTAGGAATGATATGTTTTGTCCTAAGTATACATACTCATCCACATAGCATATAGAGTAAATACATAAAGGGTCCGAATTCATATAAAAACACACTCAAAGAAATTAAACAAATTTTACTTTATTGTTTGTGCATGTGAGAACATTGTGGATCATGTAAAATATACTAAGAAGAATTTTTTCTTCTATATTTTTTATAGTTTGCTTTTCTTATCGAACCTACGCTTTTCCCTCAAGATTAATAAATCAATAAACTGTAACAATAACATTGTCAAAACAAAATAATGTTTTTAAAAGAGTAGCATGGAGTTTCATGTCGGTTCATCTCCAAGGAAACGACCAACCCGAACAGTGTTAAATTTTCAACGTTTTAGAAGTGCCCATTGAGGCTTTTGTGAAATAAAATATTTTGATCTTGATTTTGGTTGCCTGCGCGACTATCTCTATGGCAACATTTGAACTTAGTAGGTCGATAACATCTGAACTACCTGTAGAGAAGTCAGCCCTCTTCTCAATACTTCGATAACTATTCATATTAATTCTTGAATAGATATCTCAAACAATCAAAATTTTACTAAAAGATACTTTAACTTCATATCGCTAAACCTGAAATTCCAATGTTTTATTAGCGAACCCCATTATAACACTCGATGAAAAATTTAAAATTGTTGTGTAGGAAGTTTGATGTGGGAGTCAGAAAACGCCCACTGACGAAATGTAAGATGGGAACAGATGTTTTTGCAGAAAGGATAAAATTAACAAAACAATATACCTTTATATAAATTAACAAAATAATAATAGTTTTGTTTAATGAATAAAAACATGGTTAAATATAAAATTAACTTCTTTATTATCATTATTTATTATTGCTTCTCCTTTGACTTACTATCTTGCCTGTTGGTTAGCAATTATGTGGCCCACGGTGAAGCACGCTTGTCTAGAAGTAATGTACTACTTTTGATTGATATAGTGCTCATAAATACATAAATAATATTCAACATGCAGCTTTCACAGAATTAATAAATAAATCGAGTCATGTGAGAGATCATTTCCAAATAAACATTGGTGAAGCTACTAAATTAATTAAATGTAAAAACACCAAACATACGATATACTAGTATTCATACATTACTTGGTTAGAGCAAAGATCAGTCGCTTTATTTTTATTCACAAAACTAGTGCCCCGGCTTCGCACGGGTGGGCTTACCTTTTCTAACAATAAATAAAGCATATGTTGCTCTGGGTGAATGTAGCTTTCCGTTGGTGAAAAAAAAAATTGAAATCGGTGCAGTAGTTTTTGAATTTATTCATTGCAAACATACACACACACACACACACAATATATAATATTTTTTCTTTAGCGTGATATAATCATCAAATGAGTGGGTGGAGTGGAAAGTAATGTCAAACTCGTACTGACTAAAATCCACGCGGTTTTTCTTCAATATCCCTTTACACCTGCTATAGATCATTACATACTCATTTCGCCTCGTCCTTCATTTTTACTCATTGTAGTATTTTAGTTGAAGTTAAGACAAAATAAAACAGAAAATTTGTTGAATACTAGCACTGATTTTTTAAATAAAACTAACAAATTACCTTTATAATGACGTGAAATCGATAAGTAATGACTTTAGGCGAATTTATATATGTGTACAAAATTAAAGTGACATACTTTGACACTGCGAAGACTGAAACACTGCTGGTATTTCAACGCCTTGGGGTTGCGCTGTAGTTAAATAGTTGAAATACTCAAAGATAGGGTACAAATACCGATGCCTATTGTTTTTCTACAGTTAAACCACAACTTCGAATATCAAGTTTTTAACTATTGTCGTCTTTTGGATTCACAATACTACACACACGTGTAAGGAGTAAGCAAACGCATTGCACTGTAACTAAATTTGTTTATGCGAAAGTTTGTGATGGATAGATAGTTGGATTTATCTCAAAATAACTAATAAATGAATTACAGTGCAATTTGGTCCTCAGATAGTTTACACATATCTAGGATTAATAGTTTAAATCCCAGTATTATGGGAGAATTTTCGCCTAACGGACAATACCTAGACATAAATTATACTCCTTGACTGCACAGCACAGCGCAGTTATTTAGCAAGAAACCCTTCAACATAATAACCATTTATAACTCAATCTACGCCGTTGTTAAATCGTGTAATAGCTAGCCCAGCTTAATAGTTTCGCAAAGTGGTTTGTTTCGCAACACTACTCGTAGTACGTTCTACATAGATTTATTTCCCTATTTGAGACCCAAATGTCCTCCCCAACGAACATTGCACGCCCCATACAAATTGAAAATCAATGAACCACGGGATCCAATTTAATATGGACTCCTATTCATCTTCATATCACTAATACTGTTTTGTGAAGGTATCGTAATTTTAGACGACTTCGAAGGATGGTCGATGAGAGAGGGTCTAGGTTTTAACCTGTTTAGGCTGTATTTATTAATAGATCTCGGCTCATAGTTCTTACTTACCAGGGTGTCTAATCTCTAAGTACGAAAATCGTGGTTTCGGTCTTAGTTACGGGCGTTTTGACAACGAGCCCGAACTAAGAATTAATGATATCACGATTTAACAGACAGCTCCGTTCGTTGTATATTCATGGTACTACCTACATTTTTTATGCAATTTGATGTAATGGCATGGACTAGCGGCCTAGCGCCGCTAGTCCATGCACGTCTAGCGCCGCGTCAAAAGAACTTCAATCGTGGCGCTAGTATTCGTCAGAAAAATGATCTTGACTCTAGTTTATTCTTAGTAGTTTTTTCAGGGGGGAGCGAGACAACCTCGACACAAGTGTTGTTAACCACTTACTGGGGTTGTTTCAATTCATTTATGTTAATGTAAATTTAAGAGACTAATAAATGATTTTTTTTTTTTTTTTTTTTTTTAGTTACAACTGCACGGTAATGTGGGTGACATTACCTCACAAAGCTATTGTCAAACAGACAGGCGTGACGAACGCGAATATGGTATTGTTTGAAGCCTGTAACATAGACTATCGGATCGCTTTCCCTTTTCTATGTGACTGGATTCAAACAATTCCATATTTATTACAAATAAAAACGCTTCGGATCGCATTTGCATTCGCTTCACCTGTCTGTTTGACAATAGCTTAAGTACTTCAAAACATCATAAAACCTGCGTCTGTGATTCCAAACGCATTCAAACCGACTCTCTTCAAGAGTGTGCCCTACCATGACGTCTTAACGCGTGAGTGGTTACGTTCAGGGAACGAGATGGCGCTAGACGACTTGTATAGCTCTGTCTCTACCACAGCCTAAAGACTTACGCTTTAAGATGTGATTGTAGGCCACCAGGCTTAATCTGGGTAAGCTCACTCCATCGTCGACTTTGCCTTTGTCACTTTTGACCTAAACTACAGTCAAAAGCAAACCCATCTATACTTATTTCATAAAGTTTGTCTGATTGTTTATTTGGTTGAACAAGTTAATCTCAGAAACCACTATGATACCTACTGTGTTATACTATGTTATACATATGCCTTCCTCGATAGTCCATTTATCGAGGAAGGCATATGTATAACATCACGGAAGCCGCGGAGACCAGCTAGTCTGTAATAAGTTTAAAGAAGATCATATCTCCCGAAAGTTGTCTTCACGGATTTAATTGGCTTTTGTAGATAAGACCAGAAAAGCAGAAAAGTAACTGCTAAATGTACAATCAGTAAATAAAACTGTTTAAACTGCAACTGTTTACTTACCGACTCGCACTTTTTCTTCCTAGCTACTGATGAACAAACTAAACTTTAAAGGCCTATTCAGACCTGAGCGATATTCGCTGCCGCTGTGGGTAGAGGTACATACCGCGCGGGTTTCGCTCAGGTATTTAGTATCAAGTACCGTGGCTAGAGCGACCTGAGCGATATTCGCTGCCGCTGTGGGTATAGGTACATACATACCGCGCGTTATTCTACCCACAAGAATAGCGAAATCCGTTTTAGTGTGAACAGTAATATTACCGCATACCCACTGGGTTTTCTCTGCCGCAGACGGTAGCGAATACCGCTTAGGTCTGAATAGGCCTTAAATGTGGAACATTCGCTAAAGGCAGGGAACTATTACTAAAGTAAGAAGTCTTATAGTAGGCATACACCATCCTGCCTATCGATACGATAGATTTCACGCTTGCAATTGTTTCAAATCGGCAGTTCGTCCATATACACCATACACCATCCTGCCTATCGATACGATAGATTTGTCACAACTTCAAATCTGCACCAGTGATGCCAACGCAGCAACTAGATCTGGCTATTATTCGGTGACGACAGCTACAATTTCTAGCACCTTTTCATTTCATCATGAGACTATCGAATTGGATTAAAAAAAGTGGTGCAAGCGATTTTCGACCTTATCGACATTAAAAATTTAGTTTGTTTTTCTCACATTCTCATTCGTTAACATTGCTTCTTCATTAAAATCCGGTGTTTGCATCGTTGTCAATAAGGTCGAAAATCGCTTGAAGGTCGGAAAACATTTGCTTAAGGATTGCAAGTTAAAAAAAGTGGTGCAAGCGATTTTCGACCTTATCGACATTTAAAATTTAGTTTGTTTTTCTCACATTCTCATTCGTTAACATTGCTTCTTCATTAAAATCCGGTGTTTGCATCGTTGTCAATAAGGTCGAAAATCGCTTGAAGGTCGGAAAACATTGGTGCTTAAGGATTGCAAGTTAAAAAAGTGGTGCAAGCGATTTTCGACCTTATCGACATTTCAAATTAAGTTTGTTTTCTCACATTCTCATTCGTTAACATTGCTCCTTCATTAAAATCAGGTGTTTGCATAAATGTCAATAAGGTCGAAAATAGCATGAACCTTTTTTAACTTGCTTTCGTGGTCCCTTGACACCTCTCAAGTTTTCAATCGTATTTTGGTTTAAAATAAAATGAATAACTAATGCCCTAACGAGTCGTACTTCCATGTGCGTACAAAACCCACAAAAGTACGACTCAGGTGTTTCTGTTTCTCCATATTTTCCCGAGCCTATCCATGGCTGACCTCGTGATAGCCACTCGTCGCTTGATTTCATCTGCGCACCCACCGTTGTTAGAAATTAGTGCACCAAGGTATCTCACCGATCTGGGTGAGCTCACTCCATCGTCGACTTTGCCTTTGTCACCTTTAACCTAATCTAAAGCCAAAAGCAAACCCATCTTTAGTTATTTCATGAAGTTTGTCTGATTGTTTGTTTGGTTGAACAATTTAATCTCAGAAACCACTGACGTGAATTGAAAAAATGATACTGTGCTGGATAGTCCATATAACGAGGAAGGCATATGTATAACATCACGGAAGCCGCGGAGACCAGCTAGTCTGTAATAAGTTTAAAAATTAGATAACTATCTCCCGAAAGTTGTCTTCAAGATTTAATTGACTTTTGCCGATAAGACCAGAAAAGCAGAAAAGATTTAATGACCTATCAAAATAAAATGTCATGCCATCAAATTGTTTATTCCACCCCCATACTTTTTCAATTCCTAGCTACTGAGCAAATTGGCAGTTTTATGCCGAATTGACAAATAGGCAGTATGGTGTATGGCTACCATTACCCTGTCTTACTTTTGATTGAGGCAATATAAATGGAAGTTTGAATTTCGAAGTGAACGAATGAAGAGTTGAACTGCGAATGAACGGGCGATTGTAATTATATATGACGTTCGATTTTCACTCATAATCTTGGAACACTTTACGTTGGGGACATGGAAAATTGAGATCCTACTAGCTTATTCTTACGTGCTCAAGTTTGTGATTAACTCGCTTGCGGTCGATGTCGGGAACGAAGCGTTTCCATAAAATATTTAATTAGACTTTCGCTTTGATGATGACGTCAAAGTCAAATTGAATAATAAGCTCTTAATACTTAGCAACGTGGTTTATTGAAAACCCGTATCCTTTATGTTGTACCAAAATAAATAGAAAATTAATTTTGTAAGCAGTGACGAGCGTCTCGAAACGTTCGTCGAATGATCTCGATGTCATATCATCACCGGTTTAAATTAATTAATATTTTGTCGTTAAGCGCAATCACGTTTCATGTAGCCGTCAACGCATTGATGCCACGGTATCTACTTAATTAAATGTCGTAGCTATAGCCCTGACGCCCGGCCCCGCCACTCTTTAGTCCCGTCACGCCCGTTTGATACTCAAGGCATGAACAGTGAGCCAATTAGGAGCCTATAATTACTATGTTAATTACAGACACTGTTCTTGTTTCTCATCTTGCTATTCCGACCGTTGCGTTGTTATATAAACATAAATTCTCCCTCTCCGAAGTAAGCACTAATTAACAAGTGCCAGAATGATTACAGAGCAACTATTTACATTGAAATGTGATGCGAAATGTTTTGTGTTGCAAGCTGCAGCAAAAATAATTATTGGAACTGAGTCGCTTTATGGTAAACGACTAATTAGCACACCTGCGTAGAAAAAAAAGTAGCTACATTTTAAATTATGTAAAGGTATTTCTGAACGTTATTAAGTGTACGTCGTATTGGTACGTAGCATACTCTTTTTTTAAATGTCGTAGCACGTAGCAGCTGTCTACGGTGCGCTACGCTGCTACACGCGTAGCATCTTCGTGGCTACATTAGTGTGTGGCGAGCGTATCGGGTAGTATAATGCCAATGCTATCGTTTGCAATCTGTGCACTTTATTTTAAAACTATGTTCAATATTAAAAGTATTTTATCGATGTGAGCAAATGTGGTGTTACTAATTGGAAGCAGAACATGTAATTGAAGAACATGCAATTCATGTTATTGAAAAACAAAATAAGTAATGTATGAAAAAATCTAATCCATTTTGCCAATAATCTGAGCAAATTGGCTTCACCAGCAGCGCCTCATATCGAGCGTCAGTCTCACAACTATGATTGACATCTAATAAAGTACCTATCTCTGCTCCCCCACAAGCTCACACACGCGTAAAAATACGCAGCAATCCGTTTACACTACACAAAAGATAACTTCATTTTCTTCGGCGAAAATGTATTCGATAAGTTTTGCCGAGTTACGATAAGTTTCACAATTCTAATCGATAATAATATAGACAGTATCGATTCAATTAGCGATGGGATGGGAACTTCGAGGGAAGCCTTGCTGGTTAACAGACTGTAATAAATGTTGTGGAACTTACTTTTCTCTGCCATTTCATTCGGGATATTTGTTAAGTAATTGCTTTTTTACATCGTCCTGAAATGTCTTTTTTATACTTTGATGCCTCTCCTGACATATCTTCTAATGGATAGTCATATGGCATTTTGTTGATAACTCCATTTCCAAAATATATATATATTCATAATTATTCTGATTATGATGGTTTTTCTCCGGGGTTAACTTAATATGCAATAATTTACTGTTGCAGTAAGTATATTTTAAAATTTACTTAAAAAAATAAATACTAAAAGCTTTTCGAAGTGTCAGTTGCCTCAAAAGTATTTTTACATCGTCAAACAATTTTGAGTTCAATAACTTTTGAATTTGAATTTTACTCCATTTAAAGTTAGGCTAATAACAGCATTTTACTCGTTAAAAAATAAACAACACTGCCTATTAAAATGCCTACACTTTGACTGTCGATTAATAACCATATTTGGACCTTAAATTTATGACATGTAATGCATTTATGAAGTGAAATGGTATCTACCGTACAATAAATTTCATCAACCATACATTAGACTAAGCAAAGTATTGGTATTAATAACTGAGACAATTTTTATTAATATTACAAATATTTTTAATATAAATATTTTATTATAAATATATAAACATTATTATAATTTTTACATATTTATATTATTATAATTTTCTGTAAACATACTTTTTTTTTTTTGTTTTCTGTTAAAAAATATGAATGCATTACACGTAACAATTATTCTTTATTATTTTTATAATATTAAAGAATAATTGTCACTTTTATAAATTAATATAGAAACTTTAATACCTAATAATACGTTTTACTGTTACGAGTATAATTATTTAGACAGCTAGTAAGATTGAAACCTATTACAAAAGTTAGTCTTATTAATGATTAATAGCAGTTAGTAAGTTTCTGTAGTTTGGGAAATCTTATATTACTTTTGTTAGAAAGTGTGATTTTATTCAAGGCTCATCGCTACCCACACGTTTTTATACATTTATGAAGATAAAAAAAATGTTTTTTCATTAATAACTACAGCCATTTCAATTTCTACAGTGGCAACTCAACGGAACCTTCATCGACAGTATCGTTATGCCTCTCTTTTTCTGTATACATCTCCATTTTCCTGTGACAGCCTGATATCATTGCTGTTGAAATGGAACCTTATTACGGCGAAAATAGAGATCGGTGATTTTGACAGGGACACTGTGAATTCAATATATCAATAAATAACAAAAGTAAGAACAGGGTTATTGCTTATTTATGTAAAAAAAAAAACTGCTGTTTCAATTTTTTTTAAGTTCTTTTCAAGTTAAGAATTGTTTATATCCATACAAGTACTTTCAGCCCATGAACTGTTGTTAATGTTTTACAAATGATCTTGAATAGTTACTAGTAAACGTTTCAAATGATAAACCATTTATTTTGATCGTTCTTGGCTCATATTTCTCCTATCATATACTATACCTGTATATTTGCGAAGGACGATCGAAGTGAACGGTATAATTTCCACAAACATCGACAATATTGGCACAAAATCGGCAACCTATTTCTCCTCCGGAAGACGAAAGCTTCAGGTGTTGCCGGCCACTATTTAGTTAACGTTGTCATCACACCATGTGTGTATCTCAACATGTCTATCGATTTAGGTTGTTGTTCAACAGATAGACAAACAAGCGATATGCACGGCCAGGTTTACTAAAGTGTATACGCATTGTTCACCGTACTATACATTAAGGCAGAATGCAACACGGCAATACGAGTACATGACTTTGCAAGACTACGAACTGTCATGCATTGTTTGTCCTAGTTGTTTAATTTATTATAAGTTTTGTTTTTATAATAGTTTCGATATTGGCACTTTGTCTCATATCGACCATAAATGATTGCAGGATGAATATTTATAAAGTTCTGAAACTTGGCAGATGCGGATGTAGAAAGAACCAAAATGTCTGCTGAATAGGGCGAATTATTCTCACGATAAGGTAGTGTAAACTTTTTGCCACACCTTCACTTAAGACTATCGTGTACCGAGCTTTCGTCCATACAAAAAGAGAAAACGTTTTCCTCCCCCTAAATGTTATCCTATCTCAATGATTTTTTACAATGCATCTGACACAGTAAAAAACTAGGTTTGTATGTTTTCTTTTTTTCAAAATTTATAATAGTTTGAAAGTTACAGGCGCCTAAAAGTTACTATTTTTATGTCAAAATCTTCATTGAAGTAAAACCTTTGTATTTAAAAAACAAAGAAGTTTAAGAAAAAAAACGAAACCTACAAACCTAGAATATAATATGCTGAAACGATTGACACCAGAATCTAAGAGATTGGTCGTAATTTAGTATGTGAAAAACGTTTTCTCCCGAGAGACAAATTTCATATAAAAAATACTTACATTCAGTCGCGAGTTGCAACGCTCTCTATCGCACGATCGGGGTTTTTTCAACGCGTGAGAGGGACAGTACGAGTTTTTCTAAATACCTATTTTTTGAAATGGTAGCAGCTATTCTATCCTCTTAACAAACAATGTACTATTTAAATAAATAACTTCCAAAGGTTTCATGTGAATATAAACTACCTCTGATAGAGAGATGAGAAAATGTATTGTATGGGTTCCGCAGCCACCGAAACCTCGCAAAAGACCAAGAAAAAGATGTGAAAGCGTGGGTAATTTAACCGCGGAAATCTTGGAAACGATGCAAAGTTTCGCGAAGATATTGTGATTCTCTGAGACTTCTCAAAACTTGAAGCTCTTTTGCTCGTTGCTGTGGTATATTCAAGAAGCAATATTAAAAAGTAAAACAACTTTCGAAATATATAAATTATATGCGGCATGAAATTGTGACTTGTTATCCTAGTATTAAAAACCTTATTTTTATGGAAGCAGTTTCCGTAGTTTCTGTTTGGAATAATTATAAATGGTAATGAAGAGTCACAATTAGTGCCGAGCACTGCTTGAAACCACGTTTGGCATATTTCGTGGCTTACATTTTGATAAAACTGTAGTAATAATAAGTCAGGAGTGCACTTTCATCATACTGTCCGGTTTCGTTTATTACTTTTTGCGTTGAGACGACTTGACATCAGTAACATTTTGGCTAACATTTTATTCTTGTCAGCATCAAATCACAATGTATTTTTATCAGTCTTTTACGTTTGTCTCCCACCTAATTTCCACAATATTTAAGATGATGTAACAGAACATAATATCACGATTGTTATCCCCGAAAGGACTAGACAGAGATGTACCCAACATTGCACCAGTTATTTTTAAGTTCCATTCAGATTTGGCGAGAGTATTACCATCAATCAGCAATGAGCTCGCGCCTACTCTTAAGCTTAGAACACATTATCGAACGCGTCCGTCAGCCGCGGCTGATTGACGCGGCCAGTTTCTGTTCGGACGTCCGAAAGCTCAAGGTCACGTCAGCGTCTTACGACCGACCGTTTGCACAGTGTAGTATTAAATGCTCGATAGTGAATAAGCCGCGTCCCTCAGCCGCGGCTGACGGCTTTGTTCGATAATTTGTTCGCAGCTTTACGCTGTGAGATGACGTTTTTCGGTACCGTTATCAATCTGAACATAGGCATTCAACGTTGTGCTGTGGAAAGAGACAGAAAATAGGTTAACAAAGGACTAAGAAGCGCGCGCTTTGGAGCGAGCGCAAGAGTAAGGCCCTTCGTACACAATGCGATGCACGGGTATCGGAGATTTGGGTCTCGTTGTGTATAAAGTGTTAATCAAAGTCGAAGGAGAAATGTATTGACTTCGCAGCAGTTTAATTAACATAATTGACAACGCGGAGTCGAAACTTTATTTGTTCGCACTTATTTTTAAATGTTTTAACTACAAAATATAAAATCAAACTCTAATCAGAAAATCTTAATAATTCAAATAGAATAATCTAAACTTCTGCCAGCTACTTTTCAACAATATCACTGAACTACAGTTTAATCCCGCTCACAAACACCTCCCAAACTTAGAATGATAAGCTCAGTGACACATGCATTGTGTATTGTGATTCATAATAAAGCAAGGTGGAGCGGCGCGCCTCAGGACATAGAATAGTAAAATCATGCAGAAGTGAACGTCTGTACGTATTCACTATATGCGAGATGACAGCGATTCCTAGTGACGCTATTATTTTATGTTTTTTTTTATTTCATCAAATGAGTCCTTCCACCCAGGGCAGGACGGGAGGGACTGTCAGACTCGTACTGACTAAAATCCACGGTGTCCTTCTATAGCCCTTCACGTTCCGGGTCACGATAATAGGATAAGTCCCGCGACCCCGGCAGGCTTTGGCCCTCCTCCCCGTCATTTTGCTGACACTCTATGAGGAGAGCATGGAACACAACGCGCCGCGCGCCGTCGACCCGGGTGTGGTCCGTAGTCGGGCAGCGAGTCGCCCATTACTCGCCGCCCGCATGCCCGCTCTTATGGTGGCCGGAGATCGTCTGGCGTCTACCTACCATTGCGGTTGGGGCGGAGGGGGAGCTGTCCTCTCCCACATGCAGCCCGCCTCCTCCTTCGTGAATGTGAGTGCTTCGCAGAAGGAGGCGACCGTTTCCCACTCCGTCTCGCTCCACAGCATGGCCTCCACAAATGCCGGGCGCAAGAGGTCTCCGCCTATCGCCGCCATGAGGACACAGCGGTTCTCTGCCCAAGCGAGTCAGTCCTGCACCGTATGCTCCACTTCCCTCCCTATCCGACACAGGTATCTCCAGAAACTTCCGTGTCCGGTGAGGACCTGCGTCTTGCGGTAGGTGAGGACGCAGTTACGCCTATCCAGCTCCTCAAAGAAGGTTCTACCACCGCGATTGCGGCCTGCCCGATTATTTCAGGGCTTAAGATCTGTCAATTCTTGACAATGAGATGTTTAGATAAATAGACATTTTCGACTTTTATTTCATTGGAAATTATATAAAACCAAAAGAAAGTACCGAATTAAAAGATTGAAACGGCTTTAATTAAGCTCGACAATAAACTGACGGGAGGAGTGAACGTCGCTAATTGTAACTGACAGAGCTTGTCAATGGTCTCGATAATCAAACGCAGACCATGTTGTATTTCCTTGTCCAATACACTATACTTAGTCATTGGCATAACGTCCGACAATGCTTTCACTTTCCATAATAATAAACGGAATCACTATTCCGTTTATTTCCGGCCGTTGGCAGTCACTACTGCCAATGGCCTGATGGCCAAGAGCCTCGACGAACATCTCTCGAGGCTCTCGTTGGGTAGTTGGATCAAGGACCAGATTCAGAAGGCAGTCTCTGGAACCCTAACCACCGGTAGCTTGGACCCTGCTCCGGTACTCCGGACACCGGCGGACTACTATTTTTATATTTTTAAATGTCTTTTTTACGGTTTTTTTTTTTTAATATTTAAAAATGTAAAAATATGAGCATAGTAATAGTTATTTATGATACTAGTGTGGTAAGTTGGTTTTTACAAACGAGTAGACGAATGTAAGCCCGAGCGAAGCCGAGGGCTTACCATAGTCACGAGTTTGTAAATACCAATTTCTGCACGTGTAATACAATGGTTTTCAACACATTTGCGAGAAAACAGTACAATTTATGTAATCAAACAAAATGATTGTAAGTAATAGTAAAGCGCTCTCGCGATTTTGGCGGCAAGAGACCGTTTTCTGCAATTTGCGCCTCATTCAAAATATCAGGTGGAGTAAATTCTATATTATTATCAGATTCCTCGCTTGATCTCATATTGTTATTTTGTTTAATTAACAGTGGGAAAGTCGCAACAATTTCTAAAGTTTATTTATGGAAAGTGGCGCGAATTCGCAAATGGCGCCACATGCACGTGGTGAAAATTAGAACTACATCTTTCGTCTCATTTACTCTTCTATTGTGAGGACCTGTATCTGAGCAAAAGCGCTAACCAAGGTAGCTTGGATTGCTCAGGTCGTTTTTTCCATAATGGACACCGGCGGACTACTATTTTAATATTTTTAAATGTTTTTTTTACGGTTTTGTTTTTTTTTTAATATTTAAAAATGTAAAAATATGAGCATAGTAAATTAATAAACGAAACGGAATCGAATTAATAAAGTGTTATATGTACGAATTATTATCAATACCCTTTTTTTGGGCCTAGTAAAGTCATCAAATGCAATGAGTTCTAGCCCTTGGTAGAGCGGATGAGACTGTGACTCGAATTGACTAAGATGCATTGTATTCCTTCCATTGCCTTTTCATTCTGCTTAGATAATCCCGAGACTTCGGCAGTCCAGTTCTGAGCTGACTCAATTTAGACTACGTTCGTACGCTAAGAAGAAGAGAAAACATCGCATCTGCATGAGATATTATTCCTTCATCTTTGCCCCGAGCCAGTGGTATAAATCAAGAGCCAGGATTGTACATCGCACGCCGACTTAATCGCACCTGCAGTGTCGCTTGAGCATAGCGTTTAATACATAGTGATAAATTACGTCATTTATTAGCCGCAAACGCGCGGTGTAGTTATAATTTGATATGATGCGCTTCATAAACTCTGTGGTTTGAAATTTTTAAAATGGATGAAGGAAAATGAGTTTGATTTTTAGTTCTCGTTGTTATTTTTTAGATAACGTGATTACATAATTTGTGTTAAGTATTATGCCTGCAATATCTAAAAGTTTTGGTATAGACGCCTTTTTAACACACTGATAGTATAAACGGCCTTATTAAAATGTTTATACATTTTCATTGTACATCTACTTATTTATTCATTAACATTTAGATGATAAACAGAGGTTAGGTAGAGTTATTTTAGCACTTCCATCGAAATGTTGATATAAATAAGGATCTTCCCAGAATTTCTAATAGGCAATCTCATGTGGAAAACAGTGTTACAATTAAAGAATAATAATAAAAACATCAGAAATAAATTAAGACAATTAAATTGTGTTACAGTAAATAACTTTTTAATTAATAAATTAAGGGTTTTTTTCTGATTTGTAAAAGTAATTCCGGGATTTGGGGCATATCCGCTTTACTCTTTCGCTGTATGAAATCAATCTATGTACATGAATACCTAAATAGCCAATAGCTTATTACTAGCATGCTTTTGTGCTAGTATTGAGCACGTGTATCTATACCACAACAATTCAATAACACAGCCACCATTGTCAGATGTTGATTGTGAACCGTCCTCCATAGATGGCGTATTGTAATAATCATCGCACTTGACAGTAGGATTGATTAATGTATACTGGTGGACATTGTTATTAACATTTGCAAGGATATAGCTGCCCATCATCTGCAAGTGTGATGACAGTCAAGGTGACTATGAACTGACATAATTCTAGTCTAAAACCACATTTTAAAAGAGATTTATTTGATTCATAATTTGATGTATGCAGGGCCAGGCAGACAGGAAACACCTTTGGCCCCGTATTTTTTTTTATAAACTATAAAAATAATTTTGTAATTTTTTATTTTATTTTACATCTATAATTTTAGTTTTATCATAATCTATGTTATTGTTGTCCTGTATGAGTTCAAGAAATACCGTTTACTTTCTTTATTTCAATACGAATGGGCATTCAACATGTTTGGCCTTAGTGTAGTAGACCTTTCAGTAATTTTTGTCAGTTCAATACATTTTCGACATTCCGGTCATTGTTTCTGTGTCAAATTCTACCAGTCATACGACTTAAATTTAGATACACCTATGATTTTCCTCATCATTAAAAAAATGTGCTTTTATTTAGACTTTGATCTAGATCAGTGGTCGATAACTTTTGGTATGCACGGGCCAAAAAATGGCAAAACCAAGTTACGAATGGGCGCAATTTTTAGGGTTCCGTAGTCAACAAGGAACCCTTATAGTTTCGCCATGTCCGTCCGTCCGTCTGTCCGCAGTTTAGCTCAGAGACGCACAGTACTAGAGAGCTGTAATTTGGTATAAATATACGGATTTGTTGTGCCGAAAAAGTGGTAAAATAAAATCTCGAAAAATATTTTTTTTAGGGTACCTCGAGTACACGTAAAGTGGGAATGTTTTTTTTCGTTCTCGCGTACCCCTTAGTGTGGGGTATCATTAAATAGGTCTTTAAAAAATAATGTGAGATTCCATTAACAATTTTTTGATAAAAAAAAAACATTTGTTTGTTGTCATTTGCAAATATTAAGCTTTAAAGTGCTAAATGTCCCCCCCCCCCTCTACCAGCTAAACGGTTATGTTTGGGAGTGTGAAAAAATTCGACCAACGAAGTAACGAAGTTTAAAAGAAAATTATCATGACCAAGTGGGCTTTACAACTTTACGAGTAATAGTCGACCAACTTATAAAATGTACTTGGATAACATATTTTCTTAAACAAAATTTATCGGAGAACATCCTCTTCAACTGCAAATGTAAGTTTGTCAACTTTATTTTTACAACTTTAATACTTACGTATGTTTTTACGGTATGTTTTTTGGGGATAGGTAGGTTTTTATCGTCAACTATTTTTAACTAACTTCAAAAAAGGAGGAGGTTCTAAATTCGTCGTAATCTTTTTTAGGGTTCCGTAGTCAACAAGGAACCCTTATAGTTTCGCCATGTCCGTCCGTCCGTCCGTCCGTCCGTCCGTCCGTCTGTCCGCAGTTTAGCTCAGAGACGCACAGTACTAGAGAGCTGTAATATGGTGTGAATATACGGATTTGTTGTGCCGAAAAAGTGGTAAAATAAAATCTCGTAAAATATTTTTTTTTAGGGTACCTTCTGTACTTACACGCAAAGTGAGGTTTTTTTTTTTCTCGCGTACCCCTTAGTGTGGGGTATCATTAAATAGGCCTTTAAAAAATAATAATAGTTTCCATTAACAATTTTTTGATAAAAAAATTCGTTTGTGAAATATTAAGCTTTAAAGTGCTAAATTTTGGTCGATTCGAGTGTCCCCCCCTCTATCAGCTAAACGGTTATGTTTGGGGATGTGAAAAAATTCACAATAGTAGTATATATAACGAAGTTTAAAAGAAAATTATCATGACTAAGTAGGCTTTACAACTTTACGAGTAATAGTCGACCAACTTATAAAATGTACTTGAGTAATATGTTTTCTTAAACAAAATGTATCGGAAAAACAATAAATCAACTGCAAATGTAAGTTTGTCAACTTTATTTTTACAGCTTTAATAAGTATGTTTTTAGGGTATGTTTTGTTTTTGTTTTGGGGATAGGTAGGTTTTTATCGTCAACTATTTAACTAACTTCAAAAAAAGGAGGAGGTTCTAAATTCGTCGTAATCTTTTTTCTTTTGTATTTTCCCTGATTTCTCAAAGACTCCTGGACCGATTTTGAAAATTCTTCTTTTCAAAATTACATTCAGCGAATCAGTTTAGTTAGTTCGCATAAGTATTTTGTTGGGCAACTACGGAACCCTACACTGTGCGTGGCCCGACACGCACTTGGCCGGTTTTTTTAATGTATTTTCCCCGATTTCTCAAAGATTCCTGGACCGATTTTGAAAATTCTTTTTTTTTAAATTAAATTCAGCGAATCAGTTTAGTAAGTTCGCATAAGTATTTTGATGGGCAACTACGGAACCCTACACTGTGCGTGGCCCGACACGCACTTGGCCTGTTTTTTTTAAAGATGGAGATAAACTTTGTTTGAATTTTCTCCTATATTTCTTCTTATCTATAAAAGAAAATCTTCAGTATACAAAATGGTCATGGGTCGCATGTGGGGCCACGCGTTGGCAACCACTGTCATAGACTATAAAATAAATTATTAATGTAATCATTGTCTCCAACCGAAGGACTATTTCTGGTCTTATCCAAAAACCAATCATTCAGTTATCGCCACCATTTTCTGCCTAAACTGAACACGCTATTTAACCCGAAAACACTCGACTCAACATTGTCTAAAAGTTAATGTTGTCTGTGTATAAAGTAGGGATGAGCGTTGAATCAACGAACTAGTTGAATCAACCGTTGATCTCCTGTCAACGTATTAACGTTAACTGAATATGAATCAACTAGTTGATTTCGTCAACGACGTTTATTAGTTGAACTCGTTCGTTCGTTCGTTCTCGTTGATTCGACAAGTTGAATTAACGAGAACGAACGAACGAGTGTACAACTAGTTGAATTCGTCAACGACGTTTATAAGTTGAACTCGTTCGTTCGTTCGCTCTCGTTAATTCAACGAGTTGAATTAACGAGAACGTAATCGTTATCTTCAACGTTGAGTTTTATGATTCGATATTTTTAAAGACATAGATTGCGAGCGGTTGAATGAGTTGATTTTCGAATTATTTATTTTAAGAATAGTACATAAATATTGGTGGAGTTTGTTTAACCACTTCCCTGTCCGATGAATCACATGTGATCCACGACTATTGTTTAGGTATTGTGTCTGCTGCGCGGACAGTGAAAGTGTTAATTATCCCAATGTATTATTTGAAATGTACTATTTTTTGAGACGCACGAGGTATAGAGAACAGCCCTCTGTAAAAAGTGTAATAATAATATTTTTATTTCACACAATTTTAAGATGTTAGTACATAAAACGTTTCCAATACAAAATTTGAATCAAATTGTTTCTTAAATTAAACGCGCAATCGTTGATTATAAACCGTTTAATGAATCAACGGTTTACGTTGCAAGTTGACAGTTAAATTCGTCAACGAGATGAACACGTTATCTCATTCAACTCGTTGACGAATTTTACTAGTTGATCAACTAGTTGACAAATGTGAATCAACGTTAACGTTTCGTTGACGGAAAAACCGTCAACGACCCATCGCTAGTATAAAGAACCTAACCAGATGATTAAAATTACTATTTATTGCCAAAACACACTTGAAATGGAATCACAACCAAATTCGTGACATTTCGAATTCTCGCGTCCCAAGAAATCCTCGGCTTCGGACAAAATTTTGGCTCATTTTAGTGAAAACTACAGGTTTCTCCGAAGTTCGTAATAATTATCGAAGATAGTAGAAGAAGATGGAGCGGTCGCACTCTATACTTAATTTAATAGAATAGAATATACTTTATTGAACACCAAAGTTATACAATAATGTGAATTTTGATTATACGGCAGCAGCCTTATCGCTGATAGTGATATCTGATTCTGTAGGTAATCCCAACTATGGCTACAGGAGGTATTCCCGATTGAGCAACTCGTCAAAATTTTGACGAGTTGCTCAATCGGGAATACCTCGGTAGGTAGTAGATTCCTTGATTAATAATTATCTTTTTTCGTGAATCAGTATCCAATTTAATTGTGTAGACTGCGAACGTCAAACGAATTCGTCAAATGTTCTCTGTTAATAATTATAATATAAAGGGATATCGTTGTAGACATCTAATTTATTGAAAGTCAAACCTATTTCAAGAAATTTAGCGTTATATCGTTATGTGGTAAAGTAATTGACGTCTTACGCCTACTAGCTTAGCCAAAATGCGAATTAATAGAAACTCAGATGTCTGAAATTCGAACCCCTAATCTATTGACGTGACTTTATTCATTTCAACATTGTTTGAACCTACGAGAAACTATCTTGCTTCAAAATAGGCTTAAAATCAATGTCAGAGCATTACTAAAGTAATGCCTAGACTAAAGTTTAAGCCGATTTTTGAAGTGATAATTATTTTGTGGGTATTTAATAAGTCTGAGCCATCAAGTACGGCTATTAACGGTCGTTTGGGTTACATCGGATACAGTTGACTAACAAAAGGAGAGAGATATAAATATAGTATACTCTAATCGACTGATTACAAAATAGGTAGAAAAAAAATGTGTTTCGTATTATAATTAATCTCGCCTTGAAGTTTTCACTAGTGTCGTGCGATCCTATGTTATTTTTTTAAAATTTCAAGATTAAAATAAATGATTAATAGCGATCCACCCCGGCTCCGCATGGGTGCAATCTCTAATACCTTTATTTTGCATGTTATTAACATAAAACTTTTTATCACTAACAAAAAACGTTGTTGTCCCCATCAAAGTACGTTGCGTAGTTTTAAAAAACAAAGCAAACATAGGGACAGACAGCTGGAAACGATGCTTTATACCACGTAGTGATCATGACAGTAAGAGTATCACCCTTTTAAATATTGCTTTAAAAGCCACTATAAGGTTTCGCACTTTTTTGTCAACTCACTGTGAGGTCCTTTTGTACCCCTTTCAAAAGATATCGCCTTTCATACATTCCACGCATCGTTTTCTTTAGTCATACCCGACTCTTATAACCTATTAAAAAACAAAGGTAATAACCGTATCTGTCAAGTATCACTTTCGAGGGCTCAAAGCACTGAAGAAGATGCTAATGAGAAACAGAATCTGGTTATTATTAATAATATAAGATGCGGTTATTGTTTAACGACACATTTTGGTGCTCGACGGCTAATATCGTTAGTGATATTGTTATGAGGCGGCGCGGGCGCGTGTGTCGTTACTCTTCGTGCTGTAGGTAATCTCGCCTCGGATTAATACCAGCTGCGGTGTCTCACAATATTTATATTTTTAATTTCACGCTACTCTGCACACAGGGATTATACTAAAATTTGTGTTATTATTTTTGGTACACAGCCAAACTTTCATTGCGCTCACTCAGGCACTATCACAGTCTATTGAACTCACCCCACAACGCGACTGCGATCGCAACCAGTCGCAACCGACATGATGTCGTGATGCCAACGATACGGCTAACTTTTAACATTTCTCTGTTTTGTTTAATTAAACTTTGAATTTATCTGATTAACTTATTCTATGTTGTGATTTCATGTTATAGCTGACGCAAAACTTTCTCCTATTCAAGCAAAATATACCAACAGAATTATGCTGTTAACTCTATAAACATCCCAACTTTCAAAAGTCTAGCCACAGTAAATAAGCCGAGCAAACCTTACGAAGCCATTACTGAACCCTTCATTTATTTTAGCATTGTGTCTTTTACCGTTCGTAAATAATAAAGTTTCAAATTTCTGCACGCTTGTTTATGAAAGCTCACCAATTCATTACTTTATTTGTTTAATAAAGCTCCAACGGGCACCGCCTGTGTACATTGGGATATAAATTACCTTTAATTTAGGTGAACGATCCAGAAAATATGATGATGTAAAGTTTTCATCAAGCTTTAATAAAGGCGGGCTGGGGCGTCGGGTAACTACGTAACAAGGGCGCTGCACCTACTTGTTATAAAATTTCGTATGATAAGATTTAGGTGTAATGGAGCTTCGGGGCGATTTTACTTATTAGCGTATATTGGGCACAGGAGCGGAGCTGGGAAGCTGGGAAGTGTCCCGCCGGCACACGACACACGACCGTAAGCGTTATGTTCGAGGTAAGTGGCGGGAACCATGTTTTATGTGTGATTTAACACGGGTTGGGAGCTTATGGCACTTTACAGATAGCTACGTCGCTATTGAACAAAGACTGTGTAGTACAGACCTACTCGTAACATAAATATTCTACTAGTTTCCGCATTTGAATGTAAATGTTTTACAACTTAAGGTTTCTCAGCTACAGCCGTAAAAACTCATTCATGAGTGGATTTATCTTCAAAAAAACTTTCTGTGAGGTAGATTAAAAGTGAGTGAGTTTTAAAAGAGAACTGTGCATTTGATTGGAATTGCATTTCCAATGTTGGAGTTACAAAATACGGTATTGATAGTAGTTATAAAAAGGAATATAAAAATATCAAAAGATTTCTAGTTACGTTTTGGACAATCAGGAGTACCTAAATAATATTAATTACTTATGCTTCAATTACTTAGCGAGATTCTATTATTCAACAATCGCCAAACGATAAACTATGCATAGCAATGTTAATTGATGCGCTATCAGTTAATTAATGAAGGTTGTCCACGAGTCTAGAATCAATTGGCACGCCAACCCCTGAATGCTGCTTGCTATAAATCTACTCAAAACGAAAACATTCTGACGTTAAATATTTTATTAACATGTAATAAAATTTGTTATGCCAGAAGCATTGTGCGCGTTCAAAGGAGCTGTTTCTTTATTTAAAGTCATATTCCGTAGTAACATGTACAGTCGCTACAAAACATAATGATTCGAATGTATCTCTGTCGTGAAACTGTACCTTTGGGAACCGCGAGTAATAAAAATTCCGGCACGCGCGTTACAAGTGTGCTTTCGAGAAAGTAATCCGCGAAGAAATACAGCCTCTACCTACTGCTTCCACATTTGTAACTAGGAAATCTCCATTTCTCTTTGACTACCAGTCGTTTCAAAAGCCACTCCCTAGCGTGTCGTGCAGAGGCGACACTCATAAAAATTCGCCGTGCCGAAGTTTCCCGTAACGTGTCAGAGTGCTCAAAGCGAGCGCAGCGGATTTCGTTGTATTATAATTTTATAAGCTACTTAGATATGCGTGTGCCGATTTCGATTCATGAATGTCACATTAAATTAAGCCGTTTGTGACGTCAGCAATTTAGGCGTCACTAAAAATGTATTGTTACTGAATAATTGGGACCATTTAACAGTCATTTTATTGAGTGTCGGGTTGACAAATTAAACTTCGCTTTTTGTATTTGAGGTTGCTCCATCTTATATACATTTCACAGTCTATATCTGTATCTTTGTTGCGAGTCTCACTGCACGTCAAATCGAAAATTATTATTTTTCAAAATTTTAACATGAAGGGTCATTAGCGACCACATTAATTAACAATATTATCATTTACATACATCATGTCATAACAGAAGATATAAAACAATTTTTAATAGTTAAAATATAATTATGATGTACTGATGAATATTATGTCATGTTTCAAAACATACCTACATGTAATTAGAACGAGCATGGCTAACGTGATCGTTATGTATTCGAATCAAAAGCAAACATTTCGTGTTTATTACTGCCTGCCTTAATTAATTTCCACATCTTGAAAATAATGCGATATGAACGACGCGATTAATTATTGTTCACCATCTCGTTTGTTGCATTAAATCGTAGTTGATCGTTTGGCTCGTTAGCTATATATCACGGATTCAAAGTCGATAAATATTATTGTTAACGTGACAAATATTTATTTCCCGTCTATTCCCGAAAATGTTCCATTAACGTTGTGTATCATAAAGGCCAAATAAAATTACTTACTAAATTAATTATTTATTACTTCAGAAAGATGTTCCTCATTGTTTGTTTCTAATATTAAGGCGTTCTCTCCCCGCGAGCATTCACCTGTAATGTAACATAAAAGTGCGCAATTTGATGCTCTATTGTCTTCGAATGTTTGAATTTGTAACTTTACATTACAGGTGAATGCTCGCGGTGAGAGAGCGTCTTTAGTATCTATAAAAATTGTTCAGTTTTGACGGCACCGTTGGCGCAAAGTTTAAAAACATTTGTCGCAATCTTAAAAATATACCATTTCCTATTTTTACTGATTTTACCTTCCGACATAAAAAATTACCCAGTAAACACCTAATCTCAGCTGCCCAACCAAACAACGAAAATCAATCCAACCCCAACTTGAGCCAGAATCTTCTAACCGCTATCAGTTCAATTAACGATCTTTATTTATGAGGTAATACGCTACTAAATCTCCGTGTCTTGGGTCTTCCTCATTAATAAACAAAGCAGGGTGACATTGAATAGCGTACCCTTTGTATTACGACCACGACCTATGTGCCGGTTATAACTTGGAGGTTAGGAGCGCGCTCGTAACCCCGTCATTTGTTAACATATTTGATTAAAACCTGTAATTCATTAAAATTATTAATAAGCAGCTCACGTGTGGAAGGATAATTGGTGTGCTTAATGTAGGGACGGAAGCGTTATGTTGCGGAAGTGTCTTCTGCGTTATCTTTATGTAAAATGTTATCTTTATTGACATTAAACTTATAAAAAAAATGTGAAATATCAGCCCAACGTAGAAGCCAAAAGTCCCTTCAAAAACTAAGAAAGAACAAATTCTTTTCTTTAATTAGTTAGCCTATAAGATCTAAAATAATTATAGTTGTTCATTTTCAAATTATAATCAAGGTCACATTTGGTCCATATGATATTTTTCCTAACCGAAATGACGGTCATAAATTAGTAGGAAGATCATTAATTAGTCTGAAATCCAGACTTAATTCCTCTAATTTGCCGTGCACGTTTGTCTCCATTTTTTACGTTTCGCGATTAGCATAAATAAACGGTTTAATCCTGTTAATCGTATTAAATTATTCTTACTGTTGTAGTCTTAAAGACGATAGCCATTAATGGAATCTATATATATATAACTCAAAGGTGACTGACTGACATAGTGATCTATCAACGCACAGCCCAGACCACTGAACGGGTCGGGCTGAAATTTGGTATGCAGGCAGATGTTATGACGTAGGCATCCGCTAAGAAAGGATTTTGATCAATTCTACCCCCAAGGGGATAAAATAGGGGATGGAAGTTTGTATGAAACTTTGTCAATTTAAAAGAAAATACATTGTCCACGCGAACGAAGTCGCGGGCACAGCTAGTTGAAATATAAAGGTAGCTGAGGAGATTTCATATGATATGTACGTATTGAAATTAACAATATGAAGTTGCCATATGACAATCATATCGTCAAATTTTCTAGAAAATTATATTTCATTCTTATAACGTCATCACATCCCGTCAGACACCATGTGTTCAATTTTAACCCTGCAACGTTTGCACTGTTCTGTCCTCGAATACATTTGTAAACGACTTGATACAATTTGAACCTTAATCCCCAGTATTAAGAAGACAAGATTTCCAACGCTCGGATCGCAATTAAGTGCTTCCTGCACGTTCGTGTGGTGAAGGAGGAGTCAACTAATTATGACACTCTTTTCCTTCAAATTAGTGACGTTTGGTAGCCCCGGAATACACAATAATTAGCCTTCTTTCACATGAATGTTTTGGTTCACGTTTGTGTATTTTTGTCGCCGAACTTTAATAGAACGTAGTTTGAACAACTGGAAAGATTTGAAACAAGATTGCGAGTAGAAATGTAAGGAAATATCCTCAATGGAAGCTTGTTTTAAAATAAACAAGAATACATTTGCTTTTTGTTGGCTAATAACATGCTTATGTCTCTATTCAGTTGAAAAATTTTAAGGCTTTGTGATATAATCTTGTTTCAGAGGGCAACTAATAGACTTTTATCGGTTGTTTTTCTTTCTGAAATAAAATTGTCACCAAATCTTTTAGTACTTTATATGTACTTCATAATAGGTTTATAGCGGAAAACTAAAAAAATTAGTAATAATTAGAATAAGCCATTTCAAGCATAAGTAGATTATTTTTGTCTAAAAATATATAGGTACCTACTTGGACAGAAATAAGTGGCCATCCAGTCTCATTTTCGAAAAGTATTAGCTCATTATAACCATACCAGGATATACTTATATTTACGTAAAAACGGACCATTTACAAAAAAATACACAATCTAGATGCTACATAGTTTCCAATTTCCTTTTGTTGGCCATATTTGCGGTTTTTCTCAAACCTAGTATTATTTTACCAGAGCTAGGCGATTGTGACCCGAATTCCGGAGACCTTAGGAATTATGTATGTCTGTTCAAACAGTGTAGGTAATATTTGATGCAGCTGTGGCAAACAATTTTCTTGTTTTGACGTGAAATACAGTAGATCTGCCTAATGTCAGTCGGCTTTAATAAAAAGTAGATACTATCCATTTTTCAAAATTTTATAAAAGGTGATTTTATCTGAGGGAGTAAAAAGAAAGCAATAAAATCATTTATGTTGTAAATTACATATTTTAGAGAAAAGGCCCTTTAAAATCATAAAAGAAAGTATTTGCCATTTTTAACATAAATATTGTTTCATTTAAATATTTTACGACGACTGTCAATTTCTAAATTGCAGGCTTTGGCCTTATGATCATAATAATATGAATCCTTGAACTTTTATATGAATAAAAATATGTATAAATATTTTCTATTCCTTTTTGTAATTTTACGGAAATTTCACCAACTATATATTAGAATTTTAGCCATATGAAACTTCAATATCAAAGCTAAGTTGATTGAAACATACTGGACTAACAATATTAATAAACAGCTAAGTATAGCTTTAAATATTTATATTTTGTTGTATATTGTGAACATTTCATCATTGTTACAATGTTAGCTCATAATAAAGCACTAAGTAACTTAGTAAAACAAGCAGAACAATGGCGTATAGCATACATCCGCACAACCAGGAGTTGTCAAGTTTGTGAATTTAGCATGTAATGCCGCGGGCGCTGGCGCAATATGCCTATTGCAGCTTTAATGCCCTGGCTGCGGTTTGGATTCGGTCCACGTACGGAGGTCACTATAAAAGTGGTCGAACCCTGGCGGTGTTCAAATTGTTTTCATCCCACAAACTCACACGGTACAGTTAACATGGCGACCAAACACAAACTTAATTTATTCTAAAGTTAGATTAGATTCTGTTACTTTGTGTGCAAAACTATAACTGAAACCAACACAAATGATTTTGTTCCTCGTGTAATGTAGTTTATCGCTCGCTTGCAGTTCATCGAAAAAAGCGGTAATCAACCATACTAATCCTTTATCGAGTTGCTCTCCAACAAAATAAAAAATCATATTTTATTTTGGCACGGGCGTCGATGTTAAAATATTCAAATATTCTGATGGAACACTTGAGCCTCTAGCTTCGGGCCGACATTTGAAAATGGAAATAGACCTGTTCGTGCCTACAAGGGAAATCGTATTCGACATTTGACGCAAAATGATGACGCAAATTTCACGAAAATATTATGCGCGGTTAAGTATCAATGGCTGCGGCTCCGCGAGTGTTCGATTTGTGAGCTGTTAGGGGTTTATCGACAAGATACACTTTTGTAGACACGTTACTAACTGTTATCTGTTTTCAATCAAAGGGAAAGGAAAAAGATTTATAGCGTTTTTATCGGTAAGAAACTGTTTCTCCCCTAATATCGAAGCTTTTGCTAAACTTTTTCCAGCTTAGTTCACTCTTTTTCGTGTTAAAAGTATGAGATAACGCCTTATCCAAATAGAAATATTTCAGTCAGCGTTCTACTTTGAATTGTATCAAATATACTTAAAATAGATATAATATTGTAAACAATAAAGAACAAATAGCTAACTTTCTATTGTGAGGTCTATTAGATATTCTAGTTGCAATTTCAAATATCTATATTGAAATATTTTCTTAGCCAGTTTCTAGATCTCGGTGTCTTCGCATGCCATGTAACCGAATGTAAATAAATTATATCAACTCTGCAAAGGTTAACCAAACGAGTTTGTAACGACTTGAGGTGCATCACTCCGAATTTGAATTTCATATTTTGGCACAGCATAGACAGGGCAAGGTATGTGCTTCTACTTATGTACGAATATGTGCTCATTTACTTTGTATATACTTGAGATGCGTTTAAACTTTAAGTTTAGAATGTATTTTGGGTTTTAAACTGCTTTGAACGAGTTTGCATATTAAAGTGCGAAGTTGTGGATTTTGTACAGACATGTTCTTAAAGGATAGTCATTGCTACTGAGACTGATCTAGAAAGGGTTTGTGAGATGACCTATACTTAAATAGTACGTGGTTAGAAAGGAGACCTTAACTCAATAATAATGATGATAATGATGATAATGAGGATGTTCCATGGTTAATATTAAATACATAAAATTTAAATCTTAACTGAATCTTATACATAATAATAATTAAGTGTTTAGATATCACTTAGATATTCACACAATCATGAATCACGTTGTCCGTAGCATTACAATTCTCATTGTTAAATGTTCTCGTTTGTTTGTCTCCCAGATTTATAACTAAGCAGACGATGTGAAAATTAGACGCACTATCTCAATGTCCTACTACCATTTCAACTGTCTCAAGACATTTAATTCCATCTCCATAATTTTAGACGAGGAATAACTAGGAAACAATAGTGTGAGTACAAACGGCTCAACGGTCGTGAGCTGGGTAGCAGAAAAGGCCGGTACCCGCAGCATCATACAAAGGAGGCCCACAGACTAACTGTAACACCAACCTATTACGATGTGTGCACACTGACAACTTCTGCTGTTGAACTTTGAGCAATTAAACCTCATGACGACATGGTGTAATTTACAGCTGCAGGAAATGCTGATGAATACCATGTTTAGTGATACATATTAATAACTAGCACTTTGCCCGCGACTTCGTCTGCGCGTGTTTCTAATTTCGAACTCAGTGAATTTAATTCCCGCTCACCCTCCTTATAAGAAAATCTAAAAACTCAATACAAACAAACAATCAAACATATTAAACAAACAGATTTTCCGATTTTCACCCCGTTAAGGGTTGATTTATGAAATATAAATAAAAATACGGATGCTTTATTCGATTGAGAGATAATTAATATGTCAAGTTTTGAGTTTATCGAAGCAAGCAATAAAATCCTTCCCTTAAAACTTTATCATCCCTTTTCACCAATTTAGGGAGTAATTTTCGGAAAACCTAAAAATGGAGGGCAGTTTTAAAAAAAGTAATAATGCCCATCTTTTTTATTTACTTATACTCATATTCGTACCAAGTTTCAAGTTTATAAACCCATGAAATAAGATTTTACATACAAAGGTTTTCACCCCTTTTCACCCCCTTAGAGGGAGATTTTCGCAAAATCCTTTCATAATGCTCATCTACATTATAAATTGTAACTACCATCCAAAATTCAGGTTTCTACGTTTAGTGGTTTAATATCCTCCCCTTAAAACTTGAATACCCCTTATCACCAACTTGGGGGGTGATTTTCGAAAAATCCAAAAACACGTGTTTCATTAATTCTTATCTAGTATATAAATACTGATTTTCAAATTCATTGGCTCACGCGTTATGATTTTCCCATACAAACTTTAACATCGTCTAGATTACCAATGGAGGGTAGTTTTAAAAAAATTGTGGTGCTAATCTTATTTATTTACTGGTGTTCTTATTCGTGGTAAGTTTCAAGTTTATAAACCCAAGGAATAAGATTTTTCATACAAAAGTTTTCACCTCTTTTCACCCCCTCAGAGGAGGATTTTCGCAAAATCCCGTCTTATTGCCAATCTACATGGTAGACTGCAAATGCTGTACAAAATTCAAGTTTCTGTGTTAAGCGGTTTCGACTGTAGTCGAGTCAAAAGAAAAACCCCTGTTCTTTTATATATATAGATAATTCATTTACACTTACATAAAGGAATACTGTAGGTATACCTTCAATATGTGGAAGCAGTAGGTACGAGTATAATAATTACCAGAAGGTTTAAAAAATAATAATTACCCTTATAACTTTGTTTTGTGCTTCACCTAACTAACAGTTTAAATCTGGTAATAATTGCTGTTAAAATGGCTCGTATAAGCGCACCTTAACACCAACCTAACCTATTATACATATGCTATTATTCCTAGTTATAGTTTCTACGTCTCTAGTTGGAGCTTCGTGTGAATTGTTAAATTCCATTTCTGAAAAGCTACTCTGTGCCACAGGCGTCCCTACTTCCTAACTAGAATTTAATTATGAATATCTGGAGACTGTGGGTACTCACACTTTGGCACAAAGCATTAACTTGCGTAAGGCACATTGTCCACTGGGGCGTAACTGGCGTAACTGCTGTAACCGTCACTGTGTTAGGGTCGTTATTTATGAGAGGTAAATAAATGACAATACACATTGTGTACCGGGTGGGTCAAAGGCGATGTTTGCTTACTACGTTTTTTAGTTACTAGGTGCAGTAGTTTTACATTGTGAATATTGCAGCTCATATAAATATTTTAGTCAGAAACTATGTAAATATATATGTTACAGCCAAAGTAATTAATCTGGATATTATGTATATTATCTAGCCATTATTTATAATGTCTACTCAATTTAGATAAAGTGATAATTGACACGGAATTAATCACATTAACTAGCAATTTTATATAATATCTTCCAAGACTTGGATAATGTAATAAAACAAGTAGGTACTGTTAAGGTTTTTATTAAGAATTAAAATGACATTGCCATAGATAATAATTCTACATTAATTAACATTGTTATAATGTAATTAAACTTTCTAAAGTAAATTTAAAGCTTACTAGCCGTTAAAAACAACAAAAAAGAACAGAGATAAATACAAGTATTTGGTATCTATCGTTGAAGACTACAATAATAAAATATTTAAAATGAACTGACATTCATTAATTGAGTCACAAGTATTATTTATTGTTACAAGTAAGACTCAAGTGACATTTTGAGTTACACAAGAGGTTTGACTTTTAATATTAAGAATTAAAATAACATTGCCATAGATAATAATTCTACATTAAATCAAATTGTTTTAAAGTTATTTAACTTTAAAAAGTAGAAAAGCTCACTAGCCATTAAAAAAAATTAAAAAAGAACACAGAGATCAGTAAAAGTACCTATTTGGTATCTCTCTTTTGGCCGCCAAATGTGACCTTTTTTTGACGACATCGTCTCGACTATAATAATAAAATATTTAAAATGAACTGACATGAATTAACTGGGTCATAACATTTTATTTATTCTTACAAGTAAAGCTCTTGTGACATTTTGAGTTACACATGAGGTACTTTTTACATTTACACCTATTAGAAACGCATTCTCCAGTTTGCAGTGCTGAAATCCTTGGCCGCCAAGATGTGACTCTTTTTTTGCACATTTTTCTTCGGGGAACGATAAATTGTAATAAAAGTTTCTTTGCAGACAGTTGATTTCTTGCGTAAAGTTGATTTAGAATCCCATGCTTGGTGCCTAACTTATACATTCCTTCTGTCTCCTGAGAAATTATAACAGCGATAATGTTTCTATCATCGGCTTTGGCACGGTCTACGTCAGGAATTTTTACTACTACGTTATCGCCTATATTAGCAGCAGGATATTTTTGCGAAGATAGAGTCAACATTTTATCTGCTTGTTTTTTCAGAGATTGTCCAACTAATTTTCTGATGTTTCCAATGTCTTCTTTCTTTTTATCAAGAGCAATTACTATTTCCTGGCCACTTTGCGTTATATTTGACGGATCTGTAGTATTTCCTTGGTTTTCGGTATCGTTATCAGGGTTTCCTGTCAGATTATCCGGAATCTCATTTTGCGAATCAGTGTTTGAAATTTTAGTATCATCATCTTCATTAATCACAGCGTTGGTTATATTGGGTTCGGTTTGCCTCTCCTCATTCAACAAGTTTTCGTCTTCATTCAATATAGATTCTAGCTCTTCTTCTGTTGACAGTTCAACTAGCGCGTCTTTAGGAAGACAATTTAATCCAACTTTAGCTTTACAGCCAAACATTGCTTCGTAAGGGCTACGATTTATTCCTACGTGATACGCTCTGTTTTCATAAATTGAATAAAGCGTAATCCTTCAGACCATTTCGTCGTCTTGTTAGATTCCAGCCAAGTACAAAGCATCTTCTCTATAAGTCTTGGTTAGCTCTTTCAACAGACCCTTGTGATTGAGAATGTCGGGGTTTGCCATGTACGATTTTTAATTCCGGCCACATCGCACAGACTTCTTTGACCACTTTGTTAGCAAATTCTCTACCATTATCGCTTTGCAAAATACTAGGCGCTCCAAATGTAGTAAAAATGTCCAGTAAATGATACGCTACCTCCTCTGACTCGTTACTTTTTAAAGACCGCAGCTTCAAAAATTTTGTTAGGTGATCTTGATAGACCATGATGAATTTATAATCACCATCACTGTGATTGCATGTCTATGAGATCTATTTGGCACCTTGAATTAAGTTCGTTGCTGATAATCGGTTTTACAACAAGACCTTTTTTAGGCAAACTTTTCTTTTTCTGACAAGATTCGCACAGATTCAAATACACTGTGACGAGTTCAGCAGTTACATTTTTATATCTTAATTTTAACTCTTTCATCATTCTGACTCTACCGCCGTGTCCAATACTAATATGACAGTCGTGGATTATTTGAAAAGTTTCGTCTAAGTGAGCATTATAGTAAATAATGGGATCACCTTCGTTTTTCACCGGAATTACCGGATGATTCTTTTTTTATTAGTTTTTCTGATGCTCCAATTTTGACGACATCGTATCTTGATAGGCGCTGGTAATCTTCAGGTGTTTTCTTAATTACCTTGTTCTTTGATTCTTTAACTTTTGAAATTAAAGACAAATATTGATCACATGTAAACAACTGATTATTTTTTCCTTTACTTGCAATGAGTACAGTGATATTTTCATAGAAACGTTTTTTCATTTCATCTGCCATTATTAGACACTGATACGAATGTAAAAATTCGCGGAAATTGCGGCACGCGCGGCGCGACCTCTCATAACAAAACGATGACGACCACTGTTTGCGTCAGCTACAAGATGGCGGCGATCACGCGACGCGGCAGTCAAACAAGTCAGTTAGACCGTATTTATTACTTTGGCTAACTTTGACCCGCTATTATGAATAAAATCCGGATGAAGTGATTAATTTATCATATTGTCTAGTCAATTTTGTTATTATATATAATGACCAGTCATTATGTATAATATCTATTTAATCACTATGACTGTAACATATACACCATCGTGACCGTTACTTTTTAACCGACTTCAAAAAAAGGAGGAGGTTATCAAATCGACTGTATTTTTTTTTTTTTTTTATGTTTGTTACCTCATAACTTGCGACTGGGTGAACCGATTTTCATGATTCTTTTTTTAATCGAAAGCTGGTGCTTCCCGTGTGGCCCCATTGTCACCGTTTCAGGATCTGATGATTGGAACTTGGAGAAATCGAGGGCAACCCTCAAATTTTATTGGCTGACACATAGTTTTTCGCAAATTTTATGATGTGATTCAAGTACTTGCGTATGGAAATCATCATATCATGTAGCTGAGCTGATGATGGAAGGTACAACACTTCAAGTAAGAAAATTATGCTTGTGTTCGCATATCTCTGGAACTACAAGTCCGATTTAAGTAATTCTTTTTTTGTTGTACTAGGTATCGTTCAACTTAGGGAATACTGCAAATTTCATCAAAATCGGTTCAGTAGTTTTTGAGATAGGGAATGAATGAAAGAGATGTTAACGATGTTATTACCGGTGCTACGGATTACTAAATTCTAGTGCTGAAGGTTGAATATTTAAACTAAAAAGAGTAAAATAAAAACTTTTTCAAAAAAAATGTGACCGCCTTCAAAAACAACCACAAAAAAGGGTAAAATAACCTACAAAACTTTTCTTTCGGAAGTCGGTGACTTTTTTTATTAATTTCATTGTCTTTTTTGCCACCGACTTCCGAAAGAAAAGTTTTGTAGGTTATTTTACCCTTTTTTGTGGTTGTTTTTGAAGGCGGTCACATTTTTTTTAGAAAGAGTTTTTTTCAATAAAAATTAAATCTCAACCCACAGAACACAGCTTCAAACAAAAATAAAACTGTAACAAAACACAGGCTTCATAGGGAATTTTCATTCGAAACCCAAAAATAGCTTCATAATTCTCATATTTTCCGATGTTCATTCCGTCATTAAAAGCGGTAAAATATTTGCTCTGATATGATTTCGATCTCTCTACGAAACCATTGAAAGCTTTTAAATGATGTTTCTGAAAAGGCAGGGTGGTTGTATGAGCCGGGCTGGGGGCAGTTGTGCCAGTCATCTTTTTCTCACGGATATTAATAGCGATTTAAAACAGAGTTGGGTGATTTTGCATAATTTCCTCAATGATCTATCTGTTTGCCTAATGGAATTATCAAGTAGATACTGAAGGATCAACGTCGCATCGTCGCCATGAACCGAATTAATAAACTATGACTTTTTTCATAGACAATGGATGCCTAAAATTGACCATACTCAACTAGAAAGTGATAGGTAGTGGTTCTCCTTCTAGAGCATAACCAATTTTATCTGTCAGACCATCTTTTTATGTCAATTTTTTCCTTTCAAAAAGTGGCAATTGGCTGCTCAGTCAGAGTAAAAAAAGTAAAATAAAAGATGCCATAGTTGCTACGTCATAGCCGATGCTACGGTGCTACGCCAGTTACGCTGTCGTAGCAAATGTCAACTATGGTACGCGTCGAGTCACATTTCTTGAACTTTGTGCGGCCGTTTAACGTCTGAAATATAGTGTGAAATATCGGACTCGCTTTTGTTTCACAATATTTTCAACATGTTTAAAAAAAACGCAATTTACACTTCTTTTTAAAGCTCATCTTTTGAACAAAGAAAAACACAGACTGATTTATTATTTAGAATTTATTTTTGTTGTTTATTTTTCCTTTACCACATCGATTTGCAAATTAATTTAATGAATATTAATTGTCACGCCTTCACTCCCCGGTGGTTGTTCGCTGTTTAAACACAGACCAAAGGAAATATTCCCATTTAAGTATTGCGAACAATGTTAACCAGAAACAAACAAAGTCTGATGAAGTAGGATGAAATTATGAAAGAAATGTAATACCGGGCTATAAAACTGTAGATACGAAGAATATTTAACGTAGGCTTAAAATAGAATAGTGAACGCGCCTATCAATTGACATGCTTTTTATACGCTGAACGAATGAAGTTTATGTTCCCCCACAGACTTTGTAGGCATTATCCAACTGAGACGTCACTGTGATTTCATCTACGATCAGCGCTCGCGAAAGGGCATGAGAAGCAGTCACGTCCTTCTTCTTAGCATTACTCCTTCTAACAGTAATTTTAGCACATGTGACAGAGAGAGGCAATCCTTCGCCTCACGCACTGGCCGCCGCGGGAGATGCCCTGGGCATCAGACCAGTGGAGCGATTTCTTTCTATCATATGCTCTGATGAGCAATACGTATCTAGGATGCTAAGACCGTGCGCTGCAGTAAGCGGGCGCCGGGCGCGGGCACCCGCGTGGCGGGCTGTTTTCATGTAGGCCTAAGGATCAAGCCCAAAATGACGGCGACTCAAAGACATTTATCAGGAAAACTGACGAGGCACGATTGCACCAAACAGGAATATTTAAAAGAGTTACCAGCGCTCAGAAACCCAAGGAATATTATTGAAAGAACTGAGTGGAATTTCGTGGGTTGTTGTATGTTCGCCACAAAAATAATTCCTCCATAAAAAAGTATGTTTAAATGAGCCAAAGGTATTTGTTTTTTTTTTTAATTATTGTACATTTGACCCATTTTTTTCCGCACGGGAATAGCAGACCAATTAAATTATAAGATCCAACAGAAAACTATCAAAAACGAGGTGAAATCTGAGCAGAAACTACTAGGGGAACAGGATCAAAACTTTTTTTCGAGGGGAATATTTTTTGTGGCGAACTTACAACAACCCATTTTCGTCAGTTCGAGTCTGACATTCCTGCGTTCCGGCCAGTATCCTAAGCAGGAGTTTTCAGTATTTGAGACGTAAACTGCAACTTTGACAATTTCAAATTGACAAGTTTCAAGGAAAAATTAGCTCCTTCTTCGCACACCAGAGGCACTGTTCCAATTTTTTCATACAAGAAACGCTGTAGATACTGGAAAGACGCTGTAAAGTAAGTAGTAAAAACTCGTGCTAAGCGCGAGCGGTTGGGGTGCTAAGACAGGAAACCTCCACGTGCGCCCGTGGACTGGAGTTCCCTCTCGGATACGTCCAGGGGGAAGACCAGTTTTTCGGGCCGATGCACCCTGGGATGCGGGCAAAAACTCTTCCTTAGGCACTGTGTGCCTACGGGGTCTCTTTGCCCGTATGCGAATAGCCTGTCGTGTGGACGCTCCAACGCGTGTCCCTCTGATCAGCAGAGGGCACAGCGGCGGAGCGGGCTTGCGGACGGTGAGTGATGGGTAGCTCGCCGTCCGACCAGGGACCAAGCCCGGGTCGGTGGCGCGTCGTGTTTCGCACCAAATGCCTGCTGGGGTCGCGGGTTTTTTCTTAACCCAGGATATCGTGGCCCCGGAACGTAAAGGGCATAGGAAGGAACACAGGTGGATTTTATTCAGTAAGAGTCTGACAGTCCCTTTCGCCCCACCCAGGGTGGGAGGACTCACTTGATGATTTTACCACCTTAAAAAAAAAGCGCGAGTGGTTGACATTATACCAACCGAATAGGTTTTATTAAAACCTTGGTAACTGGCCACTAGACCAAATAGGCGACACTCATATAATTAAAAACGCAGCGTTAATTAAGCGACACACAGTTATAACCAGCGTCCGTGCCCAAGGGAGTGCTTACGAACATTGCTATGATAATACTGCCATATTGCCTCTAGGTATATGTGATCTTTATTGGATAGGTTGCACGAAACAATCATGTTACAAAACTAGGTCCGAAAAGGAATTTGAAAACGGGTTAATGTGAGTATTTCTTTTTATATGTAGCACTGATCGAGTTTGAGTCAAATATACATTCATCATCAAAAATTTAGTTTTAATGAATGCTATAATATGAAATATAACACTAAATTGTCTGGAAAGACGCCTCTATAGGTACATAAATATTACCCAGGCATTATAAATAATATTGAATGTCTTAATTATACAGATTTCCGGTAACATATACATTTTTCCATATTGCACATAATGCTTAATTACTTTCGAACTTAAATATTGACCATTTTGTGGACGTGAGTTAAAAATTTATTTTATATCGTAAGCAAATATGTGATCTGCTGGTAAATAAATTTTAAAATTAAATAGATTATATGGGCCCTTATAGATATTATACACATATTATATGCAATAATATGTTGGGTAACCAACCTCACGAAGTTGTAATTTTTAAGCTATTGCATAGCTTTTATCGCGGGCTCTGAGCGAATCAAGAAACTGAATCAAGAAATTTCCAAACGAAAAAAACCTAACACTCATCTATCGTCGTTTCAGTTCAGAAGACTTCGGCGACCATAAAAACATCCCTCATAAAGACAATTTACTTTTTCTTACCGATTTTAAACTTTCAGCTACAAAAAAAAGGTTTCTACAACTAAACCTACTTATAAAATACTTCTACAACAAAGCAGTTCTTTATAACAGTAGTGCACCACAAACATTTTAAATAAATTATATTCTCGTTAAGTATTAGCGGTAGGCATTAATTTACTTCTTATTTTATTAAAAATGCTATGCAATAGCTTTACCGCGGCAGTCTCCGAGTGCCACACGTATTTCTTTTAAATTGTACTATACTAAGGGTTTTAATATGTGCTAATATTAATATTTTAATAACATCTAAGAAGATTTAAGAGACTCGGTGGTTGTTATTGTTATCGCGAATAGAATGCAGGTAGTCCCTAGTTTATCCTTTAATCGCGTTAGTTCTATAATTAAATTTGTTCTACCGAAGTTCCTAAGATAAGATAATATAACACGCTAACTAGGCACAACAACATCGTCGGAAAACCTGAACTTGGTATAAGGAAAATTCTCATTCAGTGATTTGCTTTTAAAACTCAAGTGTGCTAACAGCCAAAAACCCAACAAACCTACCCACACTGGGCCCAAGCCATGGATTAGACTCCACTTCATCACACAGAGAGAAAGCCTGTGTCCCTACTGTGGGAACATCGTAGGCTGATTATGCTTTTATGTAGGTATGCAGGCCACGGTCTTTTTTCGTGTGTCATAAAAAGGATAATGATCATTTTAATTGGCAATTTAACACAAAGTGGGTGAGCGATCGACTACTGCGCGAGGGTGCGATCCCGCACGGATTTTTTTTTTTTTATGATTTGCAAGTAATTGTTTCGGGTCTGGGTGTTTGTCTACGTGTCTTTCTATTTTTGTAAAGGCACACACGACACAGAAGAAATTCCTAATGTGGAACAAAAAAAAAAACCAACAAGTTAAATAAATGTCTAAATATTTATCAGACCTGCCACGACGATACACCGATTCTACGATATTTGCATAACGCCGAACCGATATTGAGCTGAACAATCACTCACAATTAAACAGAGTCGTAGTTGTTAAGGTTGCGGGTGCTTGTTATAAGTTTTGTGAGAAGGACAAGGATAATTTGGGGATGTCCTTCTCACAATACTATTTGTTCTTCTCAATTGTAATGGAACTGGAACTACTGACACCCTAAGTTATAATATTATTTATTGATATAGTCAAACATAAGTATCCTAAAATAAAGAACAATAATTCTGTTGACATCAATAACTCAAAAGTACCAAAACCTTTTATTTTACCCCTTTACTTTAGTAGCACCCATTTTTTTCCCCTTTTGACTTTTTCCAACGCGCCTAAGCCATGAGTCCTAATTACGGCGGACATGGTTTTTGAATTAGGCATAACACAGAAATGTACTTAGGGCGACACGGAGCTAATGTTAATCATGCGTTAGACTGGGTTATATAGCTGACATAACATGCAATTACTGAACATTGTGTAAGGTTTTAATTTTAATTATTACTTTATATTAACTTACATTTAGTAGCTTTGTACTTTATTACTGCATGTAGCGACTCTTACTAGATACTTCTCGTGGTCGATCAGAATACCTTCATGTTTTAAAAACGAATTTTATACAAACCCAATCGGTTTCATTACACGACCTCCAAAGAGCGCAAATGGTGACTTGTGAGAACGTTTTGTCTATATCATCCAAAAATAGTGGTATAAACATATTATAGATCTTAGAACAGTTTAGTCACTACTATTTCGGGCTTTTGACAACCACTAACGACTGTCATAGATCTTTGCGTGAGAAGCAGTAACGTCACTTTAACCTGTTCGCCGTAACCGTCCATGCAATAACGGTAGCAATCGCAGCTGAACCTTGATAGATTGATCAATTTGAGAGGCTATTATTTAGCCTCCAGACCCTTAACAGAACACCAATATTATGGCCTTAAAAGCAGTACACTTGATAGATTTTAAACTTTTTTTCTTTAACTTATGTTGTCCCACTGCTGGGCAAAGGCATCCACCAAGTCATTCCAAGACTTTTTGTCTTGTGCCACCTGTAACCAGCCCTCATCACCAGTCCAGGTCATCTCGCTACCTCTTTCTGGGATGGGCCCAGCGGTCAACATCATTCAGTCAAAACTAAGAACAATTTTAATTGATTTTCATCCCAAATTAATCCCTTGAGACGAATTTCGAAAATATCCCATTTTTTTTTACCACCTTAATTTATTATTATTTTAACAGATGAAGAATGTGAAATATTTTTGTTTCTAAGCCCGGCAATATACGCTGTGCGTTGTCTGAAAATAAGCTGATTATAAGTACATTGTAGCATCGGTATATCGTACGAAAATCGCAAATAAGCCAACTTGAATACTTGATGATGATAGTTGAAGGAGAGCTAGATAATAAAAATAATAATATATCTTTGTTTTACTTTTAAATTATATTTTTAGCGCTCTGCGTCATTTGAATTTTTTGTGACCTGTTCAAACAATCAGCATTGTTTGCAGTTACAATTTTACACATAACTTTATACTCTTATAAAGCTAGTTTACACCAAGCGCTGAATCTTCTTAAAGCTTAAGCGTGCTGAACCGAGATAAGAAAGTAAAGACGAGGTAAAGATTTCCCACAGAAAATAGTTTTTCCTCTCATAAAAGACTTTCGTACCTAGCTATCCTATGAAATCTCGAGCACTTAACTTAGGATTAGGTATACCGTGACTATATGACTATAAAAAAAAAACTTTTTACTTCGCTCCGGGTGAAGTTAATATCACTCGGTAGTGACTTGAAAGAATCCAAAATGTCGTCAAAATTTAGGGGCAATGAAACGTAGGAAGTGTCGTATACTTAGTTCTAGTCTTTTACTTTAACTATATTTCACTTGTAACGAAATGAAACGAATTTGGACATTGGAACTTGAAGATAACGTGAGGGTAAACGACACTTTTCTCGGGTCCGACCTCGAGTTAAGAGGGTATCGTCGAAGGAAGGAACGTGTGCGTATGTTCATGGCATATTATTTACGAAGTAGACAGATCGCTTGGACGAAGGTTTTACGTAATCAATTTATGTAAACGAAATACCTACTGCCTGTTTATTTAGCAGACTTGTGTACGCGAAAAAAAAACTTATTTTTACAAATAAAATATTAGGTAGGTGTAATTAAACTTTTGTATTATAAATAGAATTCTTAGTATACTCCTGTGCAAACCCACAATGTTGATTTTGAAATAATAACATTGTACCACTACATTTTTCAAAAGATCGTCTGCTCTTATGTTCCTAAAATTAAAAGTAGGTAATGTAACGTTTGATATTTCTAATTTTTTTGGTTATCTGTTGATTTTCTTTTAGACAGGCACAAACAAATATAACTTTATCTAGATTATATAGACTCTGGTTACGAAAATAACATTTTAGATTTATTTATTAACAAAAATAACTTAAAGTAAATCGGATAACCCGAAGTAAAACATGAAATAAAAAAATATTTATTTTAGTGTATACTCTGAAAGCATTAAAATTACATATTTTATTGTGAAAAGTGGCGTAACGGCAAAGCGGCCAAAGTTACGTTCAATTTATTTTGATGGCCCGTAAAATACGCATCTCTCATAATACTTCACGTCCAAATGAGAACTAGGAGTTTGTCATTTAATGGATTTCGGCATAGAATACTTGCGAAAATACGTGACACAGTTTATTGTAAATTAAAATCGACATAATATAGATTCACAATAACCGATATAATACAAAATAAAAACGGTAGTCTGTTTCTCGTAGTTGATTTCGTTTCGACAGATTACACAAAACGATGTATAATTTGTTATTCTTACACTCGCTAAATCCCAAATATATTTCTTTCACTTTTGTCTCAAAAACCATAAATAAGTACGATACCATGACCACTCCGAGCGAAGCAGGGGCGAGTGCCTACTTACCTACCCGAAAGCTTTAATGCAAAATTGGATTTCGCGGTCCATTAATTTTCAATTTGCGTGATTGCAATTTTGGAGGTTTGCTCCTCCCGAAGACGTCTGGATTGGGGACAGAAAATAACAAAAAGGATTTAGGATAAGATTGGAATGAATATATTACAATCCTACTTCCCGACTTATTTATCTAAGACATCGTCTTGTTTCATTTCGAATAAAATTAAGTGAATTCAGTATTAGAACATTCAAAATATAAAGTTTCACGATAATAATTTAATCGGTTCACCCTTGTTTGGTACTTTTGATATAATTTTAATAATTCGGACAACGTTTGAGAAAATAATCAGTTTTTACAATAGCAGTTAACTTAATTTTCATTAAAATAAATATGGTAAATAAAAATTTAACAATTATTTATTCGGTACCAAAATTAGCTGGAGTGGGTTTCGACGAAACGTTGTTTTTGGTAGAACAGGCGTGAACCATTTTAATCAGTGAAAGGTTTATTCTATGAACGACATCTATTTTAACATAAACATCAAGATGAGAGTATTTCACAGAAAACTCAGTTATAATTTTATTCACAGCGCTTAATAAGATTAATCACGTAATTATCGCTTAAAGCATCTCCTTTATTCTTGAGATGACAAACTATTGGATGTTTAATGTTGTTATCATTAAAATTACAGTATTTAATTTTGATGAGATTGCAGAAATCTCTTCCAAGTAAATGTATAATAGTTATTTTCATCCCACCTATTCGAAAAGGACGACTTGGTTCGCCTTTAAGTGCGCCCAAAACTGGTGTTTTCTATAGGGAACGTTTAGCGGGCAGAAATGAGTTTTTAATCCTCTTTATAAGTGCGCCGGAAAGAACATTGCCGCGCACTTTTTGAATTTGGAACATCTACGAAACGTTTTTGAATTTTCTTAGGCTTGCTGCAGAAATCAAACGCAAATAGTGTTTGAATAAAGACTGGCTGGAATGACGGCCCATAGTCACGCCGCGTCGCTGGCTGAATAAAAATTATAGATTGTTTTTTTTTTCGGACAGTGGCATGGATGTATTAACTGTAGGTTGTAATTTAATGTTTTCCACGATGCGTTCACGGGTACATATTTGAATATCGAAGATTAAAATATCTACGCTTAAAATATCGATGTTCAAAATATCGAAAATGAAAATATCGAATGACCATAAAATCGAAAATTATCGAAAGTTTAAAATATCGAATGATTAAATGATCTACGTCCAATATATCTAAAATCTAAATATCTACAAAAGTTACATCGAAAGATCTAAATATCGAAATACAGATTATCGAATGTCCTAACAAGGTAACTCGACGGAGCCCCGCCCTGCGCGGGGCTCCTATTTCTGTTTGCAAGGTTTAAAGTAACCTAACACGAAGAGTATGGCGGGGTCTTTCAGACCCCGCCATCCTCTTCGAACCTAACCTGTCCGAGTCGGGGTGCCCCAAGTTTCGAGCTCGCTTCGCTCGCTCTTGTATCCGAAGTCCGTCTACTGCTACCTTGTTGGTAGTAATCAGTAATTTGACTAAGGACGCAAGAGCGAGCTCGGGACTTGGGGCACCCCGACTCGGACAGGTTAGGTTCGAAGAGGATGGCGGGGTCTGAAAGACCCCGCCATCCTCTTCATGTTAGGTTACTTTAAACCTTGCAAACAGAAATAGGAGCCCCGCGAAGCGGGGCTCGGTCGACATACTTTGGTAGGTGGTTATCGGCAATTTGACTAAGGATGCAAAAGCGAGTCCGACTTTTTATCCGGGACTTAGGGCACCCCGACTTGGACAGGTCAGGTACGAAGAGGATGGCGGGTCCTGAAAGACCCCGCCATCGCCAAGATATTTCAACTAGTAGGTATTTTTAACGTAGATATTATGAACTGCGATGTATTAAACGTTGATATTTTGAATTTCGACATAACGTCTTTCGATTTTTTGAATCATTCGACATTTAAATCAGTCGACATTTTAATCTTCGACGTTTTAAGCGTAGATGTAACATTTTTCGATATTTTGTAACAATCGATATTTTAATTTTCGATATTCTGAACATCGATTTTTTAAGCGTAGATATTTTAATCTTCGATATTCAAATATGTACCCTGCGTTCACATGTTTTCGCCTCGTTCTCAATGGAATCTTCTATATAATTTTCATAATTGCGAAATAGTCTCAAATGTAAATATGTATAAGTTTTTAGTTGTTTTAATATTAGATAATTTCAAGTTAGTTGTTGCATTTTTTTTAACCCGTATAATAATATTACAATAAAATACGAGGCGCTTTTTATTTTCTCATAGTGGGTGATGAAAAGTAGAGTGTATCACTCGGGCGCAAAATATATTTTTGGCTCGGGCGGCGTACTTTGAATCCCTCGCTACGTTCGGGATTCTACCAAAGAATCCCTCGCTACGCTCAGGATTCTGCAGTAGAATCCCTCACTTCGCTCTGGATTCAAAAAAGCGCCCTCGCCGTAAAAATATTACTTTGCTCCCTTGTCATACAATCTACTATTGTGCAACAAGAGAGCAAAGTCGTTTTTTGCTGCGAGTGCTGATTTTGAATCTTGAGCAAGCGAAGGATTCAAGGATAGAATCACGAGCGTAGCGAGTGATTCTAAAGTTGAATCCTGAGTGTAGCGAGAGATTCAAAGGCACGAGATGCAAAAAACTTTGCTCTCGTGTAAAACATAACTTTTCACTTCAGCAGCGAGAACACTTTAGGAGATAAAATAATAAATAGGAATAGATTAAAATAACTTTTTTTTAAAAGTAGCTTTCAACAATAAGTAAATACTCCGCACTGTAGATAATCGTCTCGTCTGTGATACTAAAAAATAAGATAGCAACACCGTCTCCGAAAAACTGCTTGCGCCCTTTCTCCATTCATTGAAGACATGGTATGGTTTCAGATATTTAGTTAGAGTTAGGAAATTGCATTATGTTGTTTTAAATGGTTATGTTAAAATAAGTACTGTTCTCGTCGCTAGTTTTACGCATTTTTTTTTTTTAACTTATTCAACTCTTTACGCCAGCCATAAAATTTTATTCCCGCTCTTTTATTTTTAAATTAAGGCGTGTTCGGAAATAGCACCCATAATATTTTATTATTCAAAATATTTATTAACATAAATTGAAACTAGAAATAAATATTTACAGTAAATGCTTATTTTCATTTAAATACAGCAATAAGTTAAAAATTCAATAAAATACATTCGAAGACATTATTATCTTTTTGCATTTCTTTGGTTAGTACCCGAACGTGTTTGTCTTTGAGACCAAATTCAAAATCGGAACTTCGAAAGGGCTGGTGTTTGTCTGTCTCTCTTTCTACGGGAAAGAGAGAGTGTTAATGTTTCGAATTGTATGATTAACTCAAGGCTGAATATGATATTCGCGGCTTTTTTTAAAACAAAAATTAAAAAGCTACTTTGTCTCTCTAGTGAGCAAAATCGCATTTTGCTCACTGATTTCAGGCAGCAAAACCTACATGTTTGAGCTACTGAAGTGAAAAAGGATTTATGAACTTGCCAAAAGATTTAACATAATGACATGAATTTAGTATAGCTTTCCCCTAACATGTTGTAACTCTGTGACCTTCACAACTCAGTAACTCATCAGAAAAGGCTCTTTCAATACTCACTAACGAAACTATCAGTAATACTCACTACTCAGAAAACTTATTCCAACGATTTAAATCCACCATGAACGCCAAGGACAAGGGGCATATTTCCGCAATTCTATCAAAGACAAAAAACTGTGTATCTGTTCGACTGTTTTATTTCTCTTAGTAGGTATACGGACGGCGATGTAGTTATGTTCCGAGCCATTTGTTGGAGGGACGTTTAAACGGCGAAAAAACGTGACAAGAAAACAGAACCTACACATTAAGCTTTCTTTATTGTGAGCCAAAGCCTCTTTTTGTTCTGTGTGCAGATTAAAACATGATATTTATGAGATACGAACATAATCTGATTATTGAGCTGTCGATGTAACAAGTACTGAATAAAATATCGATGAAGCTCAAACCGGTTTTGGGGAGATAATTCGCTGGTAATGCCTTTTAAATTGTTTTTCGAGGTGATTTTTATGGCCATTTATCTAAAGCCGATTTTGAATTATGGATGTTATTAAGAGGCGAGATATTCTATCAACAACTTATTACTGTGCATACCTACATTAGATGTTCATTTAAATACTATTCATCATTTTGTATGTTTCTGCTCTTTCACTAATCCTTTATAGCTATAAAATCACTCGACTATTTGTGCGGAATAATGTCTAGGTACCTATTTAGTGCGGGTATAGATAAGCGCATTACGCTGGTAGTGCTTTCTGTCTTACTTGTAAATGAACGAATCGGATTTATAGCATATTATGGTAGTTCTATGTAGTAATGTACATTAGGCCCAACATCATCTTTATCTTCTTTCTTTATCTTTACATATAATAATATAATAAAATCGTAGAGCTGTCATTCCTGTACATTGAATATTTTTTTCTTTTTGTATTTTTTTCGAGATAAGGGATCGATACTGATGCCAAATCAACTTTTTTTTTGTGAAATTTTTTATGTTTTTTTGATTTGATCTATCTCTTAAACTACTGTAAAGTTGTCGATCAAATGTTCCTAATAATATGCTTCTGTTAATAGGCTATGTATTATTACGCTATTTTTCCTGGGAGATAAGCGATTTTGAATTTTGTTGTTTTTATCTGTTTGTTGATAGTTGGAAGCTAAACCACTGGATATTATTTAGTCAATTTTTCCCCAAATATTCCTCAAACTGCTCTTCTATTAATAGGATATGTATAATTACGCTATTCCCTTTGGGGGATTAGCAATTTTATAATATGTTGATTTTCAGTCATTGTTGACATTTGTATAAGAACCGCTATTTGAAAATCACTGTCAGCGTACTAGCCAGTCTCGTTGGTATCCTGCTTGACTTTCGTGCAAGGGGTCTCCGGATCAAATCTTGCAGTTTCTTTTTTTCACTTTTTGAGTTTTCTTATATTTGTCCTGAGAGTTTCAAATAATTAAAAAAAATGTGCATACTTTTATTTCAATATTATTCGCGATTTTAAATTATTACTATTTTTTTTCAATAGTTCTCTAGGATATAAATCTACACTGATTTAAATTGTAGGTAGTAAGTTCGATATTTTTTTAAATTGTAATTGTTTCGAGGTGTGGAATTTTAAAGATTAGAAAAAAATGTGTTTATTTATGTTTTGAATTGGTGTTCAAACCAGTGCATAGTTTATATTTTAAACGACGACAAGTTGTACTCATCGAGTCAGATAATTAGTTATTTTTTAGGTATCACGCGGAATGCTAAAGGGAGAAGAGCAATGCTATCGTACGTTCAATTTGCAGCGATACTGTAAATCAACCCAAAAATTATAGTCTAATAAACACAGTTCTTTGAAATTAACGTCGCTCAAATAAGGACGTTTCCTATGCAAACTATGTACCTAGATATAACATTATTGATCTAAACTAATAATAAAAATGCAAGTATGTATGTTTTTTACCTTTTCACGCATTACTACCTACTGAATCGATCGTCCCAAAATTTTGCATATACGTTGTCAGGAGTATAGACACGGATATAAGGTATCTTACATCCCGAATAACAGAAGAGAGCTGTTGCCGAGAAAACAATTATGTTCATATTCCAGATGGCGCCGCACGATCCGTATTGTTTCTCAAATTCTAAAATAACGCAAGCGAAGCCGCGGGCAAACACTAGTTGGTAATAAAATTAGCATAGAGCTCGTATTTTACTGAAATATCAGACGAGTACTACGCTCAGTTCAAGGCCAAACACACAGGTCACGGATTAAATCCCTTAATACTCGTAATACCAGTCTTTACACGTTATTGAAACAATATACCTAGTTTTATATTCACAAGAAAATTTGTATAATAATCTTTTAGTTTGTGCTATAAAACAAATTGGGTTTCAGCGTTGACACAGGTCTAGTAATGAGATTTTGAACAGTGAACCCCTGATCAGAAGTTAACGTGGGAGTAGCTATGAATAAAAGAAGCGGCAGCCAAGTGTGAAACGTGATGACTTGATCAGTGTTCTATTTGATAGTGCCCGAATCTGGAACATTCCGAACAAAGTCAAATTAAATTTGATAGCAAAACTATTTGGTTTTGTACCGATATGAAATCAGTCAATCTACTTACTTTTTGAATAATAACTAGGTTCATATTTTGTGTCAATTTCATGGAATAAATCGTTACCATTCCGTTTATTGAAATATCTTAATTATACGTTAGTTTTGATTCAGGTTTCATAAGGTTCACGACAAAATAAAGGTTGAATTGAAAAATAAATAAATAATATGATAATATTAGTTATTTATTTTTAGATGAAAACATGTCTCAAGTTTATGCTTGCTCTACGCACGTACTACTATTATTAATATTTTCTGTAACATAATTGTGTGTGGTGGCGGGGCTATCGAATACCATGAACCCGGAACGTAAAGAAGAAGAAGAACACCGTGAATTTTAGTCAGTACAGGTCTGACAGTCCCTCCCGCCCTGCCCTGGGTGGGAGGACTCATTTGAGGATTTAAAATAAACGAAACGATAAAAAAAAACCGGCCAAGTGCGTGTCAGGCGGGGTGCTATGACAGGAAACCTCCACGTGCGCCCGTGGACTGGAGTTCCCTCTTGGATACGTCCAGGGGGAAGACCAGTTTTCCGGGCCGGTGCACCCTGGGATGCGGGCAAAAACTCTTCCTTAGGCACTGTGTGCCTAAGTGGTCTCTTTGCCCGTATGCGAATAGCCTGTCGTGTGGATGCTCCAACGCGTGTCCCTCTGATCAGCAGAGGGCACAGCGGCGGAGCGGGCTTGCGGACGGTGAGTGATGGGTAGCTCGCCGTCCGACCAAGGACCAAGCCCGGGTCGGTGGCGCGTCGTGTTTCGCGCCAAATGCCTGCTGGGGTCGCGGGTTTTTTCTTAACCCAGGTTACCGTGGCCCCGGAACGTAAAGGGCATAGGAAGGAACACGGGTGGATTTTAGTCAGTAAGAGTCTGACAGTCCCTTCCGCCCCACCCAGGGCGGGAGGACTCATTTGATGATTTTACCACCTAAAAAAAAAAAGTGCGTGTCAGGCCACGCACAGTGTAGGGTTCCGTAGTTGCCCATCAAAATACTTATGCGAACTAACTAAACTGATTCGCTGAATTTAATTTTTAAAAGAAGAGTTTTCAAAATCGGTCCAGGAGTCTTTTAGAAACGGGGAAAATACATCAAAAAAAACATTACGACGAATTTAGAACCTCCTCCTTTTTTTGAAGTTAGATAAAATAGTTGACGATAAAAACCTACCTATCCTCAAAAAACATACCGTAAAAACATACCTATTAAAGCTGTAAAAATAAAGTTGACAAACTTACATTTGCAGTTGAAGGACATGTTCTCCGATACTTAAAGCTGTATGGGAGATATTCGGGATACCCGTTACTATATCCTACCCTATTCTGTCTCGGTATGGTAGGCTATTACAAATTGGAAATTAGGAGAGAAGTGGCACTGGCAACGTACATTTTCAAAGTTTTAAGACATATTATACAGAACTCAGGAATACTATCCGAAATAGGCTTTAATCTACCGGATGGGTACGTGGCGCGGCGGCGCAAGCCGCAGCTGCATGGTGGTTCCGAGGGCACGCACTAACCTGCTGGGGCGCGCACCGCTGACTCGTGCGCTGCGCACTCTCAACATGGTGGCGGATGTCATAGACATATTCAACTGTACACTGAGTGAGTTCACGAGGACCACATACTGTGTAGCATGTAAGATTTAGTTATTAATATGTTTTTTTTTTAAGTTACTTTGTCGCATTAGTTTTTAACTGTAATGGCAAACGTGACAGTGATAAATAAATAAATACATTTTGTTTAAGAAAATATGTTATCCAAGTACATTTTATAAGTTGGTCGACTATTACTCGTAAAGTTGTAAAGCCTACTTAGTCATGATAATTTTCTTTTAAACTTCGTTATATATACTACTATTGTGAATTTTTTCACACCCCGAAACATAACCGTTTAGCTGGTAGAGGGGGAGGACACTCGAGTCGAGCAAAATTTAGCACTTTAAAGCTTAATATTTCACAAACGATTTTTTTTTTATCAAAATATTGTTAATGGAAACTCACATTATTTTTTAAAGACCTATTTAATGATACCCCACACTAAGGGGTACGCGAGAACGAAATAAATCATTCCAACTTTACGTGTAGAGGGACCCTAAAAAAGATATTTTTCGAGATTTTATTTTACCACTTTTTCGACACAACAAATCCGTATATTTACACCAAATTACAGCTCTCTAGTACTGTGCGTCTCTGAGCTAAACTGCGGACAGACGGACGGACATGGCGAAACTATAAAGCCCGGTTTCCACCGCGAGCGGAACGGACCCATTAATGACTCCGTTAAACTCGCAAGCGTAAACTGTATACTCGTATTTCCATCAACAAAGAGTTTTTTAGTTCCCGGAGCGAGCTCATTTTTAGGGTTCCGTAGTCAACAAGGAACCCTTATAGTTTCGCCATGTCCGTCCGTCCGTCCGTCCGTCCGTCCGTCCGTCTGTCCGCAGTTTAGCTCAGAGACGCACAGTACTAGAGAGCTGTAATTTGGTGTAAATATACGGATTTGTTGTGCCGAAAAAGTGGTAAAATAAAATCTCGTAAAATATTTTTTTTTAGGGTACCTCCAGTACTTACACGTAAAGTGAGGATTTTTTTTTTCTCGCGTACCCCTTAGTGTGGGGTACCATTAAATGGGCCTTTAAAAAATAATGTGAGTTTCCATTAACAATTTTTTGATAAAAAAATTTTTTTGTGAACTATTAAGCTTTAAAGTGCTAAATTTTGCTCGATTCGAGTGTCCCCCCCCTCTACCAGCTAAACGGTTATGTTTGGGGGTGTGAAAAAGTCACAATAGTAGTATATATAACGAAGTTTAAAAGAAAATTATCACGACTAAGTAGGCTTTACAACTTTACGAGTAATAGTCGACCAACTTATAAAATGTACTTGATATCATATTTTCTTAAACAAAATGTATCGGAGACAACTGCAAATGTAAGTTTGTCAACTTTATTTTTACAGCTTTTATAGGTATGTTTTTTGGGGATAGGTAGGTTTTTATCGTCAATTATTTTTAACTAAATTCAAAAAAAGGAGTAGGTTCTAAATTCGTTGTAATCTTTTTTCTTATGTATTTTCCCCGATTTCTCAAAGACTCCTAGACCAATTTTGAAAATTCATCTTTTTAAAATTAAATTCAGCGAATCAGTTCAGTTAGTTCGCATAAGTATTTTGATGGGCAACTACGGAACCCTACACTGTGCGTGGCCCGACACGCACTTGGCCGGTTTTTACTCTTTTCACCCGTTGAATCATTAATGTGTCCGTTCCGCTCGCGGTGGAAACCGGGCTTGAGGGTTCCTTGTTGACTACGGAATCCTAAAAAAACCGGCCAAGTGCGTGTCGGGCCACGCACAGTGTAGGGTTCCGTAGTTTCCCATCAAAATACTTATGCGAACTAACTAAACTGAATTTAATTTTAAAAAATCGGTCCACGAGTCTGATAAATCGGGGAAAATACATAAATAAAAAGATTACGACGAATTTAGAACCTCTTCCTTTTTTGAAGTTAGTTAAAAATAGTTGACGATAAAAACCTACCTATCCCCAAAAAACATTAAAACTGTAAAAATAAAGTTGACAAACTTACATTTGCAGTTGAAGAGCATGTTCTTCGATACATTTTGTTTAAGAAAAATGTTTTCCAAGTACATTTTATAAGTTGGTCGACTATTACTCGTAAAGTCGTAAAGCCTACTTAGTCATGATAATTTTATTTTAAAATTCGTTATATATACTACTGTTATGAATTTTTTCACACCCCTAAACACAACCGTTTAGCTGGTAGAGGGGGGGGACACTCGAGTCGAGCAAAATTTAGCTCTTTAAAGCTTAATATTTCACAAACTAATTTTTTTATGAAAAAATTGTTAATGGAAACTCCCAATATTTTTAAAGACCTATTTAATGATACCCCACACCAAGGGGTACGTGAGAAAAAAAAATCCTCACTTTACGTGTAAGTACAGGAGGTACCCTAAAAAAAAATATTTTACGAAATTTTATTTTACCACTTTTTCGGCACAACAAATTCGTATATTTACACCAAATTACAGCTCTCTAGTACTGTGCGTCTCTGAGCTAAACTGCGGACAGACGGACGGACGGACGGACATGGCGAAACTATAAGGGTTCCTTGTTGACTACGGAACCCTAAAAAGCATGATTGTGTGTATACTCTTTAGACTTAGAACGGGAACTTAGAATTGAGATTTAGAAAGGGATATTTACCACGATTTATCTCTTAAAAAATATCCCGTTTTAAATCTTAATAATATAATTGTGTGGGTTTATAGGTCTGTCTGTGCCGCGTTTGACGTACTTGACCTTAGTATTTTTATTTCCATAAAATAAAAAAATATGTACATACAAACCAGAACTGGTAACTAAAGCTAGATATAAGAATAAATAAAACTATAATTATATTTACAACTAAACTAAAACTAAAACCAAATACCTATTTAAAAATAAACTGAAAGGCAGAGACACTTAGGCGTCAAAGTACTCCTCCGCATCGCTGTCATCCGGAAACGTGCCCAGAAGACTGGCAGCATTGCCACGTTGGATGGCAATGCTTATTCTTTGGCCAAAAAAGGAACCAGCCCTCTGGTCACGCGAGCTGTCGATCAATCGGCGCGAAATTTCCTTAAAAAGGTGACGCGCACTCGGATCCCATGACCCGAGCGTTTCGACCCCAAACGGCTCAAAACTGTAGCAACCATTAAGGTTACAGTATTTGCGCCGCTTGAGGTTCTCAGCAGCCGCAGCAGCAGCGCCAGCACAGCCCGCCGTGCTTGCAACGTGGGATGGCGCAAGGGTATCGACACAAGTAGCGTCCCACACCAGAGGCCTACCCACCTTCCAAGGCACCAAAGTCATACCGTCTGGTCTTTTCCCATCGTCACATACCAAGCCATGTGGTTCTAAAACCGCTGGTACGCCGGCGGAGGCAAAAGCTCGACGAATAATGTCGTTGATGCTAGCGTGACGAGCTATGCGACCTGCGCTCCTGCTGCAAGACAGGCCATGATGCCCGAGGTTGTCGACAGCTTCACCACAGAGGCAACGATGCGGAGCAACACAAGGTGCGCCTAAACGAAGGCCTGTAGCGAGCCGAAATGAAGCATCATCCATCATGGTGCCAATGGTGGATGATGGGAGTGCTTGAAGCCATAATCCCGACTCCCACTCCCCCACAGCCAGCAGACGGGCGCGCTCCGCAGCATTAGTTGACGTATTTAACAGGTTATTCCGTACAATACTGCAGAGCGGCACGTCCCACCGTCTTTGGGAGGACAGGTAATCTTGAGAACCGAGCTTTTCTCGAAGACCGATTCCTCGAGCCGAAAAACCCCTAATCTGTAACTTTCATGAAAATCCTTGGAGCCGTTTCCGAGTTCCTGATTATATATAAATATACAAGAATTGCTCGTTTAAAGATATTAGATTAGATTAGATATACGAGCCGCCACGATTGCGGCGTGCCCGACGGCCACCCTTTGGTGAAAGAATTATTTAAATGGGATTAGTTAGTTTTGAGTATGAGGTGTTTATGAGAAGCTCGTGGCTAAATAATTACAGCCGCATAGGCCGATATTCCGGGTTAATCCGCGTTTGCCGAGGTTGATCTGTGGATCAGTGACCATGTACGTACAAAACAGAGGCACGAAAGGTAGAGGCTTGTCGTCGTATTCGACAGTTTCACAGTGACAATAAACTTGTATAAAGGCAATAAGCTAAATTTGTCAAAGTTAATTCATCATGTGCCAAGCCCTTTCCAAACTATGTTGGATTCAGCTCCTAGTCGAACTGGATTCAGCTGATTATCAGTATTTTACATGGAGCGACTACCTATCTAACCATCACAACATCATAACTGGGTACTACGATAACCCTTCGTAAGACTGGACTGGAGACTTTACAGCTTCTGAGTAACAAAAACGACAATCAAATCTACAAATACCAACGGCATGACGTGCTTTCCGAAGCATCCACAAACCAACCTCGGGAAGTATGGCTTCACCTAGAAAATTGTTATTTTAAAGCGCATAACTGGCAAGTACTCGTACATACATATCATAAAATAACGAACTATTTTGTACTTCACACAAAAGTAAGAAATCGTTTGAACAAACGAAAAAAACTTGTAACTAAAGAAGAGACGATCCTTACTAAAGTTCCAAAGACACGATCACCTTGTTTCAAAACATGCTCGTTTCACCCTAACAGGTGTGCCAACTGCAGAACATAAGCTACTTTCCTTTTGTCCGGGTCATCACTGTCTAGCACAGATCGCCTCGCTTGTTAGACGGCTACTACTAAAGTTAAATCGAGATACTTTTCGTTCAAAGCTAAAAAGATTTTCGATGAAAAACTGTAACGGTGTTTTAAAAAGATTTTTACGTGGAATTTCGATGAGATACAGGTACAAAGGTAGGTTAGTTGATAAAACTTTTTTTTACGAGATAAGTAACTACACTTACTTTTATTTAAACGTCTCTGGTACCTATTTTTCAGAGGTATTCAAATTGCTTAACGTTTTTTCTTTGCAATTAGGATTTATTTGACACTAAGTACTGTCTTGCAGTGAGAATGATCCCAATTACCTACTATATTTATAAATTCTTGGCTGGAAGAATCATTGATCATAGAAAACATTGAATTATTAACAATGTTTTCTATTAGTTTTTGTTTCGTGTATTTTAGTCCTCATAGTTGCTAAAGTTTCGCAAACTCACTCGCCACTCTAGAGACTCCACTTTGAATTGTTTATTTGACTGAAAAACATAGCTAAAACTGTTGAATTAAATCGGAGTACTATCCAGCTATTAATAAAGGATTTTTCAGAAATTTACATTATTAAGAAACTTTGTTCGTTGACCGCTGTCAACAAGCTTATTGCTTCCAGTCGACCGCCCCGAGTCCAATATCTACATGATCAACATTTACTAGTCAAGTGAATTTACATTGTTAAAGTTATATTTTAATATTAAACTATAATCTCAAATATTTGTGGGAGGCACTTGTGGCTACATAAACTCCACTTGTCGATGCCAATAACAGGTGAAATGGTGTATCAAAACTGAACACGGAGGCTTTCGATCACTTTGTCAAACAAATTGAACACAACACCGAGGGCGCGTTATGTTCTATGTTCAATACGTCAGAACAAAATAAAATAAGTAACGTAATGTTTTTTGACTCTTTTATTTAAGGAAGCTTTTCACGTCTTTCACATTTTCCGCTTTTATTGAAATTGAATAGGTACACCTGACAAACATATTCTCCAATCATTTAAATAATAACGAATACGTTTATACGTAAAAGAAAACGTTTGGGAAATTGCTTTGTTCTTTATTTTTTATTTTATTCTTATCCATCCTAATCTATATTATTCTAATCTATATATTAAATATATTTATACCTGTATAAAAATAATGATTTAATTACAAAAGCTCCATTACCTAAATGAAGTTTTAAAAACTTTAATCCTTAACCAAAAAAAAATTAATTATATTTTTGCCATGTTATCTATTTAATTACTAATAACATTGACCAAAATGTCTTATTAATCTAAAGTTATCGTTAATCCGGCCCCCGAGATACTAACGCATCTTTGTTTAGTCAAAAAAAAAATAGCCGAAATACTCGTGTATAAAAAAAATAATTAAACAATGCATTCAGAGCAATTGTGGCACAGGTTGTGGCCCAGTGGTATCGACTCCTACTAAAAATTGATATGTCGTGTTCTCGAACCTATTACTTTGGGTAATTTATTTCATCACCATTGTCAACGGTGAAGGAAAACATGGTGAGGAAAACAGCATGAACTACAACCAAAAATTCATAGAACATGATTTTGACATCTACCAATCTGCACTGGGCTTGCGTGGTGGATTATGGCCCACTCCTTCTCATAGAGAGAAGGCCTGTATCCCAGCAGTGAGAACATTTATAGGCTGTTGATTAATTCTTATTCTCGTTTCTAACAGTTAATTTGATATTCAGCACGAGTACTTGCTACGTAAATAGGTCCTAACTTTAATAACACATGAACCCTAACAAATTGATCGCACACAACACTATGCAAATACACAACACTAGTTCATATCTCAAAGAGCAGACGCGAGCCGTGACAACTACATGAAATATCATGTAATTGAACCACAGTAATGCATTTCAGAGCGGGCTCGGTTTCACTATGACACAGTAGCAAATGTGTGTATTTCTAGAATATCTGTTTATGTTTCACTATCTTCTGCCTATGGTTTCACCCGCGTTACGCTCTATGGAGGCCCCGTCAGTTTCCTTGGAGAACACGTGGAAGACGACGCGCGGCCGACTCGGGCCTTGTCCTTGGTCGGACAGCAAGCTACCCATAACTCGCCGTCCTCAAGCCGATGCCTTACTGTAGCCGGGATATGCCGTGCAATATCCGATGCCCTAAACGTTTTCGGCAGTGGCTGAACCGTGAGGTAGAGCAAGTTCTTTCCCTTACGTATTCCGAGCGTTCCGACTGCTCTTTTCAATATTGCCTCAGCTAAAATTTGAAAACGCATCAACGTCTTAGCGATAGCTTGAATGTGATACTTGAGCAGCTTTTTTCCTTTGAACACAGGTATCAAAACACTTATTTCGCAAATAAAACAAAAACAAAAAAACATACCTACATAAGTGGATAATTCCCATACTCACAAAAAAAGGAACCCTAATCATCGGTGTAAGAGGCACTTTAGACTACTTCTGAATTTTCCTGGTGAAAAACAAAAAACGTAGTTTCAATACGGTATGCTCCATTCCCTTTTATATTTACAGAAAATGAGTCCCCAAAAAGGATATGGACACGTGCAATCAATTTTAATGTAGTACCTAATACCGTTCAGTTCCTGTCCGGAAAGGACCGAATTTTCCATACGTGAAAGTCATCTTTGTCTGCCTGAATAGATTCCCAAACGGATTGCTTTTAAAAGGATTCTATTTAATACCCGGAAAACTGATTAAGTTACTCAGGTAATGGGAACTTGGAATTTTGATGTTTTTTATTATGATTCTGTGGGGCATTAATTTTTAGTGTGCGCGATGCGACGCGATTCGAACGAATTTCAACTACAAGTGAAAATCAACCTTACCACTATGACATAAGATATAAAACACGTTGTTATCTGTGGATAGATGAAAAACAAAACACGTTGGCCATGACAACGTCAAGTCAATCGAATTGCATCTTTATTTCTTATTGACAATGTTGATTTGCACTTGTAGTTGGAATTCGATCAAATCGCGTCACATTGCGTCGCATCGCGCCATGAGTAAAGTCCCTAAGACCCCACCGTCCATCTGTCTGTCTTTCTGTCCGTCTGTCACCAGGGTGTATCTCATCAATCGTTATAGCCAGTAGGCCGTTGAAATTTTCACAGATTATGTATGTACTAGCTGTGCCCGCGACTTCGTTCGCGTGGATGTCGGAATTTGACAATGTATTTTTTTGTGCGAAGCGCTTAATTCTCGCCAGGTTTCTTATAAATCATATCGTTTTCATATAAACCCTATATTTAGAATTTATTTAGAATTTTCAAGAATATTAGACGTGTTTGTAATAAACGCCCTCTGTAGTTCAAAGGCAGTACTATTCAATTAGAGCACCTATTCCATCTCATTCCATCCCATTCCATCCCACTCCATCCCACTCCATCCCACTCTATCCTACTCCACCCCACTCAATCCCACCCCATCCCACTCCATCGCACTCTATCCCACTACATCCCACTCCATCCCACTCCATCCCACTCCATCCCATTCCATCCCACTGCATCCGACTCCATACCACTCCATCCCACTCCATACCACTCCATCCCCCTCCATGAGGAAGGGATTGCCTCGGCCCCTAAGATCCCCACGAGCGTGCGGGGTAAGGGCCGAGGCAAGACTTCGGGGAGGGGGCCCTCCCTTGGAGAGCCCAACACAAGTCTGGCCTCGAACGAGGCCAAACTGAAGGAGGTCGTGGCGTCCGCGATGCGCGTGGTCGCCATGAAAAGAAGGAAGAAGACGCGCGAGGACGCGATCGCGGAGGCCATGACATCCATCGTGGCGGCGGCGCGACTTTATGGCGAAACTCCGTCGGCAAGGGACGATTTGTCCGATCTGCGGACGGAGATCACCCGCCTGACCGCCGCCATGGGGGCTCTCCAGAAGGAGAACGCCGCCCTGAGGGCCGAATTGGCCGGACTGCAGGCGGCAGGACGTCGGGGGGCACCACCGGGGAGCCCCAAGGAGAAAGGCCGGCCAGCGCCGGGGGAGAACCCTGTTCTCACCTTGGTGCGACAGGAGCTGGCCGCCTTTGAGCAGCGGTTCTCCGTGCTGGAGAGCCGCGTGCTGAGGCCCCCGCTGGCGTCTTCGTACGCGGCCGCGGCCGCGTCGAACTCCCCCCCGACGACAAGGCCGCCTCAGGCGAGGGCGGCCCCGGCGCGGATCGCCCCTGCGCAGACGGCCCCGGTGCGGACGGCCCCTGCGGAGGCAAGGTCGGCCCCTGCAGGGGCGAGGTCGGCTCCGGCCGGGCCCAGCCAAGCAAGGCCGGGCCCGTCGGGGTCGTCGCGACCGACTCCAACCTCGACGCCTGCGACGCCTGCTAGGCCAGCGCGAAAAACGCTGGCGGCCAAACGGAGGGCCCAGGCAGATCGCCGGCCGCCGCGCAGCAGCAGCAGCCTACTCCGGAGGCTCCTCCGGCCGGCGCCGATTGGCAAGTGGCCGGGGAGAGGAGGAACGCTGCCAAGGCGGCCCGATCCAAAAAGCGGAGGGAGAGGCGGCGACAGCGCAAGGAGCGCGACGTCGCGGCGCGATTGCGCGCCCCTAAGACCGCGTCTGTGGTCATTTCACTGCAGCCGGACGCGGTCAAGAGGGGTGTGTCGTACCGCGACGTGCTCGCGAAGGCGCGGGAGGCGATAGACCTCGGGGAGCTCGGCATCGCCGGCGGCCTCCGTTTGCGAGTCACCGCAACGGGGGCCCGCATGTTGGAGCTCCCCGGCGCGGCCAGCGGCCCCACCGCTGACGCTCTGGCCGAACGGCTCAGAGCGTCCTTAAATGCGGAGGAGGCCCGAGTCTCCAGACCCACAAAGCGCGCAGACATGCGCATACTGGGTCTGGATGACTCCGTGACGGCGGAAGACGTGGTGGCTGCCGTTGCCAGGACTGGGGGGTGCTCCTCAGACGAGGTGAGGGCGGGCGCCCTGCGTCCTGGCTTTGCGGGGCTGCAAACCATCACGGTTAGCTGCCCCGTTGCGGCGGCTAAAAAGATTCAGGAGGGCCGAAGGCTCCTGGTGGGATGGGTGTCGGCGCAGGTTAAGATCCTGGAACCCCGACCCCTGAGGTGTTACCGCTGCCAAGTGGGTAACCACGCGGCATGCGTCTGCACCTCGGAGGTGGACCGCAGCGATAGGTGCTTCCGCTGCGGTCAGCCCGGTCACAAGGCCGGCTCGTGCTCCGCCCCGCCTCACTGCTTCGCATGTGAGGCGGCTGGCAAGCCGGCCGATCACCGGGCTGGGGGAAAGTCCTGCGCTCCACCCACCGAAGCCAAGCGCAGAGGTAGGCCCTCTGCCGCCGCCGTCACCGCCGCCACTGCCACCGCCGCCGCCGCCGCTCCCGCTGCCGCCGCCGCCGCCGCCGTGGCTGCGCCCTCGCAGGGGGCCCTGGAGGAGGCCGCAATGGATTCAGAATAATGTCTCCATTGCGCTTCCTCCAGGCGAACATCAACCACTGCGCCGCTGCTCAGGATCTTTTGCTCCAGAGCATGGTGGAGTGGTTGATAAACGTCGCCGTGGTCGCCGAGCCGTATTTTGTCCAGCCCAGGAACGACTGGGTTGCGGACCTGGACGGCTCGGTGACCATTATTTCGTCGGCCGCCGCCGGTACCCCGCCCCTCGATCGTGTTGAGAGAGGACGCGGGATCGTCGCAGCCCGGTTCGGGGAGATCGTCGTGGTAGGCGTGTATTTCTCCCCGAGCCGAACTCTCGCCGAGTTCCAGGACTCCCTTGTGGAGCTGGGAGACGTCGTCGTCGCATTCGGTTCCCTCTCCGTGCTCGTCCTCGGGGACTTCAACGCCAAGAACGTGGCTTGGGGTTCCCGGTACACGGACGTTGCGCGGGGCAGGTTGCTCGAGCACTGGGCCCTGGCGCAGGGCCTGGTCATTGAGGAATGTAAAGATATAATTTCCACGGGGGACAATACATTGACTGTACTCACACAAAATATTCGCAGTATATGTCGAAATTTTAACGGTTTCCAAGTTCTATTACAAAATCTTGACATATGTTGTGACATTATAGTTCTTACAGAGTGTTGGCTATTCAAACAAACTAATATACCATCTCTTGATGGCTACAATTTTCACAAAAGCAATACAACATTCAATCAGAATGATGGCATTGTAGTTTATATTAAAGATAATTTAAAAACCATAGTAGAACAACCCCAATTCCTAGACTGTAACTGCTTAGTAATCAAAATGATCCCAAATACAGTTATTATGGCTATTTATAGGCCTCCATCCCAAAGTATCGACAGGTTTTTAGATTCGCTTAACAACAATTTAGAAAAATTATCGTCATTTAAAAATATTATACTAATAGGTGATATCAACATTAACATTGCTGCCGAGAAATTAGATACTCATTCTCATAATTACTTGAATATATGCTCATTTCATGGACTTCTACCAGGTCATTACCATCCAACACATCAGAGTGGCTCGTGTCTGGACCACGTCCTCATAAAATCAAAAAATCTATCCAAAACATTAGTAATTAATTCTTCACTAACCGACCATCAAGCTATTTTACTAACATTGCAAGTGTCGTCACCTAGAAAAAACTGCATGCGTAGCTATACTAAACTCAATATGACAAACCTTGAAACTGACTTACGCGGCATTAATTTTGACCCCGTTTACGCTTCACATGATCCAAATATTTCTATACAATATTTCATCGATTTGGTACAATCAGTGATAGTAAAAAATACATATATTAAAAAAATACCTAGAAAATACAGTAACATAAAACCATGGATAACGCCCGGACTTGTTCGCTGTATCAGACATAGAGATAAACTTCACCAAAAATCTAAAAACACACCAGATGATGAGCTACTCTCGTTTGTTTACAAGCGTTACAGAAATTTTTGTAATAATCTGCTGAAAAAATTAAAATGTCAATATGATAAAAGCCAACTACAGAAAGCAGGGAAAAACAATAAACTTATATGGAAATTTATAAAAACAAATACAATTAAGTCAAAAAATCCCGAACCTGCGCTTGATCTTTTATCCTCTGAGTTGAGCCCGACTGAAGCAACAAATAAGGCTAACAACTTCTTTATTAACGTCGGTAAAAAGTTAGCAGAAAAAACAGTATTAAATAATAGAGATTTTTCCATTTCAAGCCAAAACAAGACAGTTGCAACGCAAAAATCGTTTGTTTTATTAAATACCGATGTTGATGAAGTAATTACTATTATAAACGGATTAAAGGACATTTGTGCCGTAGGAATTGATGACATACCCAATAGCATACTTAAAAGATTTAAACATATAATTGCCCCTCCCCTGACCCACATTTTTCAGATATGTTTAACGAAAGGAATATTTCCGACATTGCTTAAAAAAGCCGTGGTCACCCCTGTGTTCAAAGCTGGAGACAAAAACTGTGTAAATAATTATAGACCTATATCAGTCCTAACGGGCCTATCAAAGATTTTGGAAAAAATTATAAACAGTAGATTAGTAAACTATCTAGAAGAAAATAAATTACTCTCTGATCATCAATTTGGTTTTAGGCCTAAAAGATCAACAAGCCAAGCTGTTCACCAGCTGACTAATTTTATAAGCACAAACTTGGATAACGGCATGCACACTATAGGGATATTTTTAGACCTCGCCAAGGCTTTTGACACAATTTCTTGTCCTTTACTTTTGAACAAACTTGAAAGATTGGGGATACGGGGAGTACAATTACAACTTTTGGCTGATTACCTTAGTGACCGCCATCAGTGTGTAAAAATAGGACAGTTCATCAGTTCTGAACTTAGAAACAGCAACTATGGAATCCCACAAGGCAGCATTTTGGGCCCTACCTTGTTTTTAATCTATATTAATGACCTATGCAACTTGACACTCCAAAAGGGTGTTATTATGTCATACGCGGATGACACAGCTCTATTATTTGCTGCGAAATCAAAGTCAGAGGTCTACGAAGTAGCACAGAAGGGTTTTAATACTGTGGCTAATTGGCTCAATAATAATCTACTAACATTAAATACAGATAAAACCAAGTACCTATTATTTACAATGAGAAACACTAATCCAACGCTTACTAACCTAAACATACAAGCGCATAACAACTGTAATTTACATTATGCTGACTTTGCATGCACTTGTCCCACTTTAGTTAAAACCGACCACATCAAATACCTAGGTGTTACGATTGACACAAATCTGAATTTCCGCAAACATATTGATTTATTATGTACTAGAGTACGTAAATTAATATATATTTTTAAAAATTTACGAAACATAGCCGACTTTAAATTAATTAAACAGGTTTATTTGGCTTTGTGTCAATCCATTATCACCTACTGCATATCATCCTGGGGTGGTGCCGCCAAAACAAATTTAATTCACCTAGAACGGGCTCAAAGAGCAGTCCTAAAGGTTGCTACTTTTAGACCATTTAGATATCCTACTCACCAGCTTTACACGGCATGTGAGGTATTAACAATACGCCAACTATTTGTTTTGAATGTCGTTTTGCTTCAGCACAGCGAACTTGATTTTAAGCCGGTACCTTCAGATAGGAGAAGAAAGGATTTGGTCTGTGCTAACCTTCAGACTAAACATGCATACGCTAGACGATTTTATTTCTTTTTAGGACCCTACTTATATAATCAGCTCAACAAACTGTTAAAGATTTATGATTTAAATTATAAAAACTGTCATTTACGAATGCAAGAATACTTGGGAACTCTTAATTATACAGACACGGAAAAACTGCTGGAAATTTCAACATAAGTTTTAGCATTTAGTATTCACATTATTGTCATAGCATTGTTTCAGAAATTAATTTATTTAAACATGATTGTTTAAAAAAAATCTAGTTTTAGTATTTTATACAAAATGATTTAGTCTCTAAAAGTATTATAATTATTATCTTGTTGTTTATTTATCTTCTAATGAATTGTCCTCTCTTATATTTATTGTAAAGTGATGACCTGAAACACAGGTTTTAATTAAACCTACATCAGGCAGAACTAACACTACCTAAGAAAAATTGTACCTCTATTGTAATTATGTAAACCTTTATTATGACTTAATTTTTGAATAAAATTTATTATTATTATTATTATTGAGAACCGGGGTTCTGTCCCCACGTGCGTGCGGTGGACGGGCGAGTCGGTGGTAGACGTAACGTTTGCCAGCGCCGCCCTGTCGCCGCGCGTCACCGACTGGCGCGTTGTGGAGGAGGCGGAGACTTACTCCGATCACCGGTATATCCGGTTTGACGTCTCCGCCCAGACCCCAGACGCGCCGGTCCGACGGAACCCAAGTGGTCCGCGATGGGCGCTGAAACAGCTGGACCGGGAGCTATTCCTGGAAGCCTCGATCGTGCAGGCCTGGGTGTCACCACCGGACAGGCCTGCTGACATAAACGACGAGGCCGAGTGGTTCCGGGAGGCCATGTCGGAGATCTGCGACGTGGCCATGCCCCGGGTCCGGCAAGGACGCGCCCGGCGTCAGCTCTACTGATGGTCGCGCGAGCTAGCGTCGCTGCGCGAGGCGTGCGTTGCCGCGCGACGCCGGTACTCCAGGCTCCGCAGGCGCCGCATCCGACCTCCGGATGCGGCCGCCTTGGAGGCGGAGCTGCATGAGGGCTACAGGGCAGCGAAGGCCGCCCTCCGCGACGCAATCTTGCGGGCCAAGGAACAGGCCCGCAAGGAGTTGGTGGAGACTCTGGACAGGGACCCATGGGGCTGGCCGTACAGGTGGGTGCGAGGAAAGCTCCGCCCCTGGGCCCCCCCGTTGACGCAGAGTCTCCAGCCACAGTTCGTGGAGGACGTGGTGAGCGCCCTGTTCCCACCGCGAGGGGACCATGCTCCCCCGCCCATGCTCCAGAGGTGACCGAGGTAGACCTGAGAGTGGCGGTACAACGGCTCAAAGCCAAGAATACCGCCCCAGGACCCGACGGCCTGCCAGGAAAAGCCTAGGTCCTGGCCTTCGGGACTCTCGGGCCTCGACTGGGGGGGCTCTTTAGCGCGTGTTTGGCGAGGGGCCAGTTCCCGCTTCGTTGGAAGACGGGGAAACTGGTCCTCATCCAGAAGCCTGGGCGCCCTGCGGACTCTCCGTCCGCATTCCGGCCCATCGTGCTGCTCGACGAGGTGGGCAAGCTCCTTGAGAGAGTAATTGCAGACCGCCTCGTCGGGCACCTAAATCACGTGGGCCCGAACCTGTCGGAGAGCCAGTATGGCTTCCGCAGGGGGCGCTCTACGGTGGACGCCATCATGCGCGTTAGAGCCCTCACGACGGGGGATGCAGTAGCCCGGGGCAGGGTCGTCGTGGCGGTGTCCTTGGACATCTCCAACGCCTTCAACACCCTGCCCTGGAGTTGCATCAGGGAGGCACTCCGGTATCACCGGGTGCCGACCTACCTCCGTCGCACGGTCGAGGACTACCTGACGGACAGAGCCGTCATCTACCCCGGTCACCGGGGAGAGTGGAACCGGCGAGAGATGTCGTGCGGTGTCCCACAGGGATTGGTCTTGGGACCGCACCTGTGGGACATCGGTTTCGACTGGGTGCTGCGCGGAGACCTCCCTCTAGACGTCAGCGTAACATGTTACGCTGACGACACGCTTGTCCTGGCGGAGGGAGTGTCGCACCAGGCGGCGGCCGACTTGGCGACGCGGGCGGTTGCGATAGTCGTCGAGAGGATCCGGCAGTTGGGACTCGAAGTGGCGCTGCACAAGACAGAGGCCATGTGTTTTCATGGCCATCTGAATGCGCCACTGACAGAGTCCCACATAACGGTGGGGGGGGTTCGCATCGGCGTCAGCGGTACGATGAAGTACCTGGGACTCGTCCTCGACAGCCGATGGAACTTCGGGGAGCATTTCTCGCGTTTGGCCCCAAGGCTGAACCGGGCATCAGCCGCCCTCGGGCGGCTCCTGCCCAATATCGGCGGGCCAAACGCCCCCTGCCGGAGGTTGCACGCCGGCGTCGTGCGGTCCATGGCCCTCTACGGGGCCCCCGTGTGGGCCCTGAGCATTCGGACGCGACCACAGAAGCTGGTCGCATGCCAGAGGGTCATGACAATCCGAATGATCCGAGGATACCGCACGATCGCCGGCGAATCGGCCAACCTTCTTGCCGGATCACTGCCCTGGGATCTGGAGGCGACTGCCCTCCTGCGCGTCTACGAGTGGCGCGTGGAGGCGCGGAGTCGGGGCGTATCCCTGATGCCTCGAGAAGTCGAGACGAGGCGGGAAGAGCTCCGGCGCGATCTCAGGGCAGTCTGGAGAGAACGACTATCGCAACCGAGGTACGGGCTAGCCGCAGTCGCGGCTGTAAGACCCCTCTTTGAGGAGTGGTTGGATAGGTCCCACGGCGTCCTCACCTACCGCATGACACAGGTCCTCACCGGACATGGCAGCTTCGGGAGGTACCTGTGCATGATAAAAAAGGAGGAAACGCCCGGGTGTCACCACTGCGAGGATCGCCCGGAGGACACGGTGGAGCATACGGTGCAGGAATGCCCAGCTTGGGCGGAGCACCGCCGTGTCCTCACCGCGGCGATAGGCGGAGACCTCTCGCGCCCGGCATTGGTTGCGGCCATGCTGCGGGGCGAGACGGAGTGGGAGGCGGTCAGCTCCTTCTGCGAGGCAGTAATGCTCGCGAAGGAGGAGGCGGGCCGCTTGAGGCAGAGGATACCGTCCTCCCTCCGCCCGAGACGCAGTGGTAGACGCCCACGGCGACGGATGTCGCGGGACGATCTCCGGCCATCGTAGGCGCGGGCATGCGGGCGGCGAGTAAAGGGCAACTCGCTGCCCGACCAAGGACCATGCCCGGGTCGACGGCGCGTTGTGTCCCACGCGCGCCTCAAAGAGCGTCAGCATAGTGACGGGGCCCCCCTATAGAGGGCCACAGTCCTGCCGGGGTTGCGGGACATACGTATACCGCGACTCCGGCACACAAAGGGCTACCGAAGGACACCGTGGATTTTAGACAGTACAAGTCTGACAGTCCCTCCCGCCCTGCCCGGGGTTGGAGGACTCATTTGATGATTTTACCACGTAAAAAAAAAAAAAAAAAAAAAAAATCCCCCTCCATCGCACTCTAACCCACTCCATCCCATTCCATCCCTCTCCATCCCATTCCATCCCACTCCATCCTTCTCCATCCCACTTCATCCCACTCCATCCCTCTCCATAGCACTCTATCAAAATCCGTCCCGCTCTACCCCACTCCACCCCACTCCATCCCTCTCCATCTCAATCCAGCCTGCTCCATCCCACTCCATCCCATTCCATCCCACTCCATCCCTCTCCATCCCCCTACATCCCACTCCATCCCACTCCATTCCACCCCATCCCACTCCATCTCACTCCATCCCGCTCTATCCCACTGCGTCCCAGTCCATCCCATTACATCCCACTCCATCCCACTCCATCCAACTCCATCCCACTTCATCCCACTCCATCCCTCTCCATCTCACTCCATCCCACTCTAATCCACTCCACCCCTCTGCATCCCACTTCAGCCTACTACATCCCTCTCCATCCTACTCCATACCACTCCATCCCACTCCGCCCTACGCCATCCCTCTCCATCCCACTTTATCCTACTCCACTCCACTCAATCCCACTTCATCCCACTATCCCACTCCATCCCACTTTATCCTACTCCACTCCACTCAATCCCACTTCATCCCACTCTATCCCACTCCATCCCATTCCATCCCACTGCCTCCGACTTCATACCACTCCATCCCACTCCATACCACTCCATCCCCCTCCATCGCACTTTAACCCACTCCATCCCATTCCATCCCTCTCCATCCCATTCCATCCCACTCCATCCTACTCCATCCCACTTCATCCCACTCCATCCCTCTTCATAGCACTCCATCAAAATCCGTCCCGCTCTACCGCACTCCATTCCACCCCATCCCACTACATCTCACTCCATCCCGCTCTATCCCACTGCGTCCCAGTCCATCCCATTACATCCCACTCCATCTCACTCCATCCAACTCCATCCCAATTCATCCTACTCCATCCCCCTCCATCTCACTCCATCCCACTCTAATCCACTCCACCCCTCTCCATCCCACCTCAGCCTACTACATCCCTCTCCATCCTACTCCATACCACTCCATCCCACTGCATCCTACGCCATCCCCCTCCATCCCACTCCATCCTACTCCATCCCACTCTATCCCACTCCATACCACTCCATTCCACCCCATCCCACTCCATCTCACTCCATCCCGCTCTATCCCACTGCGTCCCAGTCCATCCCATTACATCCCACTCCATCCCACTCCATCCAACTCCATCCCACTTCATCCCACTCCATCCCTCTCCATCTCACTCCATCCCACTCTAATCCACTCCACCCCTCTCCATCCCACTTCAGCCTACTACATCCCTCTCCATCCTACTCCATACCACTCCATCCCACTCCGTCCTACGCCATCCCACTCCATCCCACTCTATCCTACTCCACTCCACTCAATCCCACTGCATCCCACTCTATCCCACTCCATCCCACTCCATCCCATTCCATCCCACTGCCTCTGACTCCATACCACTCCATCCCACTCCATACCACTCCATCCCTCTCCATCCCATTCCATCCCACTCCATCCTACTCCATCCCACTTCATCCCACTCCATCCCTCTCCATAGCACTCCATCAAAATCCGTCCCGCTCTACCCCACTCCACCCCACTCCATCCCTCTCGATCTCAATCCATCCCACTCCATTCCACCCCATCCCACTCCATCTCACTCCATCCCTCTCTATCCCACTGCGTCCCAGTCCATCCCACTCCATCCAACTCCATCCCACTTCATCCTACTCCATCCCTCTCCATCTCACTCTAATCCACTCCACCCCTCTCCATCCCACTTCAGCCTACTACATCCCTCTCCGTCCTACTCCATACCACTCCATCCCACTCTATACCACTCCATCCCACTCCATCCCACTCCATCCCACTCCATCCCACTCCATCCCACTCCATCCCACTCCATCTCACTCCATCCGTTTCTATCCCATTCTAGCTGTTGCCAGCGGTTTCACCCGCTACAACTCGAAAATTATCCCACGGGAACATAAAATCGGGATAAAAACTATCCTATGTGTTAATCCAGGTTATAAACTATCTGTGTACCAAATTTTAGCCAAATCCGTTCAGTGGTTTTTGCGTGAAAGAGTAACAAACATCCATACATCCATACTTACAAACTTTCGCCTTTATAATAGTAGTAGGATAATGCAATAAAAAAATAATATTCAAGGCGCTCCCATACAACAAACATTATGTAGTAGATAATGGTATCTATGGAACCCTTTGCGTGCGAATCCGAATCTCAATTCGCCGGGTTTTTATTTCGTCGTGTTATTTTAACATTTTTTTTTTGTTTTGTATTATTTTATTTGTTTAAAACTCGAAGGGTTTAGGTAAATAGTCTTTATCGATTCAATGCCTTTCCTTTTAATCAAAAATTCCAACAGACAGCGGAACCATTGGCCATCTAAGCTGCTCTTCAAAGGATTTAAATTAAATAATGCAAACCTGACTGGACATTCAAACGAACATTATTTGCATTTAAAATTGACGCTTTGAAGCCTCGTCGCGCCCAATGTTGTACAACTAATACTAAGATAGTATTATTACAAGCTTTGATGCCCAAAATGCTCGTTTTCGATAAGGGACAAAGGAGCGATAGCATAAAATTTACTAAACATTTTACACAAGTCAATTAGGTTGTTGTTGAAAAACGGGCTTTGTTTTTCAACATTTACATAAAAGGTAACACTAACTGAAAGTAATCTTGGAAACATAAATGAAAGTACGTTTACACAATCAAACAAAATACAGTTGAAGTAAAATTCAATGTCAATTTATAAAGAAAAAAGAGTCTGCCAAATACAAAACGTATTATTTGTGAAAGTATTATTACATAGCACGCTCTATTTGGTTTCAATTTCGGGGTTACACTTTACAAACGTTTTGTTTTCAGATTGTCACTTTGTATTTGTACCTTGTAATAGGGGTAGGGCGTGCCCAGAATACCTAATATACCATTAGCAGGATTTTGTAAAACGAAGAAATAAACAGGAAGGGATTGTGACTGTAATAACATGGCCGTTGTAAATAATAGATTTTTTCGCCTTTTCATTATTTTGTTAAAAGGTATTGATTTTTTTACCGTTACTCGGGTGGTAGGTACATACTTGCCCCGATAGTAAATATTTGAGTTTATAATAACTATGGCTGTCCTTTTTTGATATTTATAGACAATCTTGATTGTCATGATAATTGTCTTGGTGTGATATACTTTTGTAATTAGGTTAGAGAGGCAGTTGCTCAATCAAAAATATTGATATTTAGCTGTATCTTGTTAAACTGAAAGTAAAAACCATTATAGTTGAATAAAAAAAAGCTGATAATGCTCATTATATCATTAAATTTTTCTTGTGTAGTGAGCGTTTACAAAAAATAAAACTCACATTCGCAAGCATCCAGACCCAGAACAACTCGTAGAACATAAAAATATTTGTTCTGTACGGGAATCGAACCCGCAGCACGTAACGCTACAGTCACAGATTCAATCAGTGCGCAAAAAGTGACCGATCCGATATATTATTTAATAATAGCGTCCCCTCCCGGCTCCCGGCACGGATGGACTTATTTTTTCTAGCATTAAATACAGCCTATGTTACACAGGGTAAATGTAGCTTTCTGATAGTGAAGCAATATTTTAAATTGGCAAACAAACACAGCAGTTTTTGAGTTTATTTATTACAAAGATACACACACAAAAATATAAATACTTCTTCTTTTTTTATATTAGTGTAAATGTAAATTAGAAGACGTACTACAGGTTCATCTCTGTCTAAACCAATAAATATCACAGATATTATAGATATCTAGATCGTATTTCAGTTACAATCTAACAATCAGATCTTCACCACATTGTCACAGCCTTCACGAACTTGTACGTACAAGATTTGAGCATAAACGAGCAGTTATCACTACCTTATTCCTCACGGATAGCTTATAGCCCGAGGTTGCGAATTGAGACGATATCGAACGATAATTAAATGGTTCCTCGATGCTTATTCATATCACGAGTATGCTGTACTAATGTATGAAGAGGTACTTATCCGAATATCAGAGATGTTTCCGCTTGATTTTACCACTAAGAGTCTTGATCATACGCTGTTTTAACTTTTCACTTTCAAGGAAGTAGATTGTTGATAAATTGACTATAACATATTTTTTATCAGTTTGTTTCCTTAGGCGTTATCTGTACGTGTTTGAACAGCGATTGCTGCTTATCCCACCAACGGAACCGCAGCTGACTTCCACGAATCTTTATGATACGGCTCCCTAATGTAGTCTGCTAATTATTGCTTGAGAGGATATTGGTCATGGAAATCTGTTGCTGGCTCCCGCTCTATAAGAAAACAATCTAACAATTACATTCGCAAATCTATTTCTAAGACATAAAGTACAATGAACCAGGTATAAAAATACTCCAAAACAAAAACAATTATAAATTTTAATTCGCATATAGAGAAGCCGTCAATAGAACCGTTAATTGAACTGAAAAAACATGGACAAATCATTCTCCAAATAGCCATTAAACCACACTATACTCAATGAGTGTAGTTTCAAAAAATCGTACAGATTCAAGCCAATACATTTCAGTGGCTATTCTTTTAGTACTGTAATTTTTTTCTTTTACTTCTTCCAGAGCAATAGCAAAATATTCCAGTTTGTACGAACACAATTGAGCCAATAATTTGCATGGGATGCTGCACAAAATTTATTTTCGAGATGATGTTACGCATAAAAGATTTCGGGAATTGGCATAAACCGAAAGAAAAACGGGCTATTGAATTAACCCATTACAATAATACCACCATTCGTAAGCACATCAATCGCAGGCTGCTAAGATCTAAGCCTACGAGTATTATCACATCAGCGCACAGCCCGCGGTCCAACTGCCTGGACCTAAGTGCACAGTCGTGTATCGGTTGCCAAATCCTCCGGGGACGTCCACTTGACCCCATGATTCAGTACATGTACACAGTTTTAATTTTTGTTTTGTAGGTACCCGTTCAATTTATTGTCTTTATCGAACGTTCATTTTATACGGTAAGCGAATCGATTTGCGTTGTAAATACTGAAAACCTATCTAGATATTTTATACTTATCTTTATTTATGTGATTTGAAAATATTAAATTATTTACCTTCGTTGAATTTAAATTGAGGGCTCGTAGAAAATTAAATATGAAACTTAAATGACCATCGTAATTATTGCGTGTTACATACTGTTATACAAACCGTTTCATAATAGTAGTTTATGTAACTGGTACATAATGAGGGGTATTATACACGAGTGTGAGTTTATAAAACGAGCGAAGCGAGTTTTATAATAGTATCACACGAGTGTTATAATACCTAGTTATGTACAGTTTCATACACTACTTTATCTACTCTCATTGAACACGAACATATCAAATAAAAGATAAAAATTAATAAACACTAATAATCATCCACCATGTCATCCACCGAAACACAAACGTCAAAATCCCAACATTCCCTCAGAAAGCGCGCGCAGCCACAGATAAAAAAGTAAAAAAATGTATCTATGATCAGTAATCTGTATCATAATGAAAAAAAATTAAATTATAACATTGTTTTGTTAGACAAACAGTGTTATAATTTAATTTTTTAATTTCATTACGATACTCTATGGTATAAAGTATGTCATTATAAACTCGTTTTGAGTTTTGTAATTCGAAGTTTACGATATGAGAGTAGATAAACATATTTATTTGCGACGTGTTCTCTGAATTAATGCTAAAGTGGCAGGTATGTTACTCGTAAATCGAAACAAAATATTATAATTATCAGTATGAGTACTCGATTCAAATTGAGCATTAACATTTCCATTTACGTATAAACAGTATATATAATGTTCGTTTTTAGGTACTTTTCGTATGCAAAGTTTCCTCTTTTGGACGGCGAACCAATTTTATCGGTCATTTTATTGCTTTCGACGTTGCTCTCTTTACAACTTGGAGCTTACTATAACATGAGTACGTATCTAAACTCGACAAAGATACCGGCTTTATCGCCGCTTGTCCATATTGCTCGTTACTTTGAGATTGTTGAAAAATCTACACTAATATCAAATTATAATACATTTTATTTAAGAGATTGTTCGATATATAGCAGTACCTAGTTAATAGAAATAATCTAAAATAGATACCGACAAATCAATAATATAGTATCACACCTAAAACTAATGGTAAATTAATATCCAGTAATTAAGTAGGTACTATCTGCTCACATTTTTACTATTATATCCACGATAATAACTCTCAATATTGCTCCGTTTCGGCATAAAAAGATTCGAGGAAGCTCGTTAACAGATATTAACCTAGCTAGTAATAAAATTTCACGACCAAATACCGTAGTACATAGACAAAAATGATTATAATTTTATCGGCTATACCTATCACTTTTTTACGATCAACATTCTAGTGGAGAGGCGTTACCGCCTGATAATGTCTTCTCTGTTATTGGATTTACGATAGAGCTTCTGTTCCATCCATTGTTTATATTTTCTTACTCGAAAGCCTTATTTCGCAATTTCCTGGAACATACGGTGTATGAAAGAGCATGTGGCCACAATTAGCGAACGGGTTCCATTTTCCAATACGAGTTTCGTTTCAGTTTCGTTTTATTTTAGATCTTTATGAAATTGTGCCGAATTTAGTTTGTAGTCGAACGTGATATTCAGATTTTCGAAGTAAATCGAAATAATTGAGATAGCAATTTTGTGTTAATTACAACATGTAGAACGTTGTAATTATAATAAAGTAGTTGTTTTTTATCTCAATTGAACTTATTTCAATTTTAGCTTTACCAAAAGACTTTTGTGGAGTAACAGAAAAATTGCATGAGTATTTTAAGTGCTTATAATGACTAGTGATAACATAAGCTGTTTTAAAAATATCAAATAACCTTGCATCAACAATGGTCACTCGTAGCACGTAGAAACATTGATGGATTACAACCTCCAGGCATCAAGAGACGGGTTTTAACAAAACAATTGATGTCGAAGTGTAACATACGAGCACGCAGTATTACGATATCATCTATACAAAGGAGCCTTCATTGGATTATTCTGCAAAAATAATGGCGTCGTTGATTGACGTAAATAATAACCGAGTTACATGATCGTGATGTTGCATCGTAAGTAAAACTTTGATGGATATTGATTGGATATCGATATTGGTTTTAATATTAGGATTATTGCTAAGTAAGTGATAGATAGGTTCTTACGTATTTTCAAAGTTAAGGGCAGCAGTATTTTTCTTCAAAGTGATTACTCATTAGCTTTTTTACAATGAATTTAAAATTGAAAATAATTTAAGCTATCATTTAATTAATTTTAGTTGGATAATAAAGTGTGAAGACGGTATTAAAAAACACACTGCTCATTCCCAAAGACTAAGTAAGATTTATAATTCAACGTTAATTTTCATTATAATTGTTGAACTGTAAAGCTTGCAGGTCACAATTGAACAAAGGCAACAATAGAGAAGAAAAGAAGGTGCATTGCGCCTCAAGTCCCTAGCTAAAAATAAGTCACCCCATCTGTTCCTAAGGGCGTCGTAAAAGTCAACTAAGAAATTATATCCAGTGGGTGGACACTTGGACAGCTATCTACCTGCGGACACTTTATCTATTTTTTAATCATGTTCAAAGGTCATTTCGAATTGGTGGTTGTTTGTGTACTACTTGCTAAGAAATTGTGGAAAGGTTAAATATTTTTTCGATGATGTATTTTTGAGTTTGTATTGTGTTCTAAATCAGAGTCAATTTAGTAAAGGATTTTAGTTTGCCTTGTATTAAAACTCATACAACTGCGTCCACTGATCCGCACCGTGCGGACGGATCATCGGCAATGCCTACATGCGATGCGTACCGATGACGTCATACGGAATGTCGATCACTGGACGCGATAAAGGTGGCATCGGCAATCCGATTGTTGATACTCGTGTCGGCAATCCGATCGCTGCCGAAACAGAATATCCGTTTGATGCGATGCGTCCGATCGCGGTAGAGTAGAGAGCCAAATCCAGCCGGGGTCGCGGTACCAACGAGTAAAGGCTATTGAGGTATGGCAGACTTGTACTGACTTAAATGCACAGGCATTTAAGTCAGTACAAGTCTGCCAATCCTTCCTGGGCCTCAAGTCTGCTAATTTTATTTAACTCACATGCTATTGATATTCAATTGAGACTCAATCACGACTCCATTACGATTAGAACAAATTTGGTATTCTGCAAAAACTTGTATAAGCTCAATAGAGTCGTAATGGAATCGTAGTGTAATTGTAATTGACTCTCAGTTGAACAGTTATAAGTATTGCCATTAGAGAGTAGAATACCGATAAAGTCCACAATCGATTTACAATTGTAACACGATTGAAGAGCAGACTAGCAAATATTCTGATAGCAGTTCAATGGAATGTCACTGGAAAACCATTGGTCTTAAATTAGTAGCAGAATACCAAATATAGTTAAAACTGCTACTGAGATCCTATTGATATTCAATTGAGTCATTACTAAATTAGCAGAATTGGGGCCCTGCCCTGCCCTAAGTGGGAGGATCCATTTGATGATTTTACGTTAGCATTATTATTTTTAAACAAAATCGCCCTTGATATCAGATGTCATAGCAAAATAATAATACAACAAAATAATGAGTATACCTGGCGCATTTCATTAATGCAGCGGGAAGAATAATCTCTTTGGTTGGAGAGGCGCTAAGGCGTCCTCGCCTTCAACCTAACACAAGCCCTCCCAGGCATGGTTGTTTCGGGAGGCACCTCAGGGATTCGGCATCTGATGAGTGGATTGGGGAGCAGTCGGAACGCGTGAGGGAAAGAACATCTTCTACCTGTCGCCCAAGCCACTGCTGAAGACGCCTTAATCCGGCGAGTGCACGTGATGGCGCTAGACGACATGTATAGCTCTGTCACTTTCACTCGCCGAAATAAGCCTGATTTTAAGACGTTTTATACCCCGCCCCCCCCCCCCCGGGCGTTGGAAATCGCGGGGAATATTCCAACCGCTTGCAGACGGGAATTCCGGGAGCCGTCCGACCAAAGGCAGGCCCGAGTCACTGCGCGTCGTATTCCCCGCGTTCCTCAAAGGAACTGTTGCAGACGGAACCATAAGGCCAAACGCCTAACATAACACGGGTGAAACCGCGGGCAGAAGCTATAAGAAAAAAAAATATTCAACGCGTTTTATATTTTCTTTTATTTTTGTCAAAACGATGCTCTCACGAATAAAAACAAAACTTCACAAACGCAAAAGTGCTTGAATACTTAGGTACTTTGTGCTCTTTGAGGACCGTAATAATCTTTTAGAACTTATACTTTACTGCAACCCTTATTTTAATATTATCAGATTACCATCCGTTCAGACTCTTTGCATTTATCTAACAAGTAAGGATGGTTCTTCTTTTAACTAAGGATATTCTGTAAGAAGGATTCATTTATAAGGAACGGTAAAGACCGCCACAAACAAGTTTTTCTAGAGAATGAAAGAAAAATGTAAGAAAAAACGGTACTTTTCTTTTAAAACAAAAACCTCAACGAAATTCAAAGTTGCAGCTTAAAGTTGGAATACAATTCCACGCGAGCGAAAGGCGTCCATTAAACGTTTGAAAACTGCTATAGACTTTTATGAGGCTCTCAGTACGTCATCGTCGAGCCAAACCATACAGTTAGCAACTTTGTAAAGTTATTGCTTAACGAGATGGGAGATATTAAATATATATTTTACAATGTTTGTTTTTGAACTTGCAAAAAAGGTTCAGGATATAATAACTGCTACTGAGATATTTAAAGTTGCTCCTCACTAGGAATGTCTTGTGTATTCTCTCTATCACTGCTGCTGCAAAGAAATAAGTAATAGATTTGAAAAATATAAAACCCACGTTTTATAATTTCCTAAATAAGAAAATAATGGGCATGCGGGCAGCGAGTAAAGGGCAACTCGCTGCCCGACCAAGGACCATGCCCGGGTCGACGGCGCGTTGTGTCCCACGCGCGCCTCAAAGAGCGTCAGCATAATGACGGGGCCCCCCTCTCAGAGGGCCAAAGCCTGCCGGGGTCGCGGGATTATTTCCTTACCGTGACCCCGGAACAGAAAGGGCTATTGAAGGACACCGTGGATTTTAGTCAGTATAAGTCTAACAGTCCCTCCCGCCCTGCCCGGGGTTGGAGGACTCATTTGATGATTTTACCACGCTAAAAAAAAAAAAAAATAATAAGAAAATAATCCTACAGGGCTGAGAGAGGGGGCCATTCAAAACGTCCGGCTAATGTGTATATTAATTTAAATGATTACAAAAGCGACCACGATACAGTACCCTTATCAAGAGTTTTCACTATTTTACTTTTCAGTGTCTTTCCAGTATTTACAGCCTGCGATTCTTGTATGGAAAAATGGAACAGCGCCTTTGGTGGGCAAAGAAGGAACTAATTTTTCCCCTGAAATTTGTCAATTTGTAAATGTCAAACTTACAGTTTACTTAAGGGTGCTTGTGGGTAGTTCTTCGAAATTTGATTCTTTGACTGATTCATATGGTCAAATTTTAATTTCACTTTCAGCTCAGTAACACATGTTCATATGAAAATAGATATTCCAAATAACATTCATTTGTTTGAGGGACTCCTTTTTACAAAGTAGTTTTTAAGATATCGTCGTTTAAAAATTTTGTCCCCAGATGAATCAGGAACAGAAATAAAAATGGAAAACTTTAAATTAAAATGGGCTTTGTATTAAGAAAATAATCATAATATTATAACAACAATAATATTTTTTTATAAAATAATTAATTTACTAACAGTGACCAAGGAAAAAAAAGGTTAATTCAACAATAAAATTCTTGTTTTTAAACTAACAATTAAAGATATAAGTACTTACAGAAAAGCGAGAATTTTGTTATAAATAGGTACTAGATAGTTATTTTAATGCTAGATTAAAATATTCTCTCTGTTTACTTTTGTTTTTTTCTCTATTTTTTAAAATATCATTCTTTCATTTTAAATTTCCACGCAGCATACTTGTCTGGATCTTTTTTTTATTTTCCATCTTAGAAGGATGAAAATTTCATACGCTCTGTGAGTCTCTTTTTCTCATAGATATATTTTTTCCATCTTTTCTATTATTGATCGTGGCATTGTTGTGAACAGCAATATAAAATACTTAAAATAAAATAGATAGAGTTTGACTTATAAATAAATACCGAAGAATAATGTCAAAATTATCTCACACACACTCTACTGACATGGAAAAGTAAAATAACGTAAAAAAGTCCTCTTTTCTGGCTGGAAAAGAGGAAAACTAATTTATTTTCGGATTCATATGGGTTTTTAAACATATGAATCAGGCACAGATGAATCATGATTTTGCCTAAAATCATGATTAACTCATCATTCATACACACTTCAGTATTATCCTTTTTCTACACGAATCTGTAACCCAAAAGCATCACATGAAACTCAGATTAAAGTCTTAAAACAGCAAAACAAAATTAATAAATTAGGCATTGTAATCAGCAAGGTACCTAAACCAAACACAGATGAATCAGACATTTACCTTTGTTTCACCAGGTTCTAAGGCAACCAGCCTCACGTCCGCCTTCTAGCACGTCTGTTGTACGACAGGTTTCCCCCCACGAGGGATCCCAGACTCTCATCATTATTCCTCGACCAAGTACAGTCAAGCGAAGCTTACTCCACATGAATCAGTATTATACGCCGGACACTTCTTATTTACTTAATTAAAAACACACTAACGTAGTTATATCTAATATGTATTTTTTTTGTAAGAGGTCAATTAATTACCTTTCGATATAACTTTAATTTATATTGATGAATCAAAAGGAAAACGCAACATCGACCATTTTGTTCCGGAAAATGGGAAACGGACGCCCTATATGAATCAGGAGAACAGACTTTAATTTTTTTTATTTTGTATCTAGATAGCTACTATTAAAAAAATATAATTTGTCCCAGGTAGAGCTAAAGCCAAACTGTACAGAAAAAAATATTACATGCCGTTTTGTTAGTTGGTTACAGAAATATACCCACAGACATCGAAAATTTTGTCTCTGAAGAACTACCCTTGTACACGGCGCATGTAATCCGCGCAAATAAAGGTGCGGGTTACCCGCGCGAGTAACATGCGCAAGCTACTTGATCAAGTTACCCGCGGGGTGCTTGTACACGGCTCATGCAATTCGCGCAAATAAAGGTGCTGGTTCGCGGTTTACCCGCGCGAGTAACATGGGCAAGCTACTTGATCAAGCTACCCGCGGGGTGCTTGTACACGACGCATTAGCTTGAGCATGTTGAGGCACTTGCGCGGGTTACATGCGCCGTGTTCAAGCACCCTAACGTCAGAATAGTAACTGAAAACTAATGATTTAAGGTCTTTGGATTAATTCATTCTTAATTCCCAGAGTGGGGTAAAGTTTAAAACAGAAAGTTAAAAATAAAGATAAGAGAGGCTATGTGAGTATGCCAATGAATCAGCATCTCACGCAAGTCAGGAAGGGCTTATGTAAATGTAGACTCGCAGTGTTTATTGTACCGAACAGAGCGCTCCGCAACCGCATATTACGGGCGCTGTGTTGACTCTTATGACATCCAATATACTGAATATGATCTGCTCTGGCTGTTCCCTGTTTTCATGTCGTCATAGTTTATATTACACCATGCCATATTGCATTGTAATCTTTATGCAAGAAAGGCTCTTTGATGCAAATAATTTTAAGTAGTAGTTACGAATTTAGAATAAGAACAATGTAAGGTATTTATTTGATCACAAAAGACCATAATGAATAATCTTGTGTTGTTCGAGAACGAACTAGTTCGAAAGAACTGCTCCCACAGATGAACTAGTGAACTAGCTCCCACATTTTCCGCTCCGTAGTTCAGTAGTTCGGACAGAATGAAAGAGATCGACTGACCTAAGATCGTTGCACGGGAGCGGGACAGCACTACACTATAATACTCCCCGTTCGCTCACCGATCATTGTGCGCATCCCGTTTCGTACTTTACACAAATTGTCGCGTGCAGCAGAGCGAACAAAGACAAACTAAATCTGACATCTCTTTGCGAGCGAACGATTTGATCGCTCTTGATCGGTCGGTCAATATTACGAGCTAGGAACTAACGAACTAGAAGAACGAACTAGTTCGTTTAAGAGCGGAGAACTAAATTGAGCGCTCTCAGTGGTGAACTAGAATGCCCAAGACTAATAATGAAGTAAAGTAATTTTCAGTCACGTTTATTTGAATACAAAATCAACTGCAGGAAATAATTTTGTAGATATTAACATTGGACCGAGAGGAAAGACGTAACTTGGAAATTAAGACCAAGTTTTAATTGACTTCAGTTTAGCCATAGGCTACATTCAAAGTGAAGAAAAATAAAAAAGCGAATGGTTTCACAGCAGTTTAAGCAGTAGCTACGTACCATTAGGAACAGACTTTCAGAACGAACATTGTATTGTTAAATAATGTCAATATACACTTTGGTTTGCAACAAAGTTAGAAACATTTTCTGTACGAGTATTTTAAAACAATACAGATATATAAACTTATTTTCCGAGCAAGGGTCAACAAATACGTGAAACATTTACAAATATGGCTCCCGCGCGGGTTAAGTAAGTAATACATAGATGGATATCTGTAAAGATATCACGATATACATATAGATTGTTTATCAGTTGGCATATTCGGTATACTTTTTTGTAATTCTAACACGTCGGGGGCACAGCGTGTTTCTGCTTTGTACAGCCCCTGTTATTTGAATATGTATGAGGCGCGGTCGCGTAGTTCGTGCCACCCGCTTGTATGAAAATGTGATGTCCCGATAAATTGTCAAAAGGGTTGATCGGCAATGGAAAATGGCCGCCGAAAATATGTCCACAGAATAATATAAAATAGCTGCAGGCTACACTCTCTGCCATCAAATATTGTTTATTTATAACATGTTGTCTAAACCGAGGCTTACAATGCACGTTTTCAAAGCAGGTAGCTTTTACCTAAACAAAATAAAGTTTTAATGCCGAGAATTTTATTTTTCTAAAATAAAGTCTGAATATTTTCTATTGAATTAGCTCTTGGTCAGGTAATTTTAGGTTGAGTAAACAAAAGTGTTTTTTTACTAGTTTTGTTAAATCTTTATGTAATGCAATAACAAAAAACATTGAGCTCCTAACTAATAAATGCAGAGTTAAGTAACAAGCAGCACATCCTGAAAAATATTTTTTTCAAGGGTTTCAGTTCACATAACTTTATCAATAAGTGTGAAGGGGAATGACTCGGTGCGGCGCGGGTTCGCGTCTGATTTTTGTATGTAGGGTGGCACTCGTGAAGGCAGCCAGCTTATTGCAACAAAAACGATTGAAGGTTTGACACCCGAACTTCCTTTTATTTAGCCTCGATCAACTCAAAAGTATTTGATTGGTATAATTTGAATGGGCCCCGACTGTGAGTGTGAATGAGTGAATTCTTAACTACTGTCTTACCTGTAAAATGTTTGACACCGTTAAATATTTTTTTTTGTGTGTAGGGTGGCGAACTATTTTAAAAATTAGATTGTTTCCTGTTTTAACTGACGGAACAGAATATTTCCTTTAAAGCAGAGCAATCAAAAATAAACCTGAGTCTTCAAGGAACATAATGAAATGCTCGTTAACACAAACCTGTCAGTCCCTTATAAAAGCAAGTCGGTAATTTTGATCCTTTATACTCGTCAATCTATACAAAGGGAGCATAACTGTGATCTATGGTCTGGAACGCACTGATTTTCCGCTTAAATTACGCCTCGGAAGCTCCGTAATAAGCGCCCAGAATTGGATAAGTCTGAGCACTTTAAAGCAAAGATGGGTCACAAAGTTAAAAGTCATGTTACTTAAAAGGGGTTTCTTGGGGTCGAAAAGCTCGGAGGAGGGTAAAAGAGGATTGCCTCCGCACACCTGTCGCCGCCGTGATATACCTCCTTGCAATATAATATATTATTCGGTGCCCAAGTCCCACGCGCTCATTCTGGCGTCACGGAAAATATTCGCCAATAAGAAGACGAAATACGAAACATACTGCATTTTTCCACCTTCTATTATACATGTGTGATTGTAATGTTAATCCCGAATATTTTTAGTCTCATCATATTTTCACTTTCGCCATGTTTTTGTTCTACAACTTCATTTGCCAGTATAATATCATCATCTGCCTAGGCAGCCCAATACCGACCCCAATACAGTTCGGAAAAGGCCTTTTGCGAACTGTATTGGGGTCGGCTTCCAATTGAACCAGATGCAGCTGAATATGAGTATTTTACATGGAACGACTGCCTATCGAACCTCCACAGCCCAGTAACTGGGTAATACCCCATGGTAAGACTGGTTGTCAGACTTTTGGAACTTCTGAATAATAGTAACGACTGTCAAAGATCTAAAAAATGAAAGCCGGGACCAACGAGCACTATCAGTATAAAAATAAAACTAGCATACATTTTTCTGTTCATTTTATTATGTTATTGCAATTATAGCATATTGCTGTACGAGTATTTCACCTTTGTGTCAATGGGTTTTAAAAAATCAATAAATAATGTTTTCAGTGGTAAAAAAATAATCATCTGAATTGAGCTGGAAATATTTTCATCGCTCACTTACTGTGCATTTCATTCATTATGGTACTATTTGAAAAATAGTTTTATTTATTGAGATTTATCAAATTAGTTAATTTCCAATTAAATATGTCGATAACAAAGTATTTAATGATTAATCTCAATAAATAAACTATTTTTCTTTAAATATAGTACTATAATTAATGAAATGAATCATTTTCATTGATACTGATGACTGATATTTTCCAAAATTTAATTTAAAAAATTATTACTTAAATAAATCCTACCAATGTTAACGAATCCTGTCGAAAGATTTTACTGAAACAAAAAACTAAAGAAACGGTAATTGGAAAGAGCGTATTTTACCAAAATATACAAACATCAAAATACTACACAACACATTTAATGATTTAATTTAAAGGTATTTTATTTCACTTCAACGAAATCTATATTGAACATTGTTTTGATCCAAAATATAACGGAAACCTTTGGATAAAACAAAACAATTTCGTATTTTTACTTTTACGTTGATTTGTTCTTTCAAGTACAATTAGCAATTTGTACACCTATATAAATCATGGTCCTTTAAACCAAAACGTACTTTTATATCAGTTCGGCAAATTAGTGAAAAATACTGCGATTAAAAATAAACAACATAAGAAGTGTCCATTGTCCATACGCTGGATGGACGTTATAACCTGGAATTCAACAATGAATAGTTCTTCATTTCCGGACGACTGCAGTTGCTCGCTGCACTGAATTCAAACAATGTTCGATTGCTCTGTTACTTAATGGCTGCCTGTGACGACTGATTTATTGATTGACCTGTCTGCTTCAATGAACGCCGCTACCTTATTCCTCGTTGAAACTTAATGAAATAGCTGCATCTGAGAAGATATATAATTATTATCCAATATCTCTTTTTAGATAAAGTTTAAAGATACCGTCGATAATTAGAGGACGATGAGAGGGTTTTAACATTGAAATGCAAGCAGTTATGAAATGGTGTCGTTGAAAATAGACAGCTTGTAGTCAATTTATTATTTCAAAGTGCTAATTTTCTTCACACAGGAAATGTAACCGAGTCACGAAATCTAAAGGAAAATATTTAAGCATTGACCTCACTGCATACCTTTGTCAAATATTTATTTTCGTATTCAGAATAATGTGACACGCTCCGCCGTGAACAACAATGTGGCCAATCATGGAGTATCCTACAAATAAAGAGTGTTTTCTCTTGACTTGCAAAAGAAGCACACTTATATAAAGGACTTTCTTATTCACACTTGACCTCTGTGAGAGTCTGAATAAGTAGGTATATAAGTGGCAAAACGGCAGAATAAAATGGAATCAATACGCAATAATCGGTATTTCCGCGAGTGCGTTCGCATGTTAACTTGATCTATCAATCACTACCCTGCGAAGTCTTCTGAGGGTTTAGCAGAAAACTTTGGCCTCCCCCCTCTCATTATTTCAATCCATTGTGGTTGTTAATTCGTGTTAAATTGTGGGTGCCTCCCCGGTCAATCGTTGTCCCTTTTTTTCTCGTTAATAAGAGACAATCCTGAATCTCAGATAATAAGATTTTCGCGGTGAATTGGACGGTATTTGTAAAGTATTTCACGTTAATGAGATTGTAAAGAACAAAAGAGAGTCGGAGTGCCGGAAATTTAATTCAGTTTCACGTCCACTCTCATTAGAGTGTGGGGGAATCAATCATTATTTTAAATGAAGTGAATTATTGTACACGTGTCTGCAGATATTTTTCAACTCCATAATTTGCACAAGAGAAGAAATACTTCATCAGGTTACACTCATTCAGTCTTAATGATTATTATAAATCTGGACCTTTTAACCCTTCTGTTACCTGACTTTCTAGGCACCGTCAAAATTTTAGTTGCAAAAACACTTTCATTTATCTCCAAGGCAATAACTCTACTTTTTAGATAAAGGACTATCTATTGATTTAGTGGCTATACTCTACTCAGTAATTTTTCGACCGTAATAAGTCTTTTAAGAATGTCCTCTTCGCGTTTATCTTTCCATCGCGACATACTCGTAGCTAAATGTCTTCTTCGTACAATTTTTCACAACTACCTTGTCCAATGTATCCCGGGATGGTTTCTGGAGTCGGTTCTTACGACCTCTAATATAGTTTGAGGGGCCGATGGGACCCACTATTGGGACACACGAGTCGAGGCGACGCGTCGTTTTCTCAATAACCCTACGGCTTTCAAGGAATATGGTCGTTACCTCAGACGTCTATCTTATTGTCTGCTACATCACGAACATTTGGCCGAAATAGCCACCGCCGTCTCATTACTTATCCGTTCTAAATGTAACCTAAATGTAACGGCTATAATAAAGTTTTATCTGGCAATGTCTTGAATGGAGATAAATTCGGACGTTATTCAGCTCATATGAGAGGAGCTTTAATAAGACGTATTTCTAACAACAATGGCTATTGGAGGCGAGAAATATAAGTATTAAAAGACAAGAGGGTAAGTCCAACAAAGCCCTACGGCTAGGGCCCGGCCGCTAAGCCTGCGGTCGCCTCTCACGCATCCACCCGCATTACTTCTAATTGTGATTTAATGGCCCTCCGCGGCGGATCTGCTTGACCTTAAAAATAAAATATATCGCACATTTTCTCTTGAAACTACTATTTTTCTCAGAGAATCTTGTGATGAGTACGTTTTTAGCCGCCTTGATATTATAAGAATGCTTTACTCTTAAATTTTTCTTAACATCGACCGTGTCATAACTTATTTTATTTTTGACGAGGAATACTTGACTGAAAAAAATCATTTTTTAAAAAACTTTTTTTAAAAAAAATGTGACCGCCTTCAAAAACAACCACAAAAAAGGGTATAATAACCTACAAAACTTGTCTTTCGGAAGTCGGTGACTTTTTTTATTAATTTCATTGTCTTTTTTGCCACCGACTTCCGAAAGAAAAGTTTTGTAGGTTATTTTACCCTTTTTTGTGGTTGTTTTTGAAGGCGGTCACATTTTTTTTAGAAAATGTTTTTATTTTACTCTTTTTAGTTTAAATATTCAACCAACATTCTTGTCAAATACATAATTTTCTTACATGTGCACTAGAATTTCGTAATCCGTAGCACCGGTAGTAACATCGTTAACATCTCTTGCATTCATTCTATCTCAAAAACTACTGAACCGATTTTGATGAAATTTGCAGTATTCCCTAAGTTGAACGATAGCTAGTACAACAAAAAAAGAATTACTTAAATCGGACTTGTAGTTCCGGAGATATGCGAACACGAACATAATTTTCTTACTTGAGGAGTTGTACCTTCCATCATCAGCTCAGCTACATGAGATGATGATTTCTATACGCAAGTACTTGAATTACTTCATAAGATTTGCGAAAAACTATGTGTCAGCTAATAAAATTTGAGGGTTGCCCTCGATTTCTCCAAGATCCAATCATCAGATCCTAAAATGGTGACAATGGGACCACACGGGAAGCACCAGCTTTCGATTGAAAAAAGAATTATGAAAATCGGTTCACCCAGTCGCAAGTTATGAGGTAACAAACATAAAAAAAAAAAAAAAATACAGTCGAATTGATAACCTCCTCCTTTTTTTGAAGTCGGTTAAAAAATGTGACCGCCTTCAAAAACAACCACAAAAAACAGTAAAATAACCTACAAAACTTTTCTGTCGGAAGTCGGTGACTTTTTTATTAATTTCATTGTCTCTTTTGCCACCGACTTCCGACAGAAAAGTTTTGTAGGTTATTTTACTGTTTTTTGTGGTTGTTTTTGAAGGCGGTCACATTTTTTAAAAAAAAGATTTTATTTTACTCTTTTTAGTTTAAATATTCAACCAAAATTCTTGTCAAATACATCATTTTCTTACATGTGCACTAGAATTTTTGTATTTTTGTAATCCGTAGCACCGGTAATAACATCGTTAACATCTCTTTCATTCATTCCCTATCTCAAAAACTGCTGAACCGATTTTGATGAAATTTGCAGTATTCCCTAAAGGCCTTATTAGACCACCCAATTTTTAGGGACCCTAACCCTAACTAAGAGTGGTGTAATAAGACTTAGGGAGTTAGTGTCCCGAATAAGGTAAGGTAATAAGCACTGCACTAACTAGGGTACACGCCCACTCTGGATGCAGGGCCCTTCATATCGGGTTGTGTAATAAGCGCTTAAGTCGAACGATACCTAATACAACAAAAAAAGAATTACTTAAATCGGACTTATAGTTCCGGAGATACGCGAACTCAAACATAATTTTCTTACTTGAGGAGTTGTACCTTCCATCATCAGCTCAGCTACATGAGATGATGATTTCCATACGCAAGTACTTGAATTACTTCATAAGATTTGCGAAAAACTATGTGTCAGCTAATAAAATTTGAGGGTTGCCCTCGATTTCTCCAAGATCCAATCATCAGATCCTAAAATGGTGACAATGGGACCACACGGGAAGCACCAGCTTTCGAATAAAAAAAGAATCATGAAAATCGGTTCACCCAGTCGCAAGTTATGAGGTAACAAACATAAAAAAAAAAAAAAAAAATACAGTCGAATTGATAACCTCCTCCTTTTTTTGAAGTCGGTTAAAAAAACTAATATCCTGGAAAACGTTTACAACATTCATCTGATTATTTTGTTAAGATTAGATGTTTTGTAGACACTCGAGAAAAAGCTATTCTTTCCCTCGAATGTGAAACTGGGTATAAAATTCTTATTAACAAACACAATAATACGTTGATTACAAAAGTCTGGGTATAAAAGTGAAATATTTAGCACAAGACACAAAAATGTTTATGACGATTTCGCTGGAATAATTTTGCAAAGAAAATGAGTAAAATTGCTGTCCACGACCCGACCGTGCTAATTTTGATTTAATGGCAGCCAGCCGGCTGATGAGTATTTTTACAATTTGCTAGGGTCAGAACAAAACAAAACCAGCAATCGTTTAAAATATAAATTAGTTTTATTATAGGTTTTTGGCTGTTTAACTCGGTGATTTTAATCAGGCACGACATTTTTTAAATAATATGTTTGAGTCCTTTATGTACGGCACTTCTTGTGCATAATCATGATGTTTTGCACCATGTTACAGATCACAGAACGATTGAAGTAAAGGGAAGTTCAAAAATATATTTGATTTACTTTTGTTACCAATAGGTGTACTGGCTATTTAACCGATATAAGAGTATTCTTCTGTGTTATCTCTACGGGTATTCTTCAACGGACAAAGGGCTTATTCAAGGTATGTTCAATCGATTTCCTTAGACAAAGAGGCTATTTTATAAAACGGTCCATTACAGGAATCTTCCAATTTGCTGAAATGAAGACGTAGGTAAGGCTTATCGTTTGGGACAACCCCGATTCAGTGAAGACAGAGTTATGCTCTTTTCTAGTTTCATCTATTATATCCCTAATATCAGCATATCTATATACATTGAACATACAAAGGAATTTCTGCTTGCATCTTTGCGGAATATCTCGACTGACGAAAATTCGATTTGGGCGCGAGATAAAAAGATCCCTCTGCGTATTCGTATTTGAATGGATGAGCAAACCATTACTGTATTAAAAAGTATTGCGAACGAAACATTATTGACGGCAAGTGTACGCGACACACGACGTCCGTAGGTAAGTGTACCTTCACATGCGACACGAATTCACTAAACTTTTGTGCGACAAGGCGCGTGTATTTTTATAGATGTGTCGTGCATTATTTATCGTCTCGTGACATTGGGTCCTATGTTTAATAGCGTAGCTACCTGTGTCCTTACAAGTGAGGCTCGTCAATTTCTCATGAGGATATTTCCTAAAATAAAGGACACAGGCATGAGTTGTGTTAAATTGTTAAAGCAGAAGAGGTCCTACCTATTGTATAATACATTTAAAGTTCAAATTTGAACTCATGAACATCTCAAAGAGAACTGTATTATATTAATATTGATAATCTTATAATCTAATATAAAGCTTCACTGTTATATCCTCTGTGATATTATGTAAACTGTTTATTAGGTACTAACTATCTACGTCAAAAGTAACAGGTACCTACCATACAATAAATAACTCATATCTCGCAAGTTTTCACATGATATGTGGACGTTTATCGTTTTGAAGGAAGAATCCAATTATGATAACGTTATGTTCCGCATGAAAGTGTCGCATTTATGGTAAAATATTAATGTATTTCAATTTGGGGAGGCAGCTACAGACCTCCATAAATATCTGGCGCGTTGGGACCTACCGGGGACGCGTAAATACTTCGACTAAAATTGAATGTTATTATCCGTGAACTAGCGCCCGCCAGTAAAAGTGGGACGTTTTTGATGTTAGATAAAACTCACGAGGACTTATTGGATCGTGCCACTGCACTGTATGTGTATTGACGCGTATTGGCCGGAATTGCGGCACACGTATGTTACATAAGTTATAGAATAAACTATTTTTACTTTTACTACAGATTTAAGCAATACTTAATTTATAAACGTAAACATAATTATTGCGATTAAAATTTTCCATTTAAATTATTCCCTGCTACATGTCAATTTCAGGAAATCTAATGCAAAATTTTCCATTACTGTTTGATTTTAATATACCTACGCAGGGTAAGTGAATTCCAATTTGTATGAGTCGGTCTTTAATGCGTATTCATGTTGCAGGAAACGGGGTCGAAGTGAGAAAACGAGAAAATCAACACACAAACTGCATTTGGCAACAACTTTTAATGCAATATACTAAAATTGGTTTTCCAGCGTCTGCGAAACGAACCGTCGACACCGAAACACTAGATACGCGTTTAGAAGAAGTTAGAGACAGATTTATAGGTCCAAACAAACGCAATACGACCCCATGCCATCCTATCAACCAAACAAGTTGTTTGTAGATGCCGACTTTGGTCATTTAAATGTTGGATTTGATAAACTGCAAGCCGAAATTGCTTTGGGGTGCGTTAGAATAGCGTGGACCTTGCATTGAGGGTTCTATGTTCTATGTTAGGGGTTATGGTTTCCGCACTTAGTCCTTTAAGTGGACCATTGTGCGTGCATTGTGCATTGAGGGTTAAGGGAATGCAAATTCCGTTTAAATTGCGACATACTATTGTGCTAGTAAACTATTGTTCCCATATACGATGATTAGTGTATAAAAGAAAACTAATTTTGGGTATGCAACTAAATAACAAACAAACATTTTTTTTTTTTTTTTAGCGTGGTAAAATCATCAAATGAGTCCTCCAACCCCGGGCAGGGCGGGAGGGACTGTCAGACTTCTACTGACTAAAATCCACGGTGTCCTTCATAGCCTGTTACGTTCCGGGGTTACGGTAAGGGAATAATCCCGCGACCCCGGCAGGCTTTGGCCCTCTGAGAGGGGGGCCCCGTCATTATGCTGACGCTCTTTGAGGCGCGCGTGGGACACAACGCGCCGTCGACCCGGGCATGGTCCTTGGTCGGGCAGCGAGTTGCCCTTTACTCGCTGCCCGCATGCCCGCGCCTACGGTGGCCGGAGACGGCGCGCGACGTCCGTCGCCGTGGGCGTCCTGCACCGCGGTTGGGGCGGAGGGAGGACTCTGTCCTCTCTCGCTCGCGGCGCGCCTCCTCCTTCGCGAGCATTACTGCTTCAAATAACAAACAAACATAGCGAATTGTTTTTATTTTTGTGTCGACACGCATTCCTTATTCATATGAAAATATCAAACAAATTGCGAGTAGGTTTCAAATATTTAAATATTCTTATATCTAGAAATTGCAACAAATAGTAATATTAAAGCTAAAATTCAGAACTAATAACCATTGTAGTGAACACAAACAAAAGTAAATCATTTATTTCAGTTTGAAATGAAACCAATATAGGGATTGTGTAAACTCAAACATAGTTTTGAACTACAATTAAATCAGTTTTGTTATTTTGAGGTTAGAATAAAAATACTTGACCACGTGCATTTTTAAAAAAATATGTGGATGTATTTTCTTTCATTGTTAGAAAATAAATAGGAAAGGAAAATAGGTGGTGTATCCACTGGCAGTCGCAGCGCCTTGCGAGTTGCTCGCTATCGGCAACAACAACACTGTGTCGTTTAAATTGAATTGAAAAATGATTTATGCCAACAATCTCTGGCGAGTCTCTTTTCTTTACACACTTGATCGCTCTAAACGAAAATAATAAATAAAATTCTGTTTCATAAAATTGATCTCGGTTCTATTATATTTACAAGCGGTGGAAAGCGGAAGTTGTAATTTTTTTTCGTTTCTTTTGTGTTTATTGATGTGAAATTAATCACTTGGTTTATTTGATGGAAGTGTAGGTACTCTTTGTTGCATTCGTTTGTGGTTTTTACAAAGCCTATTAAATGAAAAAAATATATGTGACACTCGGAGACTGCCGTGCTGAAGCTATTGCATAAAATGTTTATATTTTAAAAGAAATAATCGCCTACCGCGTATATTTAACGAGCATAATAATTTATTTCAAATGTTTGTGGTGCTCTACTGTAATAGAGAACTTCTTGGTTATAGGAGAATTTTATTAGTAGGTTTCATTGTGAAAACTTTTTTTGTAGCTGGCCGTTTAGAATCAATGAGAAAAAGTTTAATTGTCTTGACGGATATTTCATGATTGCCGAAGTCTCCTGAACTGAAACGACGTTGGATGATGCGTGGTGTCATGTTTTTTCGTTAGGTTTTTGGGTAAATTCTTGATTCGGTAGTCACGCTGCGCCGCGCTCAGAGCCCGCGATAAAAGCTATGCAATAGCATAAAAATAAGTTATTTTCTGACGTACAAATAATTTAACTATTTATTAGATTTTGAATATATAATATGTATTATCTTACAATCCACAGTTATTAAATAGACGTCCAAAATATATCGTTTGTAATACTCCGACATTTCCGAAAACTCAATTCATCCCAAGATATGCTGACTTCATCGGACCTCATTTGTATAACAAAATTAATAAATCATTGAACATTTATCCACTAACAAAGACAGACTGTAAGGCAAAAGTAAATAAATACCTGCAAAAACTTAATTATGAAGAAACTGAATTTTTTCTCCTTAAAATTCAGTAACAGAATAATAACCTCAAATAAATGCATAATTACCCATATTCATGCATCACATTACAGACATACAAGCACTCACACACCCATACACACTCACACACATACACCTATATGCACTTTAACACACAATACACTCACAGGTCAAAAACAGAGTATTTTAATAAATTAACATATTATTAAACTAGCTGACCCGTGCCCACTTCGTTGGGCATTAATATTTTAACTTGTGATGAAATTATGAGTGTGGTTCGGTCAGTACTTAGTGCAATGATTCATTTCCTGACTGTCTTTCTGTTGCTAGGCGCTGCGCATGTTCAGCGCTAGATTCCCGAGCGATTGCGATATTCATATTCTTTGGTTAGCGAGCCGTTGCGAGCGCTTAGCACTCGTCATCCTATCCCTTGTTGCAGAGACATGCTGCCTTAAATCACTGTGTGACGCTGCGCACGCTCAGCGCTAGATTCCCGACCACCTGCGATGTTCTCCAGCTTTGGTAATTGGTTGGCAAGCGTTCCGGGGCCACGGTATTCTGGGTTAAGAAAATAACCGCGACCCCAGCGCGAAACACGACGCGCCACCGACCCGGGCTTGGTCCTTGGTCGGACGGCGAGCTACCCATCACTCACCGTCCGCAAGCCCGCTCCGCCGCTGTGCCCTCTGCTAAACAGAGGGACACGCGTTGGAGCGTCGACACGACAGGTTATTCGCATGCGGGCAAAGAGACCCCTTAGACACGCAGTGCCTAAGGAAGAGTTTTTGCCCGCATCCCAGGGTGCACCGGCCCGAAAAACTGGTCTTCCCCCCGGATGTATCCGAGAGGGAACTCCAGTCTACGGGCGCACGTGGAGGTATCCTGTCATAGCACCCCCCCATAGCGAGCTTGCGAAATATTTTCTCTATTCCTCGAGAGTCGCTGATGATTTTAGAGAGCAGACTCTTCCGTACGGCGTACTCGTATCTGTTCTTGTCTGCGATGTCTCCCAAAAACAGAAATACCACAGCTTCGCTTCAAAGCGTGTTCTAATGCGGTTCGTGAATGGACGGCGGCATTTTGCAATTTAGTAATTTTATGTTGCCTTCGAAACTATTTAAGCAATTGACATACTGTTTTGGGAAAATCGTATCTCTATGATGTTATTGTGATCATAATAATATTTTTTTCGATAAGGTTTAAGGTTTTGTTGTGTAAAAAATCGTCCAAAGGCAAGTACATCGTAAATAACTTTTTTTTAACTCATAAAAGCTGCTATATCTGCTAAAATATAAAAGATAAAAATGTGGTGTCGCGGACTTTATTGTAGAACTATTCAAGCGGACATTTTTGCCATACATTGTTTTCAATTATATACAACTATTAAGGCAGCGCATGCTAATAACTGTGTTGGAAGAGCAATTTTTTTCCGCCCGGCTAGAGAAAAATTAAGATATTTCGGCTAATATGCATGATATCTTTATAATTTAGCCTATAGCACTCACGGATAATGTAGCTTTCTACCGGTGAAACAATTTTTAAAATCGGTTCATTACTTCCGGAGATTACCCCCTACATACAAACTTACAAACATACAAACTTACAAACAAATGTTACCTCTTTATAATATTAGTATAGATTAAAATTAACATTAACAACCTTTATGCGAAATATCCTACTTAAATGCTAGGCTCTAAACGCTAACTGGACCAAATTGTAAAAGGGATTGGGCACTTTCCGAAGCACGGAGGAAACTCGCTATTACAGATGGACACCCATCCACAAACCAAGCTCGGCAACCGCGGCTTTACTTGGAAGATCGGCCTGTGCGCAATTTCTACAATGAACAAATTAATTGCTTGCGTTCTTTTTGAAAACAGACTGGTTACTACACAATTTAGTATAGTGCAATAGGTTAGTATAATGATGATGTATTTGCATAAGTGTAGACATGCCAATACACTAGCAGCACGTGTAGTAGAAATGTTCTAGCTAGTAACTAAGTGGCACTTAACTCAATGTATGCACCGTGCACAGTGCGCCGGTGTGTCTCACGCTCAAAGTGATCTATCGTTCTCCCTGCATTACACACGTTACAATATTATTAACACGTCTTTGCGTACGTTGTCTTGTAGGCGGAAAGCGACTAATGATTTTGTCTTGTTAGTATTTATTTTTGTATCTACACACAAAATACAGATACAGAAAATAAAACAGACTACATGTGTACAACTTATTTAATTAAAGCTGCGGTTTCCAAACTATGAACTCTTATATGCCGAGGAAAGTAAAATAAAAAAAAAAAGGTTGCACTCCAGGAGTGCCGGTAGAAGTGAAAACTTTTTTGTTACTATGTTTTATTTTTAATTTGAATGACGTCTTACTCATTTTCGATCAGGGTCACGTGACCCTGACGCGAGTTTTAAATTTTTTACCCATTACAGAAAAAGTGTACAACGCCGCTAAAGAAGTTTTCACTTCAAAAACCGGCCAAGTGCGTGTCGGGCCACGCACAGTGTAGGGTTCCGTAGTTGCCCATCAAAATACTTATGCGAACTAACTAAACTGATTCGCTGAATTTAGTTTTAAAAAGAAGAATTTTCAAAATCGGTCCAGGAGTCTTTGAGAAATCGGGAATAATACATAAAAAAAAGATTACGACGAATTTAGAACCTCCTCCTTTTTTTGAAGTTAGGTAAAAATAGTTGACGATAAACCTACCTACCTATCCCCAAAAAAAATACCGTAAAAACATACCTATAAAAGCTGTAAAAATAAAGTTGACAAACTTACATTTGCAGTTGAAGAGCATGTTCTCCGATAGATTTTGTTTAAGAAAATATGATATATGAAAATATCATATCTAAGTACATTTTATAAGTTGGTCGACTATTACTCGTAAAGTTGTAAAGCCTACTTAGTCATGATAATTTTCTTTTAAATTTCGTTATATATACCACTATTGTGAATTTTTTCACACCCCCAATCATAACCGTTTAGCTGGTAGAGGGGGGGGACACTCGAGTCGAGCAAAATTTAGCACTTTAAAGCTTAATATTTCACAAACGAATTTTTTTATCAAAAAATTGTTAATGGAAACTCATATTATTTTTTAAAGACCTATTTAATGTTACCCCACACTAAGGGGTACGCGAGAAAGAAAAAAAACATTCCCACTTTACGTGTACAGCAGGTACCCTAAAAAAAAATATTTTTCGAGATTTTATTTTACCACTTTTTTGGCACAACAAATCCGTATATTTACACCAAATTACAGCTCTCTAGTACTGTGCGTCTTTGAGCAAAACTGCGGACAGACGGACGGACGGACGGACGGACGGACGGGACATGGAGAAACTATAAGGGTTCCTTGTTGACTACGGAACCCTAAAAATGAGGATATGACACTGACATTCATGTTTTAAACGGGTCATGAGAGCGTTTATCCAAACAGTTGGCAACGTCGCAAATAGCTGTCAAATATTTACAAGCTTTAATTAAAATTGGGAATAAGAAAAACGTCTGTGCAGTGCACTAAAGTAAGTATTGATTTATGAATTACAATTAAAACCCTGAATTTGATGTTGTAACATAACCAAATTAATTAAAACTTGTAAGTATTTGACAGCTATTTGCGTCGTTGCCAACTGTTTGGGTGCGCAATATGTATCAAAGGCATCCTGCCTACTGAGAGAATGGAGTGATTTTAGTATGTCGAATTTGGTCAATTTCCAACCCAATCTAAAGCAGGAAAACAGAAATAAGATACCCCTTTTTGTTTGCTTTCACTGTATGCTGATTAGGTATGATTATTATTCATATATCTATACTAATATTATAAAGAGGTAACATTTGTTTGTAAGTTTGTAAGTTTGTATGTAGGGGGTAATCTCCGGAAGTAATGAACCGATTTTAAAAATTGTTTCACTGGTAGAAAGCTACATTATCCGTGAGTGCTATAGGCTATAAATTATAAAGATATCATGCATATAAGCCGAAATATGTCATTTTTTGTCAAGCCGGGCGGAAAAAAATTGCTCTTCCAACACAGTTATTAGCATGCGCTGCCTTAACAGTTGTATATAATTGAAAACAATGTACAGCAAAAATGTCCGCTTTGAATAGTTCTACAATAAAGTCCGCGACACCATATTTTCATCTTTTATATTTTAGCAGATATTGCAGCTTTTATGAGTTAAAAAAAGTTATTTTCGATTACTTGCCTTTGGTCGGTTTTTTACACAACAAAACATTAAACTTTATCGAAAAAAATATTATTATGATCACAATAACATCATAGAGATACGATTTTCCTAAAATAGTATGTCAATTGGTTAAATAGTTTCGAAGATAACATAAAATTATTAAATCGCAAAATGCCGCCGTCCATTCACGAACCGCATTAGAACACGCTTTGTACGGACGTTTTATCTATTTATCTATAGATGGCGTTGTGCAATTGCTGTTGGTCTTTTTTTTTTAAAAACATCAAATGAGTCCTCCCGCCCTGGGTGGGCCGGAAGAAAAAACCCGCGACCCCAGCAGTCATTTGGCGCGATACACGAGTCGCCACCGACCCGGGCTTGGTCCTTGGTCGGATGGCGAGCTACCCATCACTCACCGTCCGCAAGCCCGCTCCGCCGTTGTGCCCTCAGCTTATCAGAGGGACACGCGTGGGAGCGTCCACACGACAGGCTATTCGCCATACGGGCAAAGAGACCCCTTAGGCACACAGTGCCTAAGGGGTCTCTTAAGACAGGGAACCTCCACGTGCGCCCGTGGACTGGAGTTCCCTCTCGGATACGTCCGGGGGGAAGACCAGTTTTTCGGCCCGGTGCACCCTGGGATGCGGGCAAAACTCTTCCTTAGGCACTGTGTGCCTACGGGGTCTTTGCCCGTATGCGAATAGTCTGTCGTGTGGACGCTCCAACGCGTGTCCCTCTGATCAGCAGAGGGTACAGCGGCGGAGCGGGCTTGCGGACGGTGAGTGATGGGTAGCTCGCCGTCCGACCAGGGACTAAACCCGGGTCGGTGGCGCGTCGTGTTTCGCGCCAAATGCCTGCTGGGGTCGCGGGTTTTTTCTTGACCCAGGATACCGTGGCCCCATAACGTAAAGGGCATCTGAAGGAACACGGGTGGATTTTAGTCAGTAAGAGTCTGACAGTCCCTTCCGCCCCACCCAGGGCGGGAGGACTCATTTGTGATTTTAACAACTTAAAAAAAAAGTACTGACCGAACCACAGTCATCATTTCATCACAAGTCAAAATATTAATGCCCAACGAAGTGGGCACGGGTCAGCTAGTTATTCATAAAAAAAATGTTTGTAACAAAATTGGTATGAAACAACAAAACTTACATAAAAACTAAACAAATGCTGACGTAAACGGTCAACCACATACACATTTGACCACATTCCAACAGAAAATAAGAATACAACCCACAAGATTAATAACAGCAATGAATTAGTCACAGGAAATTGCAGTTTCTTGTTTAGTAAATTCCTCAAGAAGGGTGGGCCAGGCCGGAACGTAATAAAAATTGCGTAATATGTACGCGGCCGACTTATGAAGACGAAATGAACGTATTACGTATGTAGATATTAATATTACCCGCCTGCGTCTCCCCAGTGGGGGGCATTTAGTCATAAGTCGGCGATGGCTTGCATTACCTTACTTTTTTGTCACGTATGAATATACTGTCAAGATGAGAATTTTAGATTGAAATTGTAACCAAGAGAATGAAGAAACATTTTTGAGGGTACATTATTTCGTTGAAGAGAATTAATTGTGTAGAATGTACACAATTCTTCATTTTCGTATGACTTAGAGTTTGAGGGTATCATTGTTTATAAAATTTGTCAGCAAAAGACAAGATCTTTCTTCTTATTATTATCACTAAGAAAGTTTGTTGGGATTACGTTTTAGTTGCTATGTCTATGACTATGACAAATATGTCAGTCATATTTGTTACCAAACATGTTAGTTACAAATATGCTATGTCTATGGGTACATGGGTACATATTTGAATATCGAAGATTAAAATATTTAAACGTGGGTTTAATGTGGTACTTTTAAAAAGTTTTCATTTAAGTTGCAGCGACTATGTGTGCTAGTTTGTATTGTATTTTAGATAAAATCAATTACGATATCTTTAGTCACATAATATAATATTATTATTATTAGTAAATACGGTTACAAACGAAGTCTGAAGCTAGCAAACCAACAAACAAAACCAGAGTGGCGCGTCTCTCCTTACTTAGTAGACATTTTTGAAAATTTGGAATCGACATAATTCACACACATTCCTTGTTAATTATGCATACATTTTCGTCATGAGTTTTCTGGCCGACATGACATGGCGCCAATACAGTTGCAGAAAATGCTACTTTCCTGCTGAAATCTACTTTCAAAGGCTTATATCATATCATTTCCCGGAATAAGGCTAGTTATCAGAACCGGAAATTAGATCTTTAAGGGGGATGCTCCAACCAGCCCGCGAAATTCAAATTTTTTTACGTTTTTTGCAATTTGCAGGCCAGTGACATGTTGTAACTTTATAAATATTTGTGTTGCGCAAATAACAAGTATAATTTTAAATATAAAAATTGTCAAAAAATTCGCTCCATCAGCTCTCACATAGAAAAGGTGCATCATGTTAAAATCTCCGAAATCTAACTACGATGCACCTTTTCTATGTGAGAGCTGATGGAGCGAGTTTTTTGATATTTTTTATATTTAAAATTATACTTGTTATTTGCGCAACACAAATATTTATAAAGTTACAACATGTCACTGGCCTGCAAATTGCAAAAAACGTAAAAAAATTTGAATTTCGCGGGCTACATCGAAGCAATCACCTTAATGTCCTAATTATCTCGCATGTGCGGACAAAGCTTTTGTCCAATCATGGCATCAATAGGCTTAAACAGGCTGCATTAATGATAACATAATTCTATGTTAAAACGATCAGAGACGAAGGATAATTAGACGTAGGATTTACAGGATAAGGCATAAACACATGCGCGTATAATACAGTCAAATTGTCAGTGGACAATCGGCCTAATCTTATGCCTGACTGGTGTCTTAATCTGAATCAATGACCACATAACCGCACCCTGGATAATTACGAGCAAATTATGAGCATGTTTACCTCTATTGCATGCAAACAATGTCGTATGTGCGTATTAGTTACTGCTATTTAAACAACGATTCTAGATGTACTTCTGGTCGCTTTAACCACTAATAACTAGACACATAGAATTCTAATTTGGCGTACGTTTGGCACAGTGGCTAAGCAATTTGATTGTTTCCCTCTGTGTCGCGGGTTTGAGTCCCGCACTGAACAACTATATTTGTATCATCTGCAAGTAGTTGTTCCGGGTCTGGGTGCTGGTGTATGTGAGTTTTTATGTTTGTAAACGCACCCACGATAAAGTAGGAGAAATTCCTTGTATGGGGCAAAGATCTTTAAAAAAAAACATCTATGTAGAATATTGTTGGTTTTGAGTTACTTAATTCTCTGAATTATGTTTGTGTAGCGCTAAATTCATAGAGAGGTTATATTAGTAATTCAAGCAAACTCTAAATACTCGTATTAACTACAATGTATACCCACACGCTTTCCTCACACCACACTTTCCTTTTGCTTGACTTATAAGTACTTATTATAGCGTGAAGTTAAATAAAAAGCATTTTTTCAACTTTACTGTAAAAGTATCGAATTGATCGATACTTATCATTGCATATCTTGGCGAAAAGTTCTTGAAAGATTAATTAATTCAAAAACATTTAAAGAATAATTCAACGGTTGGAGATCGCAACTTTGATACCCACTCGTTCCAGCAACAGAGCATTTAGTAAACAGCAGGGACCCAATTCTGCTAATTTAGTAATTACTCAATTGAATATCAATTGGATCTCATTAGCAGTTTTAACTACATTTGGAATTCTGCTACTAATTTAAGACCAATGGTTTTCCAGTGACATTCCATTGAACTGCTATCAAAATATTTGCTAATCTGCTCTTCAATCGTGTTACAATTGTAAATCAATTGTGGACTTTATCGGTATTCTACTCTCTAATGGCAACAACTGTTCAACTGAGACTCAATTACAATTTCACTACGATTGATTACGACTCTACTGAGCGTATACAAATTTTTGCAGAATACCAAATTTGTTCTAATCGTAATGAAGTCATGATTGAGTCTCAATTGAAAATCAATAGCATGTGAGTTAAATACAATTAGAGTCCCCGAACTACTGCTCTAAATTAAAAAAAAATAAAGGTTATTGTTAGTAGCAATAACATAACACATAGATTCATCGAAATTTCAAATACAAAAATATTGTACCATTGATCGAGTTAAAATAAAATCGACATTGGAACAAACAGCGGGGGCATAAAGTGAATTATATTGAAATACGTTCCGAGAAGCGTAGGGAGAGATTTTTTTTCTCTATGATATCTGCATGCATTTGTAAAGTTTCTCGCTTTCATCCTGTTCCGTTTGTTGTTACTGACTTTGCAAAGTGTATATAAATAAATCCATTTAATCTTCTCTATTTTGCAATAACCTTTACACATATTAATCCCATTACAATTGTTCAGTTCTGGATGTTCGAGAAATATGTTTTCAGTTTACGTAAAAATTGATTGAAAAAAGATCGTGTGTAAAATACTTTTTTTTTATCGTGGTAAAATCATCCTATGAGTCCTGTCGCCCACGGTGGGACGGGAGGGACTGTCATTGTTGAACTGACTAAAATCCACGGTGTTCCTTCAATAGCCCTTTACGTACCAGGGCCATGGTTACCAGGTGAGACAGTCCCGCGACCCCGGATGTAAAATACTTACGGCAAAATAAGCACTTTGTTATACTGGTTGTTGATAAAGGGGTATTTTACCCTTTTATCAACAAAGTAAACAAACACGTCTCTAATTATGCGTCCACCGCAAAATTATCCTTTTTGGTGAACCTTTGTTACACGATTAATAACACAGAAGTTTAATTTTACAAAATATCTATACTTCTATGAAATTGCATTGTAAATTTCCATCATAACAGCTTAGATATTCGTGTGTGAATATAACACAATAGGATAAATGAGCCACCCAATATTCACGTACAGCTATTACGTCCAATAGACAGATTGGCCGCATTATAATCACACACACACTGCACACCAACAAACAGGTTGTTATTCTTTTCTCCGAACTACAAAGCGAAATGTATTCGTCTTCTTTATCTATTGTTCGTCTCAAAACTTTTATCCAGACTATTATTATTCGGCCAACGAACACCTAAAGGGTCTACAAAATCTCGGCCACTAACGACCAAAAGTTGAACTACTGTTTGAAGTCGGCATTCGTCGAAGGGGCCCAAAGCTGTTATACGCCAACCCTCACGTACACAAAGAAGATTTGTGCCGTTACATCTACGTTGTTGGTGTAATGCCTCATTTTCAGGATTAATCTTCATAATTACAGCAATTCCCTGTAATGAGAGTCACACGAGTCCTGCTAATCTGACTCCTTACCTTCATACGTGAGTGACTATGTTCATAATATTTTCGCTTATATCTTAGAAGTTGAGATAAGTTTACTTACAGCGAACTGAGTATCTTTGTTTATGTGGCCAACTTGAGCAAAACTTATATTATCTTAGTACCTTGACGTAACTTTTGACGTATCTACTGAATCGGTAAAAAAGTCGTATCTACTATAATCTTTTGCTTACCGTATACGTGTAATCTGTGTTTGCTAACATGGACACAACTCGTATTAAATGGAGTGCAGCGTCCTTAATTCTGACAAAGTTCTACGTGAGTAACAATCTTGTTTATGATTCACAGTTAGTTGCAAAGGCGTTGCAGTACACGGAGTACTAAATAGGGGACCGGTGAGTTTCAGGTCGTGCAAAACGGCCTAATAGTTGCACTAACTAGAATCGTATAAAACGTACGTTCACGGAAACGTGAGCATCGTGGTAAGGTTTTGCCATCCGTCAGCTGTTACAACAAGCTGCTGTTTCGAATCTGTTATGAATGGGAAATTTCTGAAACTGTTGGAAAATATTTTGAGTGTGCCTAAATAAACCATCCGGATTAAATTTTCGGGTAAATATTGTGCAGTAGCTATTTCATAACGTGTTATTTTTATACGGAAATACTAGTCTATCTAAAAAGTGTTTAAACAACTAAGTAGTGGGAACTTAAAATTAATTCCGAAGCAGTACTAAATTGCGAAACAGAAAATTACCACCAGTAACTAATCTCATATACATTTTAACGAGTTTAAGCCTGTTCTCCATGTATAAAATTAACTAGACGTGTTTGCTATGAAAATGCCATAGCAATATTTTTATAGTAACGCAGAGCGTCGTATCTGGCGTGGACAGGAGTGGACCCTCATACATAATTAATACAATCGGTCAAAATAAGCAATTTGGACACAGTTGCACTGGTTTGTGGCAAGCTTTGCTTTAATACAACACATTATACATGCACTAGCGGGTTAGGTTAAGTTTTTACGTTTTATGTGGTTTTATTACTCTTTTAGTTTTAAAGCTCTTTTAGTTCTGATAAAATACCAACGATCTACCAATGTTAATATTCCGTATGTCTGTCTGCCTGTGTATTTCTTTTCATGCCTTATCAGTTATCCACAGAACTAATCGGCAGATATGTATGTAGGCTCAAGACCTGAAGATGAGAGAGGTCGAAGGCATGTTTACACACTTAACATTTTTATGAAAACAATTCATCCTCATCATCATTTTAGTCATAGGACCTACACTGCTCGGGCACGCCGCAATTGCGGCGGTAAGACCCCTCTTTGAGGAGTGGCTGGAGAGACGTCACGGCGTCCTGACCTATCGGATGACGCAGGTCCTCACCGGACACGGAAGTTTCGGGAGGTACCTTTGCCTGATAGGGAAGGAGGAAACGCCCGGGTGCCACCACTGCGAAGATCGCCCGGTGGACACAGTAGAGCATACGGTGCAAGACTGCCCAGCTTGGACGGTGCACCGACGTGTCCTCACGACGGCGATAGGCGGAGACCTCTCGCGCCCGGCATTGGTTGCGGCCATGCTGCGGGGCGAGACGGAGTGGGAAGCGGTCTGCTCCTTCTGCGAGGCAGTAATGCTCGTGAAGGAGGAGGCAGGCCGCGAGCGAAAGAGGACAGCGTCCTCCCTCCGCCCCAACCGCAGTGGTAGGCGCCCGCGGCGTCGGACGTCACCAGATGATCTCCGGCCACCGTAGGCGCGGGAATGCGGGTAGCGAGTAAAGGGCAACTCGCTGCCCGACCATGGACCATGCCCGGGTCGACGGCGCGTTGTGTCCCACGCGCACCTCAAAGAGCGTCAGCATAATGACGGGGCCCCCCTCTCAGAGGGCCAAAGCCTGCCGGGGTTCGCGGGATTATTTCCTTACCGTGACTCCGGAACATAACAGGCTACTGAAGGACACCGTGGATTTTAGTCAGTAGAAGTCTGACAGTCCCTCCCGCCCTACCCGGGGCCGGAGGACTCATTTGATGATTTTACCATGCTAAAAAAAAAAAAGGACCTACACTGCTGGACATATGCCTCCCTTATAAATATCCAGAAGAACCGGTTGGAAGTGGCTTGAATCCAGCGCAATCCTGTGCTTTCGCTACGCTTGCGGTTGCGTGGTCTCCATTCGAGAACCTGATGGACCAATCAGTCATCTGCTCTGCGTGCTATGAGGCCTGCCCACTGTCACTTCAACTAGCTAATTCATTGAGCTATTAACCAATATGTGTCACCAATGATGACTTATGGCATTGAAACTTGGACCCTTACTAAATGGGCCTATTTAGAAAGTTTAAGATGAATAAATAATAATTAAAAAATATTTATAAGTAAAATTAAAATCGCAGAGCAACAGCTAGTTTACTAGAATAATATTGTTAGTTGTGTTACTTAATAACTATAGCTGAATCAGACTTTGTCTTTGATCACCGTAAACTAATCAACGATCAAAGAAAATGCACCTCCACCTTTTCCACTGATTTAAAACTGGAAAGCATTTTATTTGCCAAGGTTTTCCGTTTGACGTTTCATCGCAAACGAAGCGAATTGGAGTCCAAGATAATTAATACCTGTAAGTCCCCACGAAAAGATGAGAACGAAGCAAAAATAAAATGGTCCACAGGGACGAGAGACGTCGTGAGAGGTAAACTAGCAAAAAACGTCGCTTCACTCGTCGGCGAAGGCTTTGTATTAACTGGAACCAAAAGGCCTTTTGCCTTTTTTCAGTGTAAACAAAGTACTAGTCACGGAAAAGATAGGGTTGTTTGTAATCGGGTGAACTGTAATCAGTATTTTTGTATTCTTTGTGAATGATATTTTTGTATAAAAATACTTGTTTTTTGCTTTTGGACTAAAGCATACAAGCGTCGTTTTTACAAATTCTTCTGCTTCCTTACAGGTATTTGGACGGTAAAACAGGATGATTAGAAAATGCAGGAGTGAATCGCAATGAGGGATTTTCTTTTTATGTTTTCCCTAGTCAATGGATAGATGGCGCTGAACTTGATATGTTACTGCAATGAACGGAACGTCACGTCATTTTTTGTTTTTTTTTTTTCCCTTGGATGTAATTTTGAGATTGTAAAACAAAAAGTACATGTCATGTCATTGTCAGTCACATCACATCACACAAATGGCATTTTGAAAATAAATAACAACTAGGTAAAAGAAAAAAATATTCATTTACCAGTCTTTTTAATTTATGAGGTTTCCACGCCAGAAAGAAAATGACCCAAGAGAAAAAGAAGAGAAGTCTGTGCCTCGTGGATTTGTGCAAAAATGAAGGCATACATCTTTTTCGTAGAGTAACGCCGTCAGTTCAACGACATCTATAGAGTTCTTGGAAACTGCTTTTTTTTTAACTCCAAAAAGAAAACTTCTCATTAAGCTTTAAAATAGAATTTTACCTCGAAAAAACATAATAGGACATGTTAAATTCATTCTCCGGGACGCGTATTTCCAAAGCCTATACTATTTCAGTCACGAGTCGGACTCTAATCGATGAGCTTTTGTTTGTGCATATTTCTCAACAATACCTAATCTATCTCAGTAAAAAACTTGACTCAAATAGATTAGCTTTTGTTTTTATCTTTTCAAAGAAAAAGCACGGACAATATCTAGTACCATTTCAGTCACGCACGAGTCAAACTCTAACCCCCTTATTAATAAACGTGGACTAAGGTTACAACCAGGATAATCCTCGGATTAACCATACATTTTTTAAGGATAAACCTTGGCGTAACTTTAGTCCACTTTTATTAATAAGGGGGTAAAAGACGAGGTTTTGTTTATGCATGTCGCAGTGAAATGAGGAAATCAGGGATTTCACGAAATCCAATTATCAAGATAGTATCTAGTGATAATTATGACAAAAAATACTGTCAGAGATCATGTCATTTCACTTAACTAAATAAAATGTCAGAAAACGTCGACGGAGCACCACTTCGCGGTACTCCTACTTCTGGGTGGCTTAAAAAAATAACCACGAAGGTGGCACTTCTAACCTAACCTGTCCGAGTCGGGGTGCCCACAGTCGTATTTACGATATTCAAATACTATAAAATTTAAGAAAAGTTAAGTTCCGAGGTAACTCTTATAGCTAGTGAGCCTCTACTCGACAAGGTTTTGCGCGTACGTAATGTTTAAAAATAACTCGCCAAAAGTTTAGTTAGTCGAGTGTTATGAATTATACAGTGTGTCCGGGCACGAGTTAGCGATATTTGAAGGGGATATTCTAGGCTCTTTTTCATCGACAAAAATGCTTTTAAAAAATTTCTTACTCTAATACTTTGCGAATGGCAGCTATTTTAATTTTTTAATCCATCGAACTGGGGCGTGTACAATAAAATTCAAATTTCTGAAATCCAAAATCTCCAAATCCAAAGTGAAACGTTGAGGCTTATCAAAAACTTACGAAAGTTTTCCAAATAATATGTAAAAATAACCAGAAAACATGGGCAAACACGAAATTGTACACAAAAATTACTGAATAATTTCACATTTTTAACTCTAGCTCGACAAGTATTCCTGAATTTTGCTAGGGTTTTTGCATTAAATTAAAATTGTTTGAGTCAGGCTATAAAATGATATTTTTACTCTACGTTAAGTATCTTAGGAGTTATTCTCAAAAAATTTAAATGGCTGCCATTCGCGAAGTTTTGGAGTAAGAATTTTTTTAAAGCATTTTTGTCGATGAAAAAGAGCCTAGAATATTCCCTTCAAATATCGCTAACCCGTGCCCGGACACACTGTATAGAACTAGATTTTGTCCGTGCATTTTCTTTGAAAATATCAAAACAAAAGCTAATCTATTTGAGTCAAGTTTTTTACTGAGATAGATTAGGTATTGTTGAGAAATATGCACAAACAAAAGCTCATCGATTATAGTCTGACTCGTGACTGAAATAGTATAGGGTTTGGAAATAGGCCTCAGGGACACGTCGAGCTTCATTGTCTCGGCGCTTTTCTGGGGATTGCCACTGTTGATTCTGGCTTTCAAGAGTTGCAGTTGTTAGGGAATAGTGTGGTGGGTTGTCCCAAAAAAAAAATGTAACTTATTTGTACCTAAAAACTTTTTTTTTTAAATTTAACCGACTTCAAAAACAACGGAAGTCGGTGGCTTTATTTTTTTATTTCGTTGTCTTTTTGCCACCGACTTCCGAATGAAAAGTTATTTTGTAGGTTATTTTACCCTTTTTTGTGGTTGTTTTTGAAGTCGGTTAATTTTTTTTTTTTTTTTTAAGTTTTTATTTTACTCTTTTTAGTTTAAATATTCAACCCAAATTCTTGTCAAATACATCATTTCCTTACAAGTGCACTAGAATTTGTAATCAGTGGCACCGGTATTAACATCGCTCATGTACACATGCTAATAAAATTCCCTATCTCAATAACTGCTGAACAGATTTTGATGAAACTTGCAGTATTCCCTAAGGTGAACGATCCCTAGTACAACAAAAAAGAATTTTGAAAATCGGTCCACAACTCGCGGTGTAATTGCGTAACAAACACGCAAAAAGTAATGTCATCCAAGTAGCCGAAATCAATAAAAATGCTCACAAAATAAAGAGTACTGAACCAAATTGGATGATTTTTTTATGTGACCACACTGCAAGTATACTGCATCGATCAAAAAAGAATGACACTAATCGGACTAGAAACCTCGGAGTAATCGATGTACATACATAAAAAAAAACATACCGACCGAATTGAGAACCTCCTCCTTTTTTTGAAGTCGGTTAAAAATTAAGAGACCTTTGAGACGTCGGCAGACCATATTTATTCAACGTTAAAATCCCTTTTACAGTTTAGTATCAATATCCCTGCGTTCTCTATTCAACCCTTATATGTATAACTACCATCCAAAGGTTTGGGCAATATATCTACAAACGTAGACAATGCTAAACGTATATATTACGTCAACATTTTGCCCAGACACGTACATACCCTTCAGTGAGTCTAGAGAGTATACCGAGAAAGGTATACCTTTACAGGCTAACGTGACGTGCTCGCCCAACTCTATGTAAACAGATAATTAAACGCCTGCTATGGGAAAAAGCCGTAAATTCTGCTAACGTTCAGAATACCCTCTTGACCGGTGAGACAATAAATTAAATCTTAAGATCACCACTACCAAATATTCATGACTGTGTCTCTTTCCTCAAAAGCCGGCAAATGCAAATTCTTCTGTGTAAATTCGTGTCTCGCGACTAATTACCGTGAGGGCAGATCTAATAATTAAAAATCTTTATTACGAGCAACATGATTGTTATCCTCAATTTTGTTTTTCTTCTAGTCTAGTCATAACACGAGTAACGTGATAAAGTAAGCAATGTACAGGTCGAAATATTCCTTCAAAGCGATATAAACATTTACTATTTCTGGACATATTTACCCTCATCCATCAAAAGCTTTATCGTGACGACAACTTATATTATTTGGAACATTACGTAGATTATTAACTAAAAGAAATCCGTTGAATAATAAATTAAAGGAGCTTCGGCGTGCGTTGAGTGTGAGCAAACACGTCAGCCGTAATTTCTTTACGTACAATACCGCGCACACCCCTACATTTATGTACTCTAGCTTCGTGACAGTCGACTCGCGATAATTATTCAATAAAAGGTATCATTTGTCAGGGCTGTCCAAACGTCACCAAGTCGGCATTGTGATGACTAATGCGACAATGTTCCAACCATTTGCGTCGAATCTCTTATTGCCTACTTTTTACCTGGTGTCGTCAAACCATTATTCACTCCATTGTATAACTGTAGCGTTGTCTGTTCTACTAAAATTGGTTATTAGTCTGATTTGTTTGGTTACCGTTTGTTTATTCAATGTCTGTTATGGTTTTTGATCGAGTAAATTATGTTCGTGCGATGATGAATTTCGTGGTTTAGTGGTTATTAATAGTTTCGGATTTGAATTTTCCAATCTGATTCGTAAATATGCACAGTCTCTTCAATGTAGTCTCATACATTAGCAATCCAATTATCGGGATGGATGTATGCGGCCAGTTCAGTATTTATAGCAGCAAAGCCGACACGACAACACGCAAATGAGTTCTGTGATTGATTTCTCGATCAGTAAACCGAAAATGTCAAATATCTATATCGTACCCGTCCATGCCTTTAAATTAACTTCTAAATAACTTTACGAGTTTATAAGTGAAACTAAACCTGACGACCAAACTTACATAATCTGGACAAGGCTTTAGTCTCACAAACTTGAAATTTAACGTGCTGAGTCCTAGATTAAATAATCCCACTATGTAAGAGGTCTGTGTTAAACTAGTTGGTACTGAAAGTTTAAGTTTGAGTATTTACACTACAGTGACTTGAGAGTTTCTCAATATCACTGAAACAATGTAGTAATCTGTACGTTCAGACAGGCCAACATAGGCCTAACAGTTAACCAAAGTGATTAAACCTCCAAAATATTAGTGATTCAGAGCATGTTATGTTTATGACTTGACAATGTATTTTCAAATTCATCTTGTTCTTACTAATACCTAAAACACATTTATTTTTTAATATTAATTAATTTGAAAAAATCCAAGATCCTCAAATAAGAACAGCATTAAAAGAATCCGACATCTTTATAAACAGTAAATGAAACCATAACCAAACGGAGGACAATTACATAAAACCGTAAGCCACCCCTATCTCATTATTTGGCATCTCTCGGCAGATTTTCGGTGAATATTCCACAGACAATAAAATTTTGATCAAAACGTAAAAGAAACCTGGACTGGACTGTGACAGAGGAATTACAAATTCATTAAAAAAGTTTCGGCGGATTTGGTCAGAACCCTTTTCCTGTGCGTACAATAGAGCCAATTGGAGCAGAATGTTTGTACCTTTGCAGTAACTGTTTGTACATTTATAAAGGTTGTCGCAGACAATTACTACTAGTGGCCGAATCTTGGAGGGTTCAAGACACTTGATGTGCGAGGCCCTTTTTTTTTCAGTACGAAAACTATAACTGGCTTCCGCTGATCACGCGCGGCCACATAATGTTTTTTTTAGCGTGGTAAAATCATCAAATGAGTCCTCCCATCCAGAGTAGGTAGGGAGGGACTGTCAGACTCGTACTGACTAATCAAGTACTGACTAAGTAATCCACGCTGTCCTTCAATAGCACTTTACGTTCTGAGGTTACGGTAATTCGTTAGTCCCACACCCCGGCAGGCTTTGGCCCTCTACAAAGGGGCCCCGCCAAAATGCTGACACTCTTTGAGACGCGCGTGGAACACAACGCGCCGTTGACCCGGGCGCGTATTTCCAAAGCCTATACCATTTCAGTCACGAGTCAGACTATAATCGATGAGCTTTTGTTTGTGCATATTTCTCAACAAAACCTAATCTATCTCAGTAAAAAACTTGACTCAAATAGACTAGCTTTTGGATTTGATATTTTCAAAGAAAATGCACGGACAAAATCTAGTACCGTTTTAGTCACGCACGAGCCAAACTCTAAAAAAAGAAGACCAGGTTTTGTTTATGCATGTCGCAGTGAAATGAGGAAATCAGGGATTTCACGAAATCCAATTATCAAGAAAAGTATCTAGTGATAATTATGACAAAAATACTAATATAAAGTCAGAGATCATGTCATTTCACAAACTAAGTAAAATGTTAGAAAATGTCGACGGAGCACCGCTTCGCGGTGCTCCTACTTCTGGGTGGTTTAAAAAAAAATAACCACGAAGGGGATGGCGGGGTCTTTCAGACCCCGCCATCCCTTCTAACCTAACCTGTCCGAGTCGGGGTGCCCACAGTCGTATTTACGATATTCAAGTAGGTACTATAAAATTTAAGAAAAGTTAAATTCCGAGGTAAATTTACTCATATAGCTAGTGAGCCTCTACTCGACAAGGTTTTGTTCGTACGTAATGTTTTAAAATAACTCGCCAAAAGTCTAGCTATTCGAGTGATATGAATTATATAGAACTAGATTTTGTCCGTGCATTTTCTTTGAAAATATCAAATCCAAAAGCTAATCTATTTGAGTCAAGTTTTTTACTGAGATAGATTAGGTTTTGTTGAGAAATATGCACAAACAAAAGCTCACCGATTATAGTCTGACTCGTGACTGAAATGGTATAGGGTTTGGAAATAGGCGACCCGGGCATGGTCCATGGTCGGACAGCGAGTCGCCCAAACAAAACCCTAATGAAATAAAAAGGCCATCAATAGCCACATCACGTGATGGGGACGGGTCATGTGAATGTGATGTGGTAATAAATACATTTATTAAAATAAAGCGTAAACTACAGTTACTAACAAGGAACTCAACAGTTTGTCACGAACTAAATTATTTGCGCATGATTTACTACTACACGTAGTGCACATTAAAATGTACTCGTGTTTAGTGGTCTGTATAATTAATTACAATAAACAGGTTTTAGTTCATAATTAATTAACTATATATCGGTTTTGCTCACGGGAAGTGAAATGAGCTATCATTTCCTGGAATCGTTTGCAGAAATGTTAATATAGTAGAAATTAATGTACAAATAGTTTGAATTTAATATCTACGGGGTATTTACCATGTTCATTATAATGTCATTGTTGTTATATTATGTTGTGAGTTTTGATATTTCGTAACTGTTGCAAGCATCATGATCACAGATGAATAGTGGATAAATTGGGGGTGGCTTTTTATGAGCAAACGAAAAGGTCTACCCTCATTACTTTTCGCTAATGATATGATTTTTAACTTAGCATTATAATCCAGAAGGGTAAGGCGCGAGCGAGCCACATAGAAAAGACGAGGACGAGTCGCGGACGTGCGAAAATCTTTGAAAGTCGCGTCCCCGCCCCGTCTCTTCTCAGGTCGACGCTTCTATACATTTTGTATGAAAGAGACGCCGAAGAGACATAATGTCTCCGCCCCGTCTGCGTCTTACGTGTTTCCTATGGCAGCCCACATTTTGACATTTAAATCTGATCGCACATTTATCAGCACCGCACGCGCTTTATTTTTTTTGTATCGTGGTGTAATCATCAAATGAGTACTAGAACGGGAGGGACTGTCGGATTTGTACTGACTGAAATCCACGGTGATTCTTTACTATCACAAATCTGAAAATACTGTCGGCATCCGAATAAAGCTGATGACGTCATATTGTCATATATAATAGGCGCATGCGGTGCGTGCGATGCTGATCTATATGTGACCACCTTAATAGATGGCATGCATGTTGCTATCAATTGGACACAAAGCTGGGTAAAATTTTTAAATTGCAATTTACTACAACGTTTATTGTGATAGGGAAAGATTCGTATATGGGTAAAATCGGGCGAAATGTTTATTCGCAAGAACAGCTTCGGGCAGTTGTCTGGTTCATACGAATGTATTTGAAAGATAAAGAACTCTTTTGCAATTTTATTCCCTATTCCTCTTTTGAATAGTAGAAAAGATGTAGTATTTTTATAAAACTATAGGAAAGTAATTTTCAATAGACTGAAATATGGATTGTCTTTTCCGTCTAGTACGAGTATATTCAAAGAGGATCCAGTTTTAATGAGATGTTGCAAATATCAGTATTTGAAACTTAATAATTCAAATAAATGGTCTTAACAATTCGAGGGTACCCTATATTTCAAATTAGTTTGAATCAGTAGTTCTGGCGGATTGCCAGAACTACTGATTCATTTTTAATAGTGCCCAATTTATAATGAATGAGACCAATCACTTGTTCACGCAGAGAAATGTCTAGCTACCTGTACGAGAACTTCAGGTTGCAACCGTGACAGCAAGACTCACTAGTTGACTTTACAACATTTCTAATAATAAATACTAAGTAAGTAGAAGAGATAACAAGGACTTAGTATTTATTACTAGAAATGTTGTAAAGTCAACTAGTGAATCTTGCTGTCACGGTTGCAACCTGAAGTTCTCGTATTCATTTCTCTGCGTGTTCAAGAGGTCACAATTTGTAAAGAGTTCTACAACGGCCCCAGAAAATCTGACAGTCCATTGGAACAGATATTCAAATTTCACATAATTCAGAAGTTATCTCATGAATAAACGGCCTGAACTTGTGGCCTCAGTACACACACCGAACAACATGGTAATAATTAGAAAAGTACATAAATGACTGAGTACGTGTGACAGTTCATCATGCATGATCATTATAATAATGTTCACACTGCCACACACAGGCCTCCTCTCTGTGAGAAGCAGTAGGCCGTGATCCACCACGTGGTGTGACTAGGTTAAAGTCAGCCTTCGCATTTTTTGATCTAGGATTTGCCAATATCGTCACTACCGATATCGATTTACCGTTTAGAAAGCAGTGGTATGAAATCAATTATATAAAGTGCCTGTTTGGGTTCGAACCCGTGAACTCGTCTGACACTTAACCATATCAATCACACATTGTACAGCTACAGCTTGGCCAGAACGGATTGAAACGAAACTAATTTTTTTATTTCTGACAGAGCTTTAAAATCTTTGTTAATTGATGTAAACAAAGACCGCAGGTTTGATAGATTTATTATTGTGCCATAAAACTAACGTAATAAGTGAAAAAAATTAAAATAAAATAATTCAAAGTGCGCGAAGTAGCGCGAAGACAGTGGCGACTTCCGGTTTTCTACATTTTTATGTCAAGCTGTACGTCAGACTACAAATAGCAAAAGTACTGTAGCAATATTATCTTGAAATAATAACTCCCGATTGGCTCATTGCCATTCGCTTCAATAAACGTGTATACAAAAAATTTTGTCACACGCCGCGACTTGAATTGATAAATTCAATTTCGGAGTTTACTCGTATTTCAACTTTGCCCTCTGACGGGACATCGAAAATATTATTACGTAAATCTCTGTGACGTAGTAAATTTTGTTAAAAACTATTTGGACAACAAAATGGTAAAATCTTTTTGTATGATAGTGGGTGTAATTAAACATAGAAATAACGTTTTTTTAATACCATTAAGTTACAAGACAAATCTCTGTAGCTTATGGACGAGAGACCATAGTATTTACTGCAAGTTCTACACTAGAGTACTGTCTGCGCGTTGCCAGTGTGAGTGAAAAAGTAAGAAGCACAAGCGTGCATTCAAACTATAGTGTGCCGCAGTACGATTTTGTCGCACAAGCGCTCATCGCACATCCGTTTGTTGGAGCGTAATACACTCGGTAAGAAGTTACTTCGACGCTAAAAGAGGACAATAGTTTCGGTGAAATGTGTTTACACTTCGGGTTCCCCAGGTGTCAAAAAATAACACTTCAAGAATTGGCTGCAGCGTCCGAGATCTAACGCAGACGACCGACAGGAGGGGCAGTAAGACTTGTACTGACTAAAACGTTGTCAAGACGCGAGCGCGCGCGCACTGTTTACTCTGCTTGAGGAGGTATTTTTTGTAATTATGGCATCGAATGTCGTAAAATGTATCAGTTGTAATATAGTGATAAATGAACTATTATCGTTCATCCAAAATAAAATGGACGTTATGGATGCAGTGAGTTTGATCCGGAAATGTAATAGTGCATTCTCCGAAAAGGATATTGTTACGGCTAAGAATCTTTTATTTGAATCTGTTAAAACTGCCAAGCGGAAGATTCAAAGGAAGAAAGAGGGCAAATCACAACGAGACTTGGAAGACATAGTGGGATTAATGAGGCAGCTGGATACTGAGGAGCTCCCTATTTTCGTGGCGCAAAACCTATACAAACTACCTCCGGTAACCTTTGATCATGTTGATGTCACACGATTACTCAAAGATATTGTCATGATACAAAGGGAAGTGTTTGATATTAAAGAAAACTATGCCAAGAAAGATGATCTAGACTCATTGAAGGCTGATTTTGAAAATTTTAAGACCACTGAGGAGAGTAAAAATGAATCGGTGGGTGGTGTGACATTCATGGATGCGTGTGATAGTGAGCGGGTATTTTTGAATGCGGTGGAGGAGACTGTCACTGCTGAATCGTCATGTGCTAACAGTAATGCAGGCATATCAAAATGCGTAGAAAACATAATTCCGCAGCAGAAAAATAAAATCTTGAATGATTTGGTAATTGAAGGTAGTTCAACAAATCTATCACAAGTAAATGTTGAGACGTCGAAACCGGTTGTGGCGCAGGTGCCGTCTTCTAGCGGGGGAAGCGAACATATTATCAACATAGTCCCCCATCCTGAGATAAAATCCTTTGCTCAAATTGCAAGTGAGAAAGGTGATTGGCAATTGGGTAATGCAGATGGAGAATGGAAAATAAAGCAGAGAAAAAGATATAGAAATAAGTTCCTTACTTCTAGGGGAGAGGCAAGTTTAGAGCCAGAAGAAAAATTCAAGGCAGCGGACGTTAAGGTTCCATTGTTTATTAATAATGTTGCCAAGGATACCTCACCAGAAGATATTTCGGGCTACATAAGGCAGAAAACAGGTGTTCATGTTTACTTGGAAAGAATTAATGTTAAAAAGCAAAGGGATTATGACGCCTATAAAGTGTTTGTCCCCAGACTAAAGTTAAACATCTTTATGGATGCGAAACTATGGCCCGATGGAATTTCTTTTCGTCGCTTTGTAAACATTGTGAATAAAAATATTAGCGATAACGAAACCAATAAAACAAAATGAGTAGAATTGAACTTAAACAATGTGTTATGGTAAGTTTTAACTGCAAGTCAGTTAAACGATCAATAGATAGCGTGAAGATATTATGTGGAACAGCAGATATAATAGCACTGCAGGAAACCTGGCTTATGCCTCATGACCTGAGTTACCTGGCTGGAATTGATGCTGGTTTTAGTTGCACTGGGACATCGGCAGTAGACACGTCAGCGGGCTTGCTTCATGGCAGGCCTTATGGAGGGGTCGCACTATTGTGGAGGAAAAGTTTATTTTCGAATGTTTCTGTGATTAACTGTGATTCAGTGCGTATATCAGCGATAAAAATGGTGTTATGTGATAAATCAATTCTGGTGTTCAGTGTATATATGCCAACTAACTGTACAGAGAACCTGAGTGATTTCACAGATGTTCTGAGCCGGATTCACGCAATCATTGAGGAACAGCAGGTAGGATCTGCATATATTCTTGGTGACTTTAACTCTCACCCTAATGAACTATTTGGCAACGAGTTACATAGTTTTTGCGTGGAACAAAAGTGGATATGTGCGGACATAAATATGTTAGGTATTGACTCTGATACGTACACTTTCGTAAGCGAAGCTCATGGTTCTAAAAGATGGCTTGACCACTGCGTGGTAACGGAGTCGGCTTTTCAGTCAGTTACAAATGTCGATGTTAAATATGATGTGACGTGGTCTGACCATCATCCTTTATTTTTATATTGTAACTTAAATTTTATTAATCCAATTTTGACATTTAATAATGAACATAGTAATGAATTAAATCGTGTAATATGGGGTAGAAGACATTTGCAACAGTTGACATTATATAATGAATTATGTAATAATGATTTAAGATTAATTGATTTTCATGATGACTTCCTTAATTGCGGTGACATGTATTGTAATAATGTAGATCACCGTTTATTAATTGAAAGTATGTATAATGATTTAGTAAAGCTGCAATTGCTTCTTTTGACGGTCCACCTTGTAAAAGAAGAGGTGGTTATATTAAAGGCTGGAATCGTCATGTCAGCGAGGTCCATCGTGAGGCTAGATCTAGCTTTCAGTTGTGGGTTTCGTCGGGAAAGCCTTTGCATGGTGAGGTGTATAATAAAATGTGTGAAACTAGGAAGGTGTTCAAATCGAAGTTGAAATGGTGCCAAAACCACCAAGATCAAATTGTTATGGATCACATTGCCTCTCTTCACAACAAAAGTAATTTTCGTGAGTTTTGGAAATGCACTAAAAACATGAATCATGCAAATGTGCAACCGGTGAGTGTCGAGGGACTGTCCGACGCCACTGACATATCTAATATGTTCAAAGATGCATTTGTAATTAATTCTCCCCTGGGACCGTCGTCGTCTGCGCATGATTTTGAACTCAGCACCGCGCGGTCAAAACCAGTAACTATTAGATTTACAGCCAGAGACGTAAAAAATGCTCTTAGTCAGATGAAACGTGGTAAGTCACCAGGACACGACGGTCTCAGTGTTGAACATTTAAGGTACGCTGGTAAACATCTGCCTCGTGTCTTGGCTCTGCTATATAATTTATGTATCTCGCACTCTTATCTGCCCAATGACATGATGAAAACTGTGGTAGTGCCTATTGTTAAAAATAAAACTGGGGATATGTCGGACAAGACAAACTACAGGCCGATCTCTCTGGCAACAATTGTCGCAAAAAATTTTGACAGCCTATTGAATACCTTTTTGCAGAAGAATATTAAGTTACATGATGCTCAGCATGGCTTCCGCCTAGGACTGTCAACAGAGACTGCCATAATGTGTCTAAAAAAGACTGTACGCTACTATGTAGATAACCAGAGCCCTGTCTTTTCTTGTTTCCTTGATATGTCAAAGGCTTTTGATATGGTTAACTATAATGTATTATGGGATAAATTACAGAAAGCAGGTACGCCATCGGAGCTTATTGCCATCTTAAGATACTGGTATGGTCATCAGGTTAACTTTGTGCGTTGGGCTGACGCTAGTTCCGATGAGTATAGGTTGCAGTGCGGGGTCAGGCAGGGTGGTTTGACTTCTCCGATATTGTTTAATCTCTACATAGATGGACTTATCTGTGAGCTCAGCAGCTTACATGCCGGTTGTTACGTGGATGGGGTAGCCTTCAACAACATCAGCTACGCAGATGATATGGCACTGTTAAGCCCATCAGTCTCTGGCTTGAGAAAGCTGCTAGATGTTTGTGAGAGGTATGTTGAGGGGCACGGTTTAAGATACAATGCCAAAAAGAGCGAGGTTCTTATTTTTGGAGCAAAACCCTCCGATAGCTTTCTTCCTATTAAGCTTTCAGGTAGTATCTTGAATCGTGTTCATCAATTTAAATATCTCGGTCATATTGTTACTGAGGGTATCAAGGATGATCTAGATGTAGAAAGGGAGCGAAGAGCATTGGCGGTTCGAAGTAACATGCTAGTCCGGAGGTTTGCTCGTTGTACGTGTGAAGTGAAGGTGACACTTTTTAAAGCCTATTGTCAGACATTTTACACGAGCAGCCTCTGGACAGACTGTACGCAGAAAGCCATCAATGCTCTTCGAGTTCAATACAATAATGCGTTCAGGATGTTGTTGGGGCTGCCACGCTTCTGCAGTGCATCTGGAATGTTCGCGGATGCGCACACTGATGACTTCGCAGCCATCAGACGTAAGCGTGCCGCGTCGCTACTGCAGAGGGTCCGGGGCAGCTCAAACAGTCTCCTGAATGTCATTGCGGGGAAATTTGATTGCCCGATTATGAATTTTTTATCAGAATTACATGTTTACTAACATAGTTTTAAGGAGCATTGTATTATTAACAATTTATGGATGTTTTACGTCTGAAATAAAATGCTTATTATTATTATATTATAAAATCCACAGCGTCCTTCAATAGCCTTTTACGTTCTGGGGCCACGGTCACCCGATTGTATCGTTATTTTTACCTGTAAAATACCGGAGAAGCATCGCAATCTTAATCAATGAATTGGTTATCCTCGGTAAAATGAGTTTCCGAAAACTTTTCTCTAACACTAGTTTTTCTGGGGTGCTAAGCCAGGAAACCTCCACGTGCGCCCGTGGACTGGAGTTGGGGGGAAGACCAGTTTTTCGGGCCGGTGCACCCTGGGATGTGGGCAAAAACTCTTCCTTAGGCACTGTGTGCCTAAGTGGTCTCTTTGCCCGTATGCGAATAGCCTCTCGTGTGGACGCTCTATCGCGTGTCTCTCTGATCAGCAGAAGGCACAGCGGCGGAGCGGGCTTGCGGGCGGTGAGTGATGGGTAGCTCGCCGTTCGACCAGGGACCAAGCCCGGATCGGTGGTGCGTCGTGTTTCGCGCCAAATGCCTGCTGCAAATGGTCGCGGGTTTTTTCTTAACCCAGGATACCGTGGCCCCGAAACGTAAAGGCCATCCGAAGGAACACGAGTGTATTTTAGTCAGTAAGAATCTGACAGTCCTTTCCGCCCCACCCAGAGCGGGAGGACTCATTTGATGATTTTACCACCTAAAAAAAAGTACTAGTATTTCTGAAACATTCCTTGTCAAGGAGACTTGTTACATTTAACCCTGATATCTGAGACCAGCCGGTTTTACCCTAAAATATAAATAGCCTATCAATTTAAACGCAAAGGTCAAGCAGCGGGCAACGCAAAATATTAATATTCAGTCGCATCTGGTTAGACTTGAAACTGACCCTAGGCAGACCCAAGACTAGGCAGGCCACAATTTAGTTTGAATGTTTGACTTTCCTATTTCGAGATTGATGCTCTATTAAGTCTGTTCATACTAATAAATTGATAGTCATCATTTCGGTGTGCCAACAGGATCCTAGAATTAATACCAGTTCTCCAATCGTTGTTTGACTAGTGAAATCTAGAGCTGCCATAATAATTATTAGTCGATACTGAGCGGATCTTGAATCACGTTGATTATTATTCCGTTTTGAGCCAATTCCGGAGCAGAGCTCCTTTACATGCTACTATCAATATAATAATTTGATTTAAAGGGCGTGTAACAAAGATCTTCGCCTTAAAGCAAGTCATAAATTTTAAATTTCATATCAATTTCACCATATTTAGTTCAACAAAGTTAATAATTTCAAATATCCATTAATATCGAGCGTAGTGTCTACGGCGTAGCAACATGATGACGTCATAACTACGAGAGCATAGCTCATACTCGTGTAACCATCTTTGCTAAGGAACATTATAATCTGAGGCAATTTTGTCTTCAAAGAGTGATTATAATTAGCTAACAAAGTCATATTCTTGAACATAAATTAGAATTATGGCCGTCGCAAATCCAGACGCTTTAAACAAAGACATCTCGTGTATTGTCAACCAGTTTCTGCACATTCATATTGTTCACAAACTAACACAGAGAGAATAATTCATTAAATTTGAAGTCATAGTAATGAAATAGTTTAAGCGTCACAATTCTCCGGTGGCCACTAGACGCAGGAGCAAGTTCTTAACAAAGTTGTAATCTTACGCACAATTTGAAACTTAATAATGATACAATTAAAGATAAAGGCGACGTAACATTAATTAGTTAACTAGGGCCTATCTATTAAAGTTAATGAGAGTAGTTCAGGCAGAGGGAATTATGTAGTGTCAGCAAAGAATGGAAGCCTTAATGTTAATGTTCTAACTGATTAAGAATTTGGCTAATTTTTGAACTGGATAAGTCTAGGGTAATTTGCAAGTCTGAAGGATTAAGAAAAGTTTTAGTTTATCGTAGAAGCTGTTACTGGAATTAGCAATTGGTATCTGTTTTGCTCTTATCAGAAAAGTAGGAGCTCAGTACTACTTTACAAGTTAAATAAGTCGGAATCAAGATTTGCAACCATTACGTAATTTTTTCGTTGTAAATGTATCCTCCAAAAGGGACAAGATATTGTTTATCCGGCCACCGTAGGCGCGGTCATGCGGGCGGTGAGTAAAGGGCAACTCCCTGTCCGACCATGGACCATGCCCGGGTCGACGGCGCGTTGTGTTCCATGCGCGCCTCAAAGAGCGTCAGCAAAATAACAGCTGGGCCCCCTCTCAGAGGGCCAAAGACTGCCGGGGTCGTGGGACTTATATCATTACACAATAACATCAAAGGGCTATTGAAGGACACCGTGGATATTAGTCAGTACGAGTCTTACAGTCCCTCCCACCCTGCCCGGGATGGGAGGACTCATTTGATGATTGTACCACTCGAAAAAAAAAAGCCCAGATTAGCCTTTAACGCTTTCGCTATATTTATATCAGCTTCATATTCCCTCATTGTTTTACCTACACGATCATTTTATGAAACGAGAAAAAAGGGCAATTTCTTTCACAAGTTCATAAAGCACTTCTCAACGTATACGCGCACACCTTTTTGCTATTCCCTTTTCTCGCGGAACTAGCATGGGCTTTTTTGTCTCTTTTTAATTTCCTTTATGAGCTCACAATTGCCTTCATAATGGTATCGTACCTTTCATTAAGACTCATTTGAGCCCCTGAATGGTGGTCTCGCCTCGTAATGGGTGGAAACGTTAGATGTTGTAAGCCTTTGTGTACACATTATAGCGTTCACTAGCTCTTTTCATGGGTCATTCGTGTTTGCGCGCTGCCTGCTTTCTATGGGGTTTTATTAATAAGCGCCCTATGCAGGGTAATAAACATTATGTGGTGTAACCCACAGCTCCCATTCAATTTTCGGCTTCCATTCACTGCTTACCTACTTATTAAAGCTGTTAGCATATTTTAAACACGTTTTAGGTTTATTTTATACTTTTCCTCGTCAAAAAAGTAATTTCGTAGGTATTTGTGCATTCATTATAATGATGTTTTCATAATTCTGCCGTTTTGATTTTTTCGATACAAAGAGTCCTCATGTACTTTCGTTAGTTGTATTCAAAACCGTCTGAACAAATGTTTCACCTCATTATTAACAGTAAATTTTAGATTTAATTACTAATTTTTGGCTTAATATCAAAGTTTTAGTTATAAACTTTAATTTTAAGCCTACTGGAATATTTTCCTGTACATACTGAACGAGGCAACATACACACACGGGTCCATATTGGCTCACCTAAAGTTGTTTACCCGAAATTGTTCTCCCTAACGATTTGTAATCCAAATGATCACTCTTCCTAAAATTTTTCATCCTAAAGTTTTCATTCATATTTTTTGTAGTGCTACTGGCGATGTTCATAACACTCATGTTTCCGAAAATTGTTATCAATAATATCGTATTGTAAATATATTTTAACTCCTACTTTTTTTATCATAACGTTTTTATCCCTAAACATTATTACTGGATTTAGTAGTCAAACTAAATCCAGCAAAATGTCGGAAAGGTCGACGGAGCACCGCTTCGCGGTGCTCCTACTTCTGGGTGGTTTAAAAAAAATAACCACGAAGGGGATGGCGGGGTCTGAAAGACCCCGCCATCCCCTTCTAACCTAACCTGTCCGAGTCGGGGTGCCCCCAGTCAGAGTGTCGTCTTAGGGGCACTATGAAAAAAATACTTCGAAAATTTTCGCGACTTTCGAGGTAGCGCTCGCCGGCCGCTGCCGTGGCACCGCTCGCTTCGCTCGCTCGGCTCGCGCGTAGGTGGTCACAGTTCTAACCTAACCTAACCTATGGATATCTTTTCAGGTACACACCACTATTAATAAAATTAAAGAAGACGCTTGAACTAATAAAAACAAAAAAAACAATTCATAATAATAATAATTAGTGAGTGCGATGCAAGCACTTCCTCAAGTATACGTGCTAATAAATGCCAACAAAATAAAACAAAATAAAAAGAAATCTAAACAAAAAAGATTATTATGACTTTGAATAATGGCTCTTTGGTCGATTGACCCCGCTCAGATGGGACCCGCGGGATGAATGTACCAATTCATGATTTTGATTATTTTTTCATTGGTCGATTGGACCTACTGTTCGAAATGACATTTAATTTCAAGTTTCTGTACAGACGTGTAGAAAAATGTAACGCGGAAATCACGTGGTACAACAGGTTTAGCCCTTAGTTAAACATAATACTAGCACTTTGCCCGCGACTTCGTCTGCGATTATTTCAAACTTTGCTTCTATGAATTAAATAGATGAATTTTCAACATGTTTCAAAGAATTTCTCGAAATAAAAATGCATAAAGGTATTTGCATACCTTTATGCATTTTTATTTAGAGAAATATTATTGCTAATATACCCGCGCAGTAAAAAGCGGCTCTAGGAGGTATCGATACCTCCTAGAGCCGCTTTTTACTGCGCATATTTTAAAAGTTAAATCTTTATATTCCCTTAAAAACTTATAGAATGTTACTAACCAGCAAAAGTACTAGGCTAGTATAAGATCAAAGTGGTATGTTTTGCGCTCTGGCATGGCGCCACGTGACATGCATCGCGGGGGTAAGGTTAACTCTAAATGGCCTGCCAAAATACTAGGCTAGCATAAGCTCAAGGTGGTACGTTTTTCAACGGGGTCAGCGAAGTTCATTTGAAAAGCGCTGTGACACCACGTGACGGGGGGGGGGGGGGGGGGGGGGGAAATAACTGTAAATGCCCGCTGCGCTCTAAGATAAGGGCCATTTCAGGTAACCTGTCACCACTTCATCCATCCCTAGTTGATCCGGTGTGTTATGTCCCGTTCTACATCACCATCTCCTCGGACAAGTGGTAGGTATACCGAAAGTCGGAACAGACTGGTAGGGGTAGGACACTTTTCTATTTGCTAGTACAATTCGAAAATTTTGATAGTGGGTCCAAACGACCAATTCAAAAACGCATTTGGTCGTTTGGACCCGCTGGCCCCACCAAAGCGGGGTCAAACGACCATAGAGCCGAATAATAGTGTAAAAGAAGATTATGTTGAGAAAATATAGGAAAACAAATAATAGTAGAACAGATGTTTATTGCTACCGATATTATGAAGTCGAATGATTCGGAAGTATGAATATTAGTGACAGAGAAATTAGGAGTTGTGATCATTAGGATTAAAAATGTTAGGAATACAATTTTCGGGTTTCCAATGATCGGAGTTAAAATTTTAGGTGAACTTTAGCGCGCCCAACACACACACATACATCCATTAAAAGTAAACTTAAAGTAACAGGTACGACGCTTAATGTACCTTGGAGCATTAAGTAACGGTGCATGTACTACCACACCATTAAGTTAGTGCCGAGCAACCAACTGTTTATGCACTGTAAAGATCCTTAGCAAAACAGGTTGTGTGTGCTAAGCAATATGAACACTTCCGGAGCAACTATCGAGTATCTGTAAAGTTCTGTTTGCCGTAAACAAAACTTACATCATCGTTTGATCACACAGATGTAATATGTGAGTTAAGCCGGATTTACATTACGATACTAGTTGCATGAAAGTAGTTTCATGACACTAATTTCACCAGTAATTTCACGTGTAAACGTTCAGTTTTACAATGCATGCATTTCTTTCGTGACACTGAATTAGTTTCGTGCTATGCGCATATTTTTAACCGACTTCAAAAAAAGGAGGAGGTTCTCAATTCGTCGGAATCTTTTTTTTTTTGAAGTGAAAACTTCTTTAGCGGCGTTGTACACTTTTTCTGTAATGGGTAAAAAATTTAAAACTCGCGTCAGGGTCACGTGACCAAAACTCGCGTCAGGGTCACGTGACCCTGATCGAAAATGAGTAAGACGTCATTCAAATTAAAAATAAAACATAGTAACAAAAAAGTTTTCACTTCTACCGGCACTCCTGGAGTGCAACCTTTTTTTTTTTTTTTTTTTTATGTATGTTCCCCGATTTCTCGAAGACGCCTGGACCGATTTGGAATTTTTTTCTTTTGTTTGTAAGGGTATACTTTCCAATTGGTCCCATGATCACCAGGTCAGGATCTGATGATGGGATCCTAGGGAAATCGAGGGCAACCTTCAAATTTTATAGGCACATAGTACCATTTTCATATATTTTCTAAAGCTGTTCAAGTATTTGCATCTGATAATCATCATCTCAGGTGGATGACCTGATGATGGAAGGTACAACTCCTTAACAGTAAGGAGTAGGCATCGATTGATTTACTTTGTGTTCGCATATCTCCGGAACTACAAGTCCGATTTAAGTAATTCTTTTTTTGTTGTACTAGGTATCATTTAACTTAGAGAATACTGCAAGTTTCATCAAAATCGGTTTAGTAATTTTTGAGATATGGAATTTTATTAGCTTAATGTGTACATGAGTGATGTAAGTACTGGTGCGAAGGATTACAAAATTATAGTGCACATGTAAGAGAATAATGTTCTTGACAAGAATTCGGGTTGAATATTTAAACTAAAAAGAGTAAAATAAAAACTTTTTCAAAAAAAATGTAACCGCCTTCAAAAACAACCACAAAAAAGTGTAAAATAATCTACAAAATAACTTTTTTTTCGGAAGTTGGTGGCTAAAAAGACAATGAAAAGAAAAAAAACAAAGGCACCGACTTCCGAAAAAAAAAGTTATTTTGTAGATTATTTTACACTTTTTTGTGGTTGTTTTTGATTTGTGAAAGTAATTTCATGCAACTACTTTCATCATGTAAATACGACGCGAAACTAGTGTCGCGACAGCACCTGCGTTGAGTGGACGTATTTGAAATTAAAATGTTTTTTACCCATACGAAAGTAATTTGCATAGTTTTTAGGATCATCTGCTAATTCAGAGACTAACTTTGTTGCACCCAAATGCTTTTTTTCAAGTTTTTGCCTCGAGTAATTCCATAATGGGACTAGACAATGGAACTAAAGACGTTGGTGGATTTATCAACGTCTTTTTTCCGAGATAAATTTTATATTTTATGATTTCTACAACGACGCTTTGCATCATAAATGAAATACAGCTTTGATCTTGACAGGGCCAGTATCTCCGAGATACTGGTAATTTCATGACACTAAAATTTAAACGAAAGTAAAACATGTGCTGAAACTATATAGTTTCACGAAACTAGTTTTATCATGCATGACACTACTTTCGTAATGTAAATCCGGCTTTAGGAATACAATCAAGGTTTTACATAGCATGTGCTCTTATTAATTTATTTTAATTTTATGTACAAGACTGGTAAACAGGAAGACTAAGGCCTGGTATCCACCAAAGCAGAGAGGAGAGGAGATGTCTTTGAATAACCAATCAGATGTCAACTAGATGTCAACTGAAAAGAGAGAGGAGATGTGGACATCTGATTGGTTATTCAAAGACATCTCCTCTCCTCTCCGCTTCGGTGGATACCGGGCCTAAATGCCATATAACATTCTCAGTCTTGTAGCGGTTAGTAGACAAAATTGTTTTCCTACTACATTAACCACCATTTACATTAAACCGCTATTGTGTTTAGTGTAACACGAGGTTTCTTAAAGATACTACTGCCCAAAAAGAATGCACATCAACGTTTAAGGGATTTTAGAGGGGCTAGTTTTAGCCTCAAATATATACACCGTGACTTTTTAGTCGTCTTACAACGGCAGCCCAGTGTTCATGTATCCAATGATAAGAACACGTTTATAAAAAAAAAAAAGATATTTAAGACTATTGAGAAATTTAAAAAAAAAATCACATAATGACGCAAGGTGTAGTTAGAAACACCCTTGTCTCATAGAAAATAGAGATGGAATTATCTGCCTCACTATTGCACTATACTCTACAGCTTGATACGTAAACACTGAGCATAAACATTTTAACAGGGTGTTTCATATTTCTAATGTAGGGTGAGTGGGGGTAAGTTGAAATGAAAATATGATGAGATGAACAGTGTTGATTTGAAACTGTTGTCACACAAAAGGATTCAATGTAAATGCAAAATTTTTGTTTTGGAAAAAAAAAGCATGGTCAAGTTGTTTCTATAATGTGTAAAGAAATCTTTATGAAACAATATTTTACGAAAAAATACTGTAATTAAAATTGGTCTTAATGAAGAAAACATGAAGGGGTAATACGAAATGCCCAAGGGGTAAGAATAACTATTAAAAAAACTTGCCTAGAGATATTTTAGGTCGGACAAATTAAGTGGACCACTTTTGTAAGACGACTAATAAATCACGGTGTATAAATAATTATTGGGTGTAGAAGGAGAGAGCGCCACCGAAACAGGCCCAGAAAGAAGTGGTCAGAACATCTAGTGGCCTTTGTGTACCGGGGTCGCGGTATACGTATGTCTCGCAACCTCGGTAGGGTTGGCGTAGGCTTTGCCTCAGCATTGGAATAAAATATGCTTTTTTAAAGCTTTTTTTTAATTTACTTAGTGGCCATTTCGCATTCGTGACTACTATAAAACTGCGCTAAACGGCAGTATAATTTACCTAACAATAGATCATAATTAAATTCTTTCTTAAATGGACACTGCGGACATGCTTTAACGTATGAAAACCTTTTTCATATAGAAATAATGTGTAGAAAAACATATGCATCTACGTTAAAATAATTGAAGATTTACGCTTCATGCACACCTATGGTCCATGCCATAATGAATCAGCCGAGCTAAAACTTTTTCCTCTCACGTAAGTAAGGTAATTATTTCGCCAAGGTAACTCCTATTTCATGGCAACACATTAGTCCTAATGTTGCCAAGTTTGTTACATGAAAAATACAACATAATACAACTGATAGGTACCTCTGTTATAACAGCCATAATAAAGGAGGCAGCCATAAAGCCACAAATGACTCCAAATTATTAAAGTTACTTTTAATATTTCGTAATAATGATTGCGGGGCTGAAAGGTTTTTTATTACTTTTAAATGTTAAAGTCACCTTTTAAGCTATTAATTTTGTGCATGTGAAAAAGTTTTCCTTAAAAGTTTATTCATTTTTATTCGTAGTTTGTGAAATGTTTAATATTTTCAAGTCATTAGTCACATGATCATAACATTTCATTTGATCGTTCTAAGGTAGAGCTAGGTATTGGACTAAATTGTACAATAGACTGTATGTAATATGTGTTTGCTTGTCAATTTTTAAACACTACGAGTATGTGCAAAATGTCTGAACTTGAAATAAATATGTTTATTCAGTTTGAAGAAGTCATTGTTAATTTGAAAAAGTCATTGTTAAGTAACCTTATCTCAATAGTAGCTACGTAAAACAGAATCACATTAATTAATTCAATCATCAGACAAGCTACCAGTCCCTTTTTCCGGCCTCGGGATCAGTTTCTTGTTTTACCAGATGCGGCCACGAGGCCACATCTGGTTTATCAAATGCCAATCCTTATTCAGTCTAAAACTGTAACTAAAACTATTTATTAGGTGTAGATATATACGATTTCAAAATAAATCTAAAAGGGCTCTCTTATAAATAGTTCCGATACAATGCATCAAATCTCTATGCTATAGTGTTATACCTGGTTACTCAACACAATTCAGAAAAAGGCGAACTTTTTAAGGGATAAAGCAGAGTGGCAAAGTCGAGATGTAACGCTTTCAGACGGTCTCGGAGAAGCGGCAAAGATGAATGGCTTTCAATATGAAATTGAATTCCGCGGTTCATTGCTTTTCAATTTGTTCGAGGGAACGTTCGCTAGCGTTTACCCCCGATACCCCACAAGGTGCCGGTGTATTACACAATAGGTACCATGACTTATTCGCGAACATGAGAATAAAATATAAAACCGATTAGCGACATATTCTGAACTCGTACCGAGTACTAGAGGCAGACGCCTACTCGATGACCCGAAATTGAGACGAGTTTCATTCACCGTCTTTTTGTAATAGATATTTTATTAGAAACGACCACAGTTTTAAGGTTTTGATTTGTAAAGAAACAAGATCGCTTTGTTGAGCCCCCACATAGAGGCTCAGTCTGTATTTCTTTTTACATGTATTTAGACAAAGCGCCTTTCAAAGAATCTTACTAATACTCCAATATTAATCTTGCCGCAAGTAAGACTTTGTGAGCTCCGTAAAAAAAAAGCTAGTTCATTTTTATACGATAGTTATTTTCTGTTAATAGAATAGAACCATTGACATAATTTTTGTTACCTAATGAATCAAATGGAAGCGTTTCTATTTCCAATTTCCACGATATTTGATTTAGTCACGCGATTTTGCACAATAGAACGTTGCTCCAAATTTTTGAATAACCCTGTTCAGGGCTTAGCAGGCGACAATTATAATCAAAGACACTGAAAATTAATCATCTTTTGTGTAGTTAAGTAAACGTGGAGACTGTTAAAATATTTCATGTCAAAAGGTTTCGGTGCAAAGTTACTTAAATAACTACAGTTAATTTTGCACATTTTAAAATTAATTTGATATTACGAGTATAAGTACATTCAAATAAGAGTGAAACCTTGAAGTTTAACATAAGGCGAGATAAAAAAAATCCCCTCAATTGGAAAAGTTACCCTGCTTTTCCATAACCATTACCCTTACTTCCTAGCTACCTCCGTCTGTAAGGTGTAATATACAGAACTAATTTGGGGCTCAAACCGTTAAGATTTTCATTATTCCAAACATCTACGGAGGGGAACATTGGGTCCCGCTATAATCGTTGAATCGTATTACCATTACAACTGTCCACGAGACGCCAGATGCTTCAAACAACTTTATTTCATTATTCGAGCCCTTTCGTGCGCGTGTGTTTTACTAAAGCTTCGGAAACGGTTTTAAACTATCCGCAATTTTACGAATATGCACTTGTGGCTTTTATAGAGCCATATATTGATGCTACATGGAGTTTATTACTGCTTTGTCTTGAGTACTGTAATGCATTCCCTTAATCCGTTTTGCACAAAAGTTATTAGAATATTTTCCAACTGTAAATTAGCACCCAAAAAGTTAACATGATATTTGAGGCCTGTTGAACAACATTTTCCCTTTTCGTGCACATGTACAAAATAAAAATAAAACTTTTTCTAAAAAAAATGTGACCGCCTTCAAAAACAACCACAAAAAAGGGTAAAATAACCTACAAAACTTTTCTTTCGGAAGTCGGTGACTTTTTTATTAATTTCTTTGTCTTTTTTGCCACCGACTTCCGAAAGAAAAGTTTTGTAGGTTATTTTACCCTTTTTTGTGGTTGTTTTTGAAGGCGGTCACATTTTTTTTAGAAAAAGTTTTTATTTTATTCTTTTTAGTTTAAATATTCAACCAACATTCTTGTCAAATACATAATTTTCTTACATGTGCACTAGAATTTCGTAATCCGTAGCACCGGTAATAACATCGTTAACATCTCTTTCATTCATTCCCTATCTCAAAAACTACTGAACCGATTTTGATGAAATTTGCAGTATTCCCTAAGTTGAACGATACCTAGTACAACAAAAAAAGAATTACTTAAATCGGACTTGTAGTTCCGGAGATATGCGAACACGAACATAATTTTCTTACTTGAGGAGTTGTACCTTCCATCATCAGCTCAGCATCATGAGATGATGATTTCTATACGCAAGTACTTGAATTACTTCATAAGATTTGCGAAAAACTATGTGTCAGCTAATAAAATTTGAGGGTTGCCCTCGATTTCTCCAAGATCCAATCATCAGATCCTGAAATGGTGACAATGGGACCACACGGGAAGCACCAACTTTCGATTGAAAAAAGAATTATGAAAATCGGTTCACCCAGTCGCAAGTTATGAGGTAACAAACAAAAAAAAAAAAAAAAATACAGTCGAATTGATAACCTCCTCCTTTTTTTAAAGTCGGTTAAAAAATGAAAGTGTAAAATAATAAAACTCAATAAATTACGGCACGAATCTCTGTAAACCATTTCGTCTTACTTGAGGTACTTCGCAGTCCGACTTTACTTGTATGTTTTGAGAGTAACTTGGAAGCTGTATCTCTTCCAAACTCCTAAACTTTACCAGACCTAAGCTTTAGTGCAGTTGCTATGCACAGGCTTACAAAAGTCCTTGCGACGAAACCGCTGTAAATGGAAAAATAAAACTTAGAAACTTAATTAAAGCTCAAAATTTCCTCTCAAATTACTAACAGCAGACAGAATTTAAATTAATAGTGATGAGAGGCAAGAACTTTATTAAACACGAACATTTTGGAGCAGAAAGCACAAGTGATATGGAGGTCGAGTATGTTAAAAGATTTCAATGTGACGAAAAGGTCAGACGAGCCATTGTGCTAATAACAGAAATGTTCAAATAAATCCCCTTTTTATGAGTAGATTTCCAACAAACATTTGCGGTTGAATATTTTTGCGGTATTATACGAGAGGAAAACGTAATAAATGTTAAACCTAGCACTAAACTTCTAAACCTAGCAAAAGCGGGCAGAAATAAAATAAGGACACAAAATCCTGAATACGTACACAGATTATTGTGTTCATCTCAAATTTGACTGCATGTTGTTGTAACGTTTTGAATAGGAATTCGCTTGTTTTGGGACAGTCTGATATTTCCCGGCACTGAAGTTACCTACATGGTTAGCGCTCGTTTGAAGCTCTGAAGCCCAGCATGCAATATACTACATCAAAGCCGCTTTGTTTCGAATTTCCTGAAATACGCCCTATTATAACGAGAAAACAATGCAGCTTGAAAATGATGTTTCATATAAATATTATATCATTTTTCCTATCTTTTTACTTACATGAACTACACATAACATAAATATGTAATATTACGCCTGTGATCCCCGTAGGGTTTGGCAGAGGTTTACTCTATATACGAGTATCACTCACATTTAGCTAGTTTGGTTTAAATCCCATATTGTTATAACAGGCGAACCTATTGCCATTAAAAAAGCACAAATCTAGACTCCGTGGCTGCTACTGAATAATGTGTCATGGAAAAACGCAATAACACTTTGCCTAACTTAGATTAGGTATCGACACTAGAAGCTCATGTTCAGCAGTCGCGCTTGGTACCACTAGACCGACAAGGCACATTAACGCTACAATAGTTATTTATGATACTAGTGCGGTAAGTTGGTTTTTACAAACGAGTAGACGAATGTAAGCACGAGGCGAAGCCGAGGGCTTACCATAGTCACGAGTTTGTAAATACCAATTTCTGCACGTGTGTCATACAATGTTTTTCAACACATTTACGAGAAAACAGTACATTTTGTAATTAAACAAACTTTATTGAATAGTAGAAAAGTCGCAATAATTTTTGAAGTTCCTAATATGAAAATGGCGTGAATTTTCAAATGGCGCCACATGCACGTGGTGGAAATTAGAACTACATCTTTTGTCTCATTTACTCATTTAAGTATTCAAGTGAGACAACGTATTGAGCAAAAGCGCTTCCAAGGAGGTTCGATCAGTCAGGCTGTTTATTCTCATAATGTGAAACTCTTTGGTGCAATTCTTTTTTTTCTAATGGAAATTAAAAAAAAACCGTAAAGAAAACGCACGGTGCTATACAACGGGGTGTGCGGTAAAATAGGTACTTAGGTGAGAGTTACCTATTTTACCGCACGCTCCGTTGTATGGTGCGTAATTTTTAACTTTCGAACAATGTATACAGGCTTCGTAATGCATTTTTCGAGCAAATGTGTTGAAAATAATTTACCTTCAGATGCTCTTTATGTAAATTAGAGATACGCCATTAGTATGACCAAATCGAATTCCCTTTAAATACCGTATTTTGCTATCAGCTCCCTGTACTTGTCCACTTTCACTCCGAGCCATTGCTCTAATGACCAAAGTATAACCGTTACTCTTAAAACCCGATAACTGTTTATGCCAAATTGTGGGTTACAATGTACCACGTAAAGTGCTTTTTCGTCTAAAGTGGTTTTCACCAGCGTGCATGGAAGAAGCTATAATTTCATTCTTCAATACTAATAGAAGTTGAGGGGAGTATTAGTACCGGCCGGCTTTTGCAACAAGTACTAGAGTTTGCTTAAAACCACGAATATCCAGGAAATAAATTGAGGGTTCCGTAACCAAAAGGAAAAACGGAACCATATTACTAAGACTTCGCTGTTTGTCTGTCTGTTTGTCACCAGATTGTATCTCATGAACCGTAATATAGTTAGTAAATTAAGAATTCGTTGTTATAGAAATTGCATCAGCAGCATTTGACAGTTAAGTTATACAAAGATTATTACCCTGACCGCTATGCCGGAGGTCGTGGGTTCGATTCCCACACAGGACAAATGTTTGTGTGGTGAGCACGATCATTTGTTCTGTGTCTGGGTGTAATTTATCTATAATATTTATATATTTAGAAATATATAAGTATGTTTGTCAGTTATCTAGTACCCATAACACAAGCTCTGCTTAGCTTGGGACTAGATGGCGTTGTGTGATAGTTGTAGAATATTATTATTATTTTTTAGATGAGTTAGAAAAATTCGGCTTCGAGGAGGACTCAAAACCTGCATCTTTTTAGATCAGTACTCCATAACGCCTAACCAATTAATTATAGGCTATCATAACTCCACTCATACAAATCCTGCTTGCAGGCATTTTTTTAATTCTTTTAACAGAGCTGAAGCATTACTTAAAAAGCGATCGACAAACAAAACCAGCCATTGTTGTAACAAAATGACTTTAGTTAAATATTTTCTAATTATATTTTATATTGTATAACTACGCCCCCACGATATCATTTAAGCTCCAAAAGGTCAATAACTGTCAACTTTTTTGAAAAATTAACGCCTTTCAGCTGCGTTCAGGTAATATAGGCACGTTAAGTGCATGATATTGTAAACAAGGAATTCCTCTGATCATGTTTTTTTCTCCGCCTGATTTTCTCCAATTCATACAAACATTGAAGCTTATTGTCAAACATACAGGCGAAGCGAATGCGATCCGAAGCGTTTTTATTTGTTATGTATTGAATTGCTTAAATCCAGTTACAAAGAAAAGCGAAAGGGATCCGATAGTCTATGTGACTGGTTTCAAACAATTCCTTCCTTCGCGTCTGTCTGCCCTTATAGGAGATTAAATATATGAAAAACCAAACAAAAAACGCAATCTACTTGAATAAAATTTACTTAATCCACTTTTCTCCCCCTAAAATGTCAACAGTGGCTATGGTAAACAAATTTCACTAAGATTTAATACGCCATGTCGTGAGAAATGGCAACTTATTTTCTTACCCTGATTTAAATTCAGAGCCTTACAAACGTATTAAAATTATTACACCCTTTTTTCGCTTTCGTATTTTTCAATGGAAAACTTACTCGCGCTTTTTACAAATGAGTTCTTCATATTTTTACTGCTTTGTTTTATATGTAAAGTATTTTTATGGCAACTAGATAAAATTTTCAATATTTTTTCAGTCTTTAGTATTTAATAATGAATATAAAAGGATATTGGACGATGAACATCTGTCCACTAACAAGTCGATCTAACTTCAGGCCTAATAAAATTTATTTCGAAAAAGTAAAAACCTTCAAAAACATATACGAAAATTAAACTTCATTTAAACCTTGTTTTGGAATTGAGTGAAACAAAAAAATACTCAATAACTTTCTGATACGATGATTTTTTACACATTCAGCAAATACATTGGAAGATATTTTCAAACAAAGATCAATAAATCAAGGTTGTCTTCTTATCCATTCTGTAGTAACATAAATACAATAGTTATTTGTGCAACAAGAGAGCAAAGTCGTTTTTTGCTGCGAGTGCTGATTTTGAATCTTGAGCAAGCGAAGGATTCAAGGATTGAATCACGAGCGTAGCGAGTGATTCTAAAGTTGAATCCTGAGTGTGGCGAGAGATTCAAAGGCACGAGATGCAAAAAACTTTGCTCTCGTGTAACACACATAACTTTTCACTTCAGCAGCGAGAACATTTCAGGAGACAAAATAATAAACAGGAATAGATTGAAATAACTTTTTTTAAAGTAGCTTTCATCAATAAGTAAATACTCCACATTGTAGATAATCGCCTCGTCTGTGATAAATCTAAAAATTATGATAGCAACACCGTCTCCGAAAAACTGCTTGCGCCCTTTTTAAGTCACCATTAATTGAAGACATAGTATGGTTTCAGATATTTCTCGCGAGATTTCTGAGGTAGGAAATTTAATTCTGCATTAATAACTTGAGGTTTCAACTCTTCCGGTGTTAAAATAAGTACTGTTCTCGTCGCTAGTTTTACTCATATTTTAATTTTTTTTTAACTTATTCAACTCTTTACGCCAGCCATGAAATTTAATTCTCGGTCTTTTATTTTAAATTAAGGCGTGTTCGGAAATAGCACCCATGATATTTTATTATTCAAAATATTTACTAACATTATTGAAACTAGAAATAAATATTTACAGTAAATGCAGGTTACTTTCATTTAAATACAGCAATAAGTTTAAAATTCAATAAATTACATTCAAAGACATTATTATCTTTTTGCAAAATTTCTTTAGTTTTCAAATTTCCGAACGTGTTTGTCTTTGAGACCGAATTCAAAATCGGAACTTGGAAAAGGCTGGTCTTTGTCTCTCTCTCTCTTTCTATTGGCAGGAAAGAGATAGAGTGTCAATGTTTCGAATTGTATGACTAACTTAAGGCTGAATATGATATTCGCGGCTTTTTGAAAACAATAATTAAAAAGTTACTTTGTCTCACTAGTGAGCAAAATCGCATTTTGCTCACTGATTTCAGGCAGCAAAACCTACATGTTTGAGCTACTGAAGTGAAAAATACTTTGTTAGCGATTGACACTTGTCCCAAACACCATTTACTAAATCACATACAACACAGAATTTCCAATTTATTTCATAATTTTCAGTCAGAAACCCCACAAACGACCAACACATCGCACGTTCACTTGTTTTATTAACACCCTGTATGCTACGTTGCTATTCTCAAAGGGCTTTATAGCGCAGATTATGATACAGAATGAGGAAAGTTTCCATTGTTAAACATGGCCATAAACTAACACAAAACAATTGTAGTTGCCCCAGTGTGTGCACCGTGCCTCGACCCATAACTAATCGCTTTTATACTGCACTGCTTGTTAACGTAAAACGTAAGTAACAATACCGAACTAAACATCACTTAAGTACAGTCGAACTCCAAATTCCTGGGTCAATTTCTGAAAGCAATAGCCTGACGCTTCGCTGTGACTTACGACCTTTTATTATAAGTTGTTTTAATACTATACAAATCAAAGGAACTTACGGTATACTTCATAATTTCAACCTTTTCCTACAAGTAATGCTGGCGCAGTGGTTAACGTGCTCGGATATTTCCATCACTGCTGGCGAAGGATCGATCCTCACTTTTTTCTAATTACTTTTATTTTATTTAATAATTTTAAATAGTTGCGATATTCTTTTTGTTATTTTTCATGCATTTTTTTGTAGAAATTTGATAAATAAAATTGTTTTTTTTAGTAATTACTAATACTAGTCATTAGTGTTGTGTGTCGACCGTTATCATCATAATTATAAGTATAATAAAGTTTTGTAGGTAGATCAGGGAAATAAAACAAAAGTTACAAAAGTAAATTATTTCGATTTGTGAGGTAGACATAACTATGTTAGTTCGTTTCGAGTCTCATTATAGAACGTTGTTGATTCCTGGATATTTTGTGTGACGATTGTTTACATCTATGTTACGCTGTTTTAATGTTATTGTTTTGTAGTGAAATATTAACAGTGGAAATAATATAATCACTGAGGTTGAATATTATAGCCGTGCATAAATATGGATGAAACAATACAAATATCAAATTAAACCGGACTAAGTGTGAGTATTAATATTTAATTTTTAAGTGTTTCACATGTTAATATCTTATTTATTAGTTATGATTCCCTACAATAGGTTTGTTTAAAAGATAGTTAAACGTGTTATTTACTTATAGTTTTTACGTTTAGTAAAATCAATTATCAGTTGTATTTTGCATAAAGATAATAATAGTATTCCATGTTTTGTTCTAGTGAAATACTGTGAGTCCTGTGGAAGTGGATATGAGATATAAGGAACGGTCGAGACCAAAGTCCAACACCGACGGTTGTCAGACATCATAATAAAATTATGGTGAATGAATATGAAGGAAATGGCTTCCCCCAATGAGTAACTAATTCAACACGAAATTAATAACCGTTCAGTTTCACCGTGCACTCAAGACAGAAAACTTCACCAATCAGCCAAAAACCCTTTTGTTTTATAGAAATAAAAGAAACGTTTAAAAGCACGACCATATTTTTAATACTTATGGCTTTTGTTGTATTCATTCTTAGTTAGCGAAAACATCATTTTATTCACAGTTCTTATTAATTTAGGGCTTAGATTTGAGGCTAAGTTTCAATCATTCTTTTCATAAAGAAAACGAAAATTAAACTGATGTCCTCAATAGGGTATATTTATGGAGAGCGGTTATTTTTTTATGGTTAAGAAAATGATAATAAAATTAATTTTTCAGATATAGAACATATTTCGATATTATTATTTTTTTTGCTAAATCGCACCTAGTGGAACGGAAAAAGCTTGATTTCATAGAAATAAATTTTGGGAACCGCAGCCCCGGAACGCAAAGAGCAACTGGCCCTTTGCGTTCCAGGACCGTGGTGCCTTCACAATCATAGCTGTAGCAGTATTTTTTATGTAGTGATAATGTTATTTATTTGCGTGCTTCTATTTCAGTAAAAGAACATTCATCCTTAAATACCTAACTTTTTTTAAACAACCTGTTTCTGGACCGTGGCCCTGGAACGCAAAGGGCAACTAGCGTTTTGCGTTCCAGGACCGAAGTGCCATGAGACGTTTGTTTGAAATAGTAACAAGGCACCGCGGCCTTGAAACGCATAGAGAAATTGGCCTGCTGAATTATTACTATTTCAAATGGCTTTATTATATAGTCATATCTTTAATATTTCTTTTGTTAACATATAGACAAAATTACACATTAATTTTTTTATGGGATAACATACTAAAATGGCCGCACTTTATAAAATAAACCCTATAATTTCTTAAATATAATTAAACGTAATTTAGTCTTATAATCAGCTAATTAAATTGGATAATATTGTTTTATCTTCACTTCTAATTTTTTAATTCACTTATTTTATTACTGATAGCTGTTGGGCTAAGTGGAGCTATATCAATGAGATCTGAGTCTTATAATGTGTTTAGCTATTGTTTAGTTTTTTTTTGAAATCATTATCTTATTAATCAATGTCTTGTTAGTTATTCATGTTAATTTACAATTTGTCATGCTTATTATTTATTTAAAAAAAGTTAAATATTAGTTTAATGTTTTTTTTTTGGTCTTGGTGGAAATAAAAAAAGTCATGCTGAATTAAAATGTTTATTTTGTTTTATTTATTTATGTAATTAACAAACTTATAAATTATATTTTTGATATCACATTCATACGAATCTGACAATCCCTCAGTCAACAGTCAACTCATTTGATGAACTTCAACATGACATTACAAAAATATTCGTTCTTTCCTCAATATTGATATTCGCCGGCATTAAGAGAATACTTAAATATATCGCTATCTATATAATCACACGTCACTAACCAACAACCACAATCTAACGACAACTTGATTTCGATCAAGTTAAATATTCCTAAAACTTGGTCTACCTCACAGAAATTGTGAACAAGCGATTATAATCATATTTCTGTCCCATTACAATATTTAACAATTGAGTTAAACTTACAAAAAGAATATCACTGCAAGGGGATCGAACTCGTGCCTTGCTGTTCACCGAACATTATGTAGTGGAACGCTTAACCATTAGGCCAACTGAACAAGTATTATATATGTTGAAATTATGAATCCTATACAATCAGAAGTTAATGATGAATGTGTTTCTTAAAAATAGAAGGTCGTAAGTCAAACAAAACGTCAAGCTATTTCCTTAAAAGTGTGTTTGACCACTTTTGAACCGCTACTGTACCTACACAAAATTGTTTACTCGATGGAAAATTAAGAGGCTTACATTCATAATAAATTGCGGCCTGTCTATTTATTTGAGAAGCTGTAATAAATTAGTCAGGTATAACAAGGACTTATCTTTCGTAGGCCTCCGCATATGGGACGTAATTATGCCGCCTTTGGGATTGATTTTGTGTTCTTATAAACAAGCATTTACTTTGATAAATTATTCAAATATGCAGAAATACTTTGGCATAATAATTATTCAAATTTTTGAAACGTTTAATTTGTACGAAAAATAATACATCTTTTCAGCAAAATAATTGTTTTCTTCTAAGTAGGCAATAAGGCCAAGATAAACATGGTTTCTTGATAATGAAGGCATTCTGAGACAATTCCTCTTCTAATTGACATTGAGAAGCACTCGTGTTTAATTTTTAAGATATCTTGAACGGTTGTAGATAATTGACGTCAAAAATGTTACTTCCTTTTTTATAAGAAATTTTCCGCTCGCTAGGATTTAATTATGGTCGTAGCTATGCCAAATCACGCGTCATTGTAAGCTTTTCTTTAGCCTTATTATTATTTATGAGTCTTAAAACGTTCTCAGCACTTGTTATTACCGTTAAAATTTCGATATTTGGTTCTTCACGAACAGAGATCCGATTTTTGGTAGCAACCTTATTTATATTAAGAACCGGTATGCCAATAAAATGTTATTACCTTGCGAAGGGTCGAATTACAATATTATAAATGTATACGGCATACATATTTAGCAGGCAGATGTGTGCCAATCTTCAAGCAAGACACACGAAGGGGAGCATTATTACGCCGTTATTTGAAAATCTGTAGTGTGAAATTAGACGGGATAAAATGTGCTAAGGAATGAGGCCGGTCGTCCGCGGTGCGACTTGCTGCCTGAAACTTTAATGTAACGCCTCAGCTGAACTGCTTCCTAGAAAATCCCCACCCGAGCCTTGATTTCAGTTTTATGCGGCTCTAAAGTTGTTTGCCATTTACTTGAATTGATAAATATGTAAGAACAGACTGAGGATTTAATGCTTATCGATTGTCGAACGTAGGTAAGCTGGCTTAAGACATCTTCGAATTAAGGTGCGGGCCGCGTGCTGTAATATAAGAGGCTGATTTGTGAAGACTTATATTACCTACTTGAAATGCCAGACTTAAGAAAATGCTTTAATAATTAGTGGCATTAACGACTATGTATAGTTCATACTAATCCGCTCATCCATTACTAAAATAATCTGCACAGCAGACGACGAGCAGTACTCAAAGCCGTTACACATGACATTAACGCATTAGGTACCTGTCAAAAAGGCATAATAAACCACTGGTCTTTAGTTAACTTTGGAAACTCGTACGCCCTGATAGGAGGCTAATTCACTTTGTTTTTCTTTTGCTCCCTTGTTGATCGTATATCATGCCGGCTTTTGTACTGAGATCATATTGTATCTTAACTTTCTAAGTCTTCTCTAATTGACTTTCTCAGATGTTAATTGAAGGTAAGTATGATATGAGTAAAAAATACTAATATCTAAATACTTACCAGTACCCTTAGCACGAATTTTCACTCTTTTACTTTACAGTATTTACAGCGTTTCTTGTATGAAAAAATGGAACAGCGCTTCTGGTGCGCGAAGACGGAACTAATTTTTTCCTTGAAAAATGTCAACTTGAAATTGTCAAAGTTCCAGTTTACTTTACGTCTCAAATACTGAAAATTCGTGCTAAGGGTACAGTTGAATTGAAATACAGAAAACCTGAAAAACACTAAACATCATGAAAAAAAAAATTACATTTTTTGTGTTCCCTGCATTTTCTCGAGTGAGAAGAGTTTTTATTCTTTTGTGTTTATGTGCGGGAATCGAACCCACAATAATTACAATACACAATTCTTCTGTCGTTTAGTTGTACAATGACAGAAGAATTTAAATGGATTGTATGGATGTATGGTAGACCAGATATCTTTAGACCTAATGGTAATTAAAAATTATACATACTTACGGTATGTATATTTAACTAGAAGCCGTAATCTTATGATAATTATTTTTGGATTAAATTCCAGAATTATTTAAGATAAATGCCTAATATGTTCGATGTTTTTCAAACAATAATGAACATTTCAAAGGATCTACATATCTTTAGGTTCAAATAGGTTCCCATTTCTGACTTGAATGTCACTTCATCGCAAAATCTATGATGTCGTCAAAGGCTGACTGCATTCAAACGACTAGTCGCTTGTAACGAGCACTTAACTGATTGCGCGTTTGTCTCACGTAGTTGGATTGCATCTATTTTGCTTCTAAGCGCCATCAACTTACCATTCGGGATCGGCTTTGGGCCTAACCAGATTGGGCTCAATATTTAGCTTAAGTTTAATGGCATTATTAATAAGAAGTGATCGATTTTAATTTCTAAGGTGGCTTTTCGTATGTCTCTTGCAGAATTCAATTCGTTAGTACTTTCATTCTTCGTTTAGTTTACCATCCTGTAAAAGAATTTCAGAACGATTTACGTTTTTCATATTGCAGGTGTACCATGTTTTATACTAACAGAGTTATTCACGATTATTTGTAAAACAATTACTCGCACACAAAAGAGTGTTATGTCGATTTCAGATAAAATTGTTAAATTGGGTGGTAGAAAAAAACTATTTGTCAGATTCCAACATGTTCCTATTCCATGGCTGCAGTATTCTAATAAGATAGGCCCGCGATGCTAAGTCATCTGAAAAGTAAACTGAAGATAAAGGGTGGATTTTTTAATAACCAATCATCGCTCTAACCTGGGCGAGTGATGGGAAAAACTTAGCCAGGCCCGTGAAATTATATTACTCCTACGATAAAATATGTATAACCAACTACGTCTAAAAATTTTCGGTAAGTAATTGTTTAAGTGCAGTTGTTCGAGGCTACGTGGCACGTACGACGAAGCGTAACTCGGCAAACTCTTCACGACTTAACTTTGGTGGGCATTCATCTAAAACTTGGCCAGGCACCTGAACGTCGCGTGACTTGACGCAAGCTATGGCTATAGGAACAAGCTGTTGGCTAGGCTGCTTCTCCACAGACATGAGCGAGCTAGCTAACCGATAAAGCTCGAGACCTAAATAGTGTGGTAGAGCAGGAAGACAAACAAACAACTTTCACATTTATAACAAATGTTATAAATGTGAAAGTAAATTTGTTTGTTACTTTCTCTTTTACGTTTAAGTCGGTGAACAGCAATTTAGGCGTAGGGATACATGGGACCACTGCACTAACCTGGAAATCGTTAAAAGAGAAATGTGAGGGCGAACTAATGGTAAAAGTAGTATGCGATACCTAAAGATTCACTTTTTTATTAGAAGTACAGCGACGTCGAATGCTTATCCGTCAGAAGAAAAGAAGTAAAGCTCATCACCATCTACCTAGTCTTTTTACCATCTATTTTGAGGTCAGCTTCCAGTACAACGATAAAGCCACTACGCAAAGTTCAGCAGCGACATCTAAAAGGCCGTCAGTGAAGAAATATAATCTGCATTATTATCTACAAGATGAGATGCAACAACTCGACTATAACCGGGCAGTAGACCACCAGTTACAAGACCCGTCTTATCAGTGGTTCTTCCTTCAAAATACTGGATAAGGCACTTACCCTGGATGTTGGTACCAGTATTTTAGATGGACTGACTGCTTGTCTGCCCATTGACACTCCCTGCTGACCCAAGCTAACGTGCGATGAATGATACTGTGGATTCATATCATATACAGCATAAATATCAATTTCCGCATCACCCTCATGTAGACTGGTAGATAATGCGCAAAACATTAAGCTCGCCGCTGTATTTTTCCCACGTTTTTATACACTCACTTTTCTTGTTTGTTTGTCGTTCCGTTTGAACTTTTGCAACTCAATTTTGAGGCACTTCCCGATAAGCTGGCAGGCTGAAATTTTGCACACGCTCTGAGTTTTGATGACAATAATATGACCCTAGAAAGGTCGCCGGAAGACGCTGGATGCAGGTCGCTTCCAACCGGTATGTCTGGAGATCAAAAGGGGAGGTCTATGTTCAGCAGTGGACGTCCTACGGCTGAGATGATGATGATGATATGACTAGCTAAGAAACGACACAACAAATCCAATATGGCGGCCTCCCCAAGATGGCGGACTGGCTGTTTGAAATCCACCCCCATAATATGGGTATCATATGAATGGGTGTGCTGTCAGGAATACTAAAAAAATTGTCACGTGACTTAAATCCAATATGGCGGACGTCCAAGATGGTGGACAGGCTATTTGAAATGCACCCTTATGATATGGATATCAAATGAAAGGGTTTGCTGTCAGGAGTACGAAAAAAATAGTCATGTGACTTAAATCCAATATGGCGGACGTCTAAGATGGCAGACTGGCTGTTTGAAATCCACGCCCATGATATGGGTATCAAATGAAAGGGTTTGCTGTCAGGAATACGAAAAAAATAGTCATGTGACTTGAATCCAATATGGCGGACGCCTAAAATGGCGGACAGGCTTTGAGGCACTTCCCGATAAGCTAGCAGGCTGAAATTTTCAGGGTAGCTTCAAATCCGATGAACAAAGACAAAAATAATAAAATAATTAATAGATTTAAAATAAAATCTAAAATACCACGTTTTTAAAATAAATGTGCTAAAAATAAGAAAATAACCCTACGGGGCTGAGAGAGGGGACACTCAAAACGTGGGGGCGTATCTTTGCAAGTTACACCCACGATCGATACACGTCATGTAAATATATCCCATAAATAATCCCTAAAATAATATATGCCCCCACGTTTTGAGTAGGTCTCTTAGCCCCGTAGGCTTATTTTCTTATTTTTAGCACATTTATTTTAAAAACGTGGGTTTTTAGGTTTTTTTAAAATATATTAATTTTTTCATTATGTTTTAATTAATAGCTAAGTACATCACAGCTTAGCACGTTTCTAGTGGAAAGGTAACCTACTTCACCAACAAACCGCACGCGTTGTTATCGTTGTTGTACGTTATGCTATCTCTTTCGTTAATGTTATGTTATTTTACTACTCTCATACTAAAGTACCAACTCTTGATGCTAATCTAAAAGGATGTTGCAAGTAAAGTACTTCAGAAATGTCACTTGGAATGAAATGGCACGCTCAATTTAAATAATGGGGATTGTCTTAATTTTTTAAACATTCGATTTTATTTCATTTTCTGCAAATATAGACCATTTTGAGAAACTAATTTGAATATTTTAATGATTGGCTCAATCGTTTTTTTATTTTTAATATTTTAATTTTTGAGGTAGGTGACGTCACCATTGGCCTACAAGTTGTGCCGTTTCCTTACTAGAGCAAAATTAAAAAACTGTCAACACAACGTCAACTGTCTAAACGTCACTTACATCCCGCTAGGTTACTGTTTACAAAACAAAATTACTCCTAGATGAACATACAAAGGAATCTAAGGCTTCTGAAATACTAACATCAAAGTGATCTTCGCAACAGTACATTGTATAAACCTTGCAACATTCCACAGCGTCATCACGACACCACTTTTCTCGCAAATCTTCTTTAGTACGAACAAAATGTTGTTTCGATTATTATTAGTATTATTGTTGCAAGTTGGGACAAAGCACTTCCTGTATTCTATTTTACTTGTAGTTTATGTTATATTGCCGATGCCGATTTAACAGATTTAACCGAGATTATGAAGCAATTTGCAGTTACAATAAAAACTTGTTTGTTTACATCTTTGACATTTACAAATTGACACTTGTCAGTGGCCGTCTGACATCCCTGATTTTCTCATCAGGGATGTCAGACGGCCACTGTGATGTACCAATATGAAATATTGGTACCAGTATGAAATATTGGTACATCGGTAAAATGTGTCGAAAATCAAATACGTATGAAAAATCTTTTTTTTTCTTTTGCTGTTAATAGAGTGCAAAAAAAAAAGATTTTTAGTAAGCAATATTCGATTGTAACTAAAGAAATAGATAACAGAGTACAGCTAGCGTGGAAGAGATATTGGTCACACAAGGTTGTCAAAAATCCTCGGGTTCCTCCCAAATCTAAGAAAATATTTGATTTCTTCATTTTATCTAAATTGACGTATGGATGTCAAACTTGGAGCATTACTAAACAAAATATGCGAAATCTAGAGCCCTGTCAACATAGCATGGAGCGTAGCATGCTCAACGACAAGTTAAAAGACAAAATCATACTAGAGACATTACTAAACCAAACTAAAATCAACGAAATCACACATTGCATAAGGAAATTGAAATGGAGATGGGCAGGTCATATGTTGAGGAGTACTAATAATAAATAGGCTAAGGACGTAACCAAATGGTGTCCAAGATATAACAAAAGAAAGAAAGGAAGGCAACGCCTAAGATGGGAAGACGACTTTCGAAAGATGGCTGGTGCTACTTTGAGGAGGATGACCCATAAACGGAAGGAGTGGCAAGCTACAGGGGAGGCCTTTGCGAAATCGAAAGACAATCTCAATATCGGTGTCTAATAATACATATATAGATATATAAAAGAAAGGGGAAAAAAATGTAAACTTACTTTTAATATTTTTGTTTTGTAAGATTGTTAAATAAAAGCTATAATAAAAATACTCGATTGCACCCTATAATTTGTTGTTTATTCTGTATTGTTGGTCAACGTCCAATCTTGGTTTTTTTTCTTGAGTAATAATCTTGGTACATGGTACGTGACACTGAAAACTGGTATGTATACCAGGAGATTGGTACTTATGCCTGACAACCCTGGAAAATACTTGTCACTTATTTTTTAGGGTTCCGCAGCCAATGGCAGAAAACGGAACCCTTATAGATTCGACATGTATGTCTGTCTGTCTGTTCGTCCGTATGTCACAGCCACTTTTTGTCGAAATTATAAGAGATAGCTCTTATAATTTCGACAAAAAGTTGAAACTTTGTAAGTAGATGTATTATGTGAACCGCGTTAGGACTTTCACACAAAAATAAAACAAAAATGGGGGGGTACCTCCCATACCTACTTAGAATTGAAACTCAAAATATTTTTTTTTCGCCTTACCCATTCGTGTGGGATATCTATGAATAGGTCTTGAAACATTTATTGAGGTAGTACTATTATTCTGTGATTGAGGTTACAAACATAATTATTTTTTTCTAAACTGAACAGTTTGCTCGAGAGACACTTCCAAAGTGGTAAAATGTGCCCCCCCCCCCCCCCCTCTGTAACTTCTAAACTAAGAGAATGATAAAACAAAAAAAAAAATTGATGTGCATTACCATGCAAACTTCAATTGAAAATTGTTTTGAACGAGATCGAGTTATTAGTTTATTTTTTTTAATAAATCGTAAACTGCAATTTACCTAGCAAAGTTACAACCAACTACAAGAACTTTACTTGCTGCTACGGAACCCTTTATGGGCGAGTCCGACTCGCACTTGGCCGGTTTTATATTTTTTATATTTTCTGTTTTCTGAGGCAAAGATACAAAACTGTGTACAGCCAAAGGTTTGAAGAAGGTGTTACACATTTGAAGGGCAAGGAAGGTCAAACGTATTTTATTAAAAATATCAATGAAATATGAATATTTTTCATTTTTAATTAGTACATAATGATCAGTAACGCTATTCCTCGAAATGGTTTTTCAATTACAGCATATTAAAAAAAATGAACAATGCCCATTGCTGTGACAGCCACGGGCATTGGACAAGTAAAATGGGAACAATATTTTTTTTCTTATTACTTTCAAAAGAATAGTGAAATTCAAAACCGGCCAAGTGCGTGTCGGGCCACGCACAGTGTAGGGTTCCGTAGTTGCCCATCAAAATACTTATGCGAACTAACTAAACTGGTTCGCTGAATGTAATTTTAAAAAGAAGAATTTTCAAAATCGGTCCAGGAGTCTTTGAGAAATCAGGGAAAATACATAAGAAAAAAGATTACGACGAATTTAGAACCTCCTCTTTTTTTTGAAGTTAGTTAAATAGTTGACGATAAAAACCTACCTATCCCCAAAAAAACATACCGTAAAAATATACCTATTGAAGCTGTAAAAATAAAGTTGACAAACTTACATTTGCAGTTGATTTATTGTTTCTCCGATACATTTTGTTTAAGAAAACATTTTACCCAAGTACATTTTATAAGTTGGTCGACTATTACTCGTAAAGTTGTAAAGCCTACTTAGTCATGATAATTTTCTTTTAAATTTCGTTATATATACTACTATTGTGAATTTTTTCACACCCCCAAACATAACCGTTTAGCTGGTAGAGGGGGGGGACACTCGAATCGAGCAAAATTTAGCACTTTAGAGCTTAATATTTCACAAACGAATTTTTTTATCAAAAAATTGTTAATGGAAACTATCATTATTTTTTAAAGGCCTATTTAATGATACCCCACACTAAGGGGTACGCGAGAAAAAAAAAATCCTCACTTTACGTGTAAGTACAGGAGGTACCCTAAAAAAAATATTTTACGAGATTTTATTTTACCACTTTTTCGGCACAACAAATCCGTATATTCACACCAAATTACAGCTCTCTAGTACTGTTCGTCTCTGAGCTAAACTGCGGACAGACGGACGGACGGACGGACGGACGGACATGGCGAAACTATAAGGGTTCCTTGTTGACTACGGAACCCTAAAAATGATAAGGTTATAATTTCATTTTTCATAATTTCATTTATTTATTTAAGTCTATAAAAGTTAAGTCTAGTTTTTAGTAAATATTTTACGGAAACGTGGAAGAAAATTTGTTTTTCACAGGGACACGTCTGAAAGGAAATATACAAGGAGTGTTTACCCTGTAATTTTGTCTTTCAAGGACGTTTAGTTAATACGAGTACATAAATAGTCGGTAGTAAGCGTTAGCGATGGCGATAAATATGTGTTGCGGGCAATTCGATAAGTCCTGGCACTATTAATAATGACCGGTCTGTATTAATAATTCTCGACCCAATTGGGCAATGTGATTAAAACAGCATTATTAATCACTTTTCCCAAAAACTAATAAAATAGGTGAACTTGACGCTCCGCGGGACGCTTCTAAATTCTGAGTGGTTTAAAAAAAATAACCTTGAAGGAGGTGGCGCCACCTCCTTCTAACCTAACCTATCCGAGTCTGGGTGCCCTACAATTCCTATAAGTAATTTAATAGCTTCCTTAGTACATTTATTAGTTCGTTGACATGATAATGTTATATCAATCAATTTATCGCATTGCCCTGCTAAAAGTAGAGAATTATTCATACAGCCCGGTCCAAGTGATAAATTCAAACATTCATTCAGCTATCTCAAACACTGACTTATTACACGGACCACGGGCCGTCAGGCATTATTAATAATGGCCGGTCCTTATTAAGAATGCCCAGTTAATCACGTTGCCCGTAACATATGCACTCAATTTAATATCGGATTGCGTCTGAATTTCCGATCAAATATTCATTGTGCATGAATTTTGATTATTCGCATCCCACAATTATTAAATCCCACAATTATAATACCTGCCTGCAGCGATGTTGATCGATCCCGGAGAATTATTAGACATGATATCGCATTGTTCGTGCAATCGCTTGCTACTCGTAATTACGATGAAATCCGAAGATCAGACTAACTACACCGATAGACTCATAAGTTCGACTTTGTTTGGGTGTACGGAAAGTTGAATTAGTGATTGGGTTTAGACAAATATAGTCACAGAGCTCACAATTGACGAATGATTTAACGTTTTAACTTATATTACAAATAAAAGTCTATTCGTCAAATTCTGGTAGCCACACACCATACTGCCTATTTGTCAAATCGGCATGATACTGCCAATTTGATCAGTTAGAATAGATCGTGTGTGGGCGTGTAATCCATCAAACACGCATGACATGCCAATTTGATAGGTCATCAAATCGATTTGACACAACGTCAAATCGGCAGCAGTGATGCCATCTTAGCAACTTTATAGCTAATTAGCTAATTTTATAAAGGTGCTAGAAAAGAACCTAAAAAGTGTAACTTGTGGCTAAACTTTTTAGCTACTTTTCTTTTCTAGCACCTTTTCATTTCATCATGAGACTTTCAAAATTAGTCAAGTATTAGTGTCCGACACAGAAGACAAGATAATGCAACAGTGGCTCATTCTGCATAATTAAAAATAAGTGGTGACACAACATTCCGGGTCGCTACTTGCCTACGTTTGGGCGCTCCTTGTGGTGCTCCACATCGCTGTCAATGTGGTGAAGTAGTCGACTGCCTCGGGACCCATGGCCTTTCCTGCGGCAGGAGTGCAGGTCGGTTAGCACGACAGCTTAAATGACATAATCCGTCGTGCTCTTGTCACCGCCGCGCCGGGGCGCCAGCCGTCGTATGACTATAATGCCATAGAGGTTGGGTAGGCCTTTGGTGTGGGATGCAACATGTGTCGATACCCTTGCGCCATCCCATCTTCCTAGTTCAGCGTGTTTTGCTGGCGCTGCTGCTGCAGGTGCTGAAAACTCCAAGCGGCGCAAATACATTGGCTTAGATAATAGTTATGTGTTTGAGCCGTTTGGGGTTGAAACTCTGGGGCCATGGGGTCCGAGTGCCCACAAGGTTTTTAAGGATATCGCCAGGCGTTTAGTCGACTCTTCAGGTGACCAGAGGGCGTATTCTTTGACGCCCTTTGAATGTTTTTTTTTTTCTTTTATCTATTTTTTTTTTTTTTTTTGTACATATTACTAGTAAGTTTTTATTAAAAGTTTGTACATATTAATTTTAGTCACATAAACATTATTATTCTTTAAAAACAATGGATTAAAAACATATATTATTATGTTTTCCTTAAAGTGGCATTCTGAAGAAAAAGTTCAGTTTTGGGTTTAACCAAAAAAAATTAAATACTTCCGGTTACAAAATATATCTGAGAACGCTACAAACGATGGTGCACGACCTCAAAGAGCAAAGAAATTCATTAAAATAAAAAAATGCTTGAAAAAAAATATCATCGTCGTTTTTGATACCGAGTCCGCACACGAAATTCCTGCTGTTAATTTTTTAACACCTTGTGTATTTAAATAATATATTTTGTCACCGGAAGAATTTCAATTCTTTTTTACTTCAACCCAAAACTGAACTATTTCTTCAGAATGCCACTTATTTATATGTAGAATGAGCCACTCTTGCATTATCTTGTCTTTCCACTCGGGACACTAATACTTGACTAATTTTGAAAGCCTCATGATGAAATGAAAAGGTACTAGAGAAAGTAGCCAATAAGTTTAGCCTCAAATTTTATAAATTGTAGCTGTCGTCACCGAATAATAGCCAGATCTAGCTATAAAGTTGCTGAGTTGGCATCACTGCTGCAGATTTGAAGTTGTACCAAATCAATCGTACGATGGGCATTATGGTGTATGGTGTATATGGAGGAACTGCCAATTTGAAACAATTGCAAGCGTCAAATCGATCGTACAATAGGCAGGATGGTGTATGGCTACTATTACATTGCACAAATATCATCACAAAAAATCATGTCTCATTCACGTCGTGATTACGCATTGTTTTTGCTCAGTGCTAATCTATGATTATTTTTCTTCAAATACCGTGAGTTTAATTCAGTGGCGTAGCTAGGCGGGGGCGAAGTTGCCCCTAGCCCTCGGCCGCACACCTGAAAACTCGCGCTCAGAGAATAATAAGAAAATATTTTGACAACAGCGATCACAAGTTTGCAACCAGTCAGTAATCCAGTACAAATTAAGCTCTACTAAGAAATTAACATGACCTACATTATATACGGGTACTTGTGGTGCCCGCTGAGTGGGAACTAAAAAAACCTAAGGGGCCTGGCAATGCTGATGTCGCGACATTCAAGTTTATGTCTCCACCTCCGGCACGGCACCTCCAAAGCGCGGGCGAGGCCCCATGTTGGATGTTGCAAGATAGCTTGGGTGTGTTTTATTTGTAACTGGAAACTAAAAGACTCAAGTAGGTCACACAAAGCTGTCGCTGACAATCACATTTAGTATAGATGACTTATATGTCCAAGTCATCTTACAACGAGAGGGCCTCGCACGAGCAGCGAAGCTAAGACATATTTTTCGTCCTGAAAGAAAAGGGCCCCGCTGATGCGTCTTGCCCTTTCTAAATTCGGTCTTACTACGCCACTGGTTGAATTTATCCAAACTTCAGCGATTCCTTTATGAGTCTCCACAAACAAAAAAACCACACAATATTGTCTGGCGGTTGACCCAATTCTTAGTAGATTGAAAAAAGTGCGCTCATAATACTCGTACAAGCGTTCGTATTGAACTCCTATTGTTGTGCTGCCAGTTTGAATAGACTGCGGCGTTGTTACTAGATAGATGAGAGGTCCTTTTTGCGTTACGCATTGTTATACGCTCGTTCAAAAATCGCATGTTTCATCTGAAAATATGCTTAAGTACTCTTGACATACAACATTGTATCGCTTACCCAGGAATATTAGGTAGAAGTTATGTGAAATAAAATATTACGTTGAACTAGCATTAGACTGCGTTGTGATCCGTGTAACGTTCGGTAACTATTCAAAGGGAAAGTTTTTAACGGGAATTAAAAAATATCTTTATGATCTGTTTTTTACCGACTTCAAAAAAAAGGAGGTTATCAATTCGACCCGTATGTATGTAATATTATCAGAACTACCCAATTTTCGTATATGTTAGTCTATATCAGCATCTGAACAAATGTACCAAATTTCATAAGTGTATGTATGTATGTATGTTTTTATGTTTGTGCACGCATATCTCCGGAACTACAAGTCCGATTTAAGTAATTCTTTTTGTTATATTAGGTATTGTTCAACTTAGGGTACACTGCAAGTTTCATCAAAATCGATTCAGTAGTTTTAGAGATATGGATTTTTTCGTTGTGACGGATTACAAGATTAGTGCACATCATGTAAGAAAACTTTGTATTTTACAAGAATTTGGGTTGAATATTTAATAAAATAAACTTAAAAAGATGAAATAAAAACTTTTTTAAAAAAAGTACCGACTTCAAAAACAAATACAAAAAAGTTTAAAATAACCTTTCTTTCGGAAGTCGGTGGCAATAGTCAATGAAATAATAAAAATCAAAGCCACCGACTTCCGAAAGAAAGGTTATTTTAAACTTTTTTGTATTGTTTTTGAAGTCGGTACTTTTTTGTTAAAGTTTTTTTTGTATATCAATTTATCTGTAAAAGAATAACAAATAGACATAATTATGAATTTTATTACTAACAGTACTGTTGCTTATTCCACTTTATCTCACCAAGGAGGAAGAAATCCGGTTTCTCAGAGGATTATGACCTCTCGATATCAGGGCACTCCGGCTGTGGGTAAGGTTACTTTAAAATAGTCACCAAAATCGCGCGGGAGCCTAAAACGCGGAAGTGGCCGTGAAGCGCCACATGCTGTGATGCTGGCCGCAATGTTATTTCTTTTCCCACTAATTCTAAATAGAATTCTGATTTACTAAATAGTAGATCAGATTCCACTGCGGACTTGCGGTACCCGGTGGTTTGATGGAGCAAAGCGGAATAATACCATTTAGAATTATTCCGCTCAGTTCTTCAGTTCCGTGAAGTCGAAATTCATAGGTACCGAATATGGTTTCCATTTCCAATTTCTATATTTTTTATGTTTCCTTACTACAGGCAGAGCCGTATAATTGACGTAGCAAGTAGACGTTCTCAGTAAGATAATGCTAATACGTATATTAATTGTTTGCCGATAATATTCTCCTCTAATTATGTGTAATTAGTATTATTCTCTCTCTGTATCTACTAACACAATCCTTACGTATTACACATAGATTCAGTTATCATATTGCAATGTAAGTGCCACTTGGGCACTATGTATATAATATATAACAAGAGTATCTACATTTGAGCTAGAACGTACGCTATTATATATTATACCCGTATAATTTAAGTACAATCTATCTTGATGCCCCTACGATAATTGCCAGAAAGCCGATTCCATTTTATTCAAGTATTTCGTTTATTATATTCTGAGTGCTGTAACTCATCCAATTGAAATAGAAAACGGGAATCACGTCAATTTTCCAACAAAGAAAAAACGGAACGGTACTTGAAATTGCGCGTACCATTACATTCGGCTGACATAACATTGTTCTGTGACATAAATATTGCCGTGAGCATTATATCGAACAAGTTAATTTACTACGCTGTAGATATTGAATTTATTACTTTGACAGTGACCCGAAAGTCCGGGGCTTATGATAAAAGTGCGCGCGCAATCCCGCAATCCCGCCAGCGCGCAATTAGCGTTACAATCAAGATTGCTTACGATAATCCCGCGATGCGGGGTTGTCAAAATCAACGCGTTTCGTTCCATTTCTCGCATTCGTTATTTTTATGCCCGCTGCTCCTAAACCTTTAGACTTTGTTACTCAAAGTTCCTTTAAAGCGAGGTTAAAACAATTTGGTCGTTTGAACTGTATACTTACTAAAGAAAAGTGAGCTACATTTGTGGAGCTTAGTCCGTGAAATTGTTAGTGCTTGGTGTAAGTGTTCGTTGCCATTGTGCCTCTGAAAAATGCATAATGTCACCAGCAGTGCACAAATATATCGAGTACTTAAATTGCAAAAATTGTTTTAACGTAGTTGCCACCATATCGTGTTATTGTTTTTTTCAACTTTCAAATGAGTTCAAAATCCACAGTGTTCCTTCAATAGTCTTTTACGTTCCAAGGTCACGGTTACAAGTTCGAAGTACAAAATGCCCGTGACGTACAACATTGTCGTGGTATAATATTGTATGATTGTATTTTTTTACACCATACGAATCCATTTTCATGTTGTTTTTTTTTTTAATAATACATGTTTACTGTTTTCGTGTTTAGAAAATAATATGTAACATATAAATGTTATTGGATCTTTTTACGTCGCGACGTATAGAAACCTAATCATGTCATTTCAAAGAAAATAAGTACCCAGACGTCTGACCTTAAAGCCATACAAACGGGAAAATATCAGTCTATTATATATACGACAAACAACCTCCAACAGGTATTATGTAAACAGGCATGGAATATATTAAAACATTTTTAGAATAAAATTCAAATCCATAATAAATTATTTCTTTTCAGGATTGATGGTCTAACAGACATTCATTTTATTTAGTATTTTTAATTATTATGAAAATAAATAAAATAAATCATGAAAACTTTAATCAAGTACTATAGTTTATACCAGATTTTTTTATGAACATTTCAGGTTTGATGATACAAAATAAAAATTCTGAGGTAGGTACAGTGAAGTACAGAAGTGCGAACGTCGTTTCTTTGCATAATAATTTTCCCGGACGCAATGAAACTCCACAGGAATTCTTATTGACGGTATCTCGTTGTTTTTTAAGAATGTTTTTACCTTGAATTTTTTTTAATTAGTCTATGGTATTTCGCATTGCATTTTGGTTTTTTTACGCTGAATTATGCGGTAACAATTTTAATAGAGAGTTTGTATTAAACTTTGGAAAGCACTAATTTGAATTTGGCAGTAAAAAAGGCAAAGTAAAAGTACAATATTACATTATTCACAAAGTGGAGAATTACGTAATAGCAAAGACATCGTTTGGCAAAAATCTATAATTTCGTTTTAAATCTAGATTTATGTAGTAACAGTATAAATTCTTCAGTCAGTGGATTTAATAAGACACCTCGTAGATATCTAATTCAAAATACTTCACTCAAATAAACAAATTCACTTCACACAGATCTTGCGAAATAATTCAAATGTTCAACCATTTCACACGAGTATTTTTCGAGGAAACCTAGACGGCTCCACACTCAAATTATCTCGCTACTTTAATATTTAAACTCACTTGGTGTTAGGCTAATCTATTGCCTAACAGTTTAACCATGCATTAGGGGGTTATTCAGGCAAGCGGAGGAGGGGAGATTCCTGTCATTCCCCTGAGAGATTACGTTGCATTTCGGCGATTAATTATACTAATGCTTTGCTTTGCTATTTCGGAATTATAACTTAGAACTAAAGGCTGCATACGAGTATTTAAATCGTATAAATAAGTTAGTAGATAGGTATTTATGGCATCAGTACACAGTAAAGTCAAATTTTAGAAAGAGACTGTCAAGAGTGGCAAAGACATCGCTCTACAAAGTTGAAATATGAAACTAAAAATTTACAAAAAGTTAAACAGTTGTTGAAGACTTGTCTAAAAAAAGTGTTACTGCTTATCGACCCTTATTTTGTCATTTTACAGTTAACAGTTTTTAGGAAAGTTTTCAGCAGATGTTTAACTATTTTGTAGTAAGCGCGTCAATATGGGCCAAAGCCTGCCAGGGTCGCGGGACTTACCAAGTTACCGTGACCCTAGAACGCAAAGGACTATTGAAGGACACTGTGGATTTTAGTCAGTACGAGTCAGACGACAGTTTCTCCCGTTCTGCCCTGGGTTCAGGCTTCATTTGATGATTTTATCACGAAAACAAAAGCCGGTCGTTATACCACAAAATATTTTACCATTGACTAGCACGAGTATTTTACCCCGTTTTGGTACGGATTGAATGAGGACTAAATTTTGAACACTTATAGAAATGTCCAAACATTATAAGTAAAAATCCGCTGTCTATACCATCGTCCTCAATGTGTCCTTAATGGTAGCCATACACCTTACTGCCTATTTGTCAAATCGGCATAATACTGCCAATTTGATCAAATAGAATTGACCGTGTATGGGCGTGGAATGCCAATTTGATGGCATGACATGCCAATTTTGATAGGTCATCAAATCGTTTTTGATACAACGTCAAATCGGCAGCAGTGATGCCATCTTAGCAACTTCATAGATAGTTAGCTAATTTTATAAAGGTGCTAGAAAAAAAGCTAAAAAGTGTAACTTGTGGCTAAACTTTTTAGCTATTTTTCTACAGAACGGTTAGGCCACGTACACACGGCGATTATTTTCCCGTATACCGTATACGAGATTTTATCGAATAGAGTTGACCACTTTTAGGACAACTTCGCACGGTACACGGTAAAATATTATATTTCTCGAACACGGGATTTTCCCGTATGAACGCCGTTTAAACTATTTTTAAGTTTTCATTTGTAAACTGTTATTACTGCTCTATTCGATAAAATCTTGTATACAGTATACGGGAAAATAATCGCCATGTGAACGTGGCCTTACCAGGAAAACTGAGGCTTTTCCCACATGGATCGCATGTACACTCGTAAAAAAAGAGTTATTCATTTTATTTTAAACCAAAATACGATTGAAAACTTGAGAGGTGTCAAGGGACCACGAAAGCAAGTTAAAAAAAGGTTCATGCGATTTTCGACCTTATTGACATTTATGCAAACACCTGATTTTAATGAAGGAGCAATGTTAACGAATGAGAATGTGAGAAAAACAAACTAAATTTTAAATGTCGATAAGGTCGAAAATCGCTTGCACCACTTTTTTTAACTTGCTATCGTTAAGCAAATGTTTTCCGACCTTCAAGCGATTTTCGACCTTATTGACCGATGCAAACACCGGATTTTAATGAAGAAGCAATGTTAACGAATGAGAATGTGAGAAAAACAAACTAAATTTTTAATGTCGATAAGGTCGAAAATCGCTTGCACCACTTTTTTTTATCTAATTTCGATAGTCTCATGATGAAATGAAAAGGTGCTTGAAATTGTAGCTGTCGTCACCGAATAATAGCTAGATCTAGTTGCTGAGTTGGCATCACTGCTGCAGATTTGAAGTTGTGTCAAATCAATCGTTCGATAGGCAGTATGGTGTATGGTGTATATGGACGAACTGCCGATTTGAAACAATTGCAAGCGTCAAATCTATCGTATCGATAGGCAGGATGGTGTATGGCTACTATAAGGCACGTTTCCATCTCACAAGTCTTGCATACAAGTATGACGTCACATTTGCATACAAATAGCATAATAATAAATATTAATATGTTTTCGAGAATGTAAAAATTGCACGCAGGTTTTACTTGCATAGTTCCCAATTGAGTAGGTTGACTTTTACTTAAATCAAAATGTACAAATTCAAACTGTCTCCTTGTACCTTGTACAAGTTTGTTACTAGTTTACAGGTTTGTTCAAGTTGCATACAATTTGCAACTTGTATGACAAGTAACTTTTTTATTATTTATTTCATTAACACATACAATTGCTATTACAAGTAGGTAATACCCAAGCTAACAAAAGTAGTCAAAATTTATTTTAGTTGTCTGCCCAGTCCCAAGTATAGTGTACTAGCTTCCGCCCGCGGCTTCGCCCGCGTGGTGTTTTGATAGCCTATGTTCTTTCTCAGGGTCTAAAGATTGTCTGTGCCAAATTTCATCAAAACCGGTTCAGAGGTTTAAGCGGGCAAGCGTAACAGACAGACAGACAGAGTAACTTTCGCATTTATAATATTACTAGTTTGGATAATAGACCAAGATCCCAGAGCCGCCAGACCGCGTCATTTTAGCAAATCTGAAATTTTGAGTATTTGTACTTTTAGTTCGCACGACCTCGCTAACTACCCCGCTTTCGAGCTAGTAAGTTCGCATCCTCAAAATTTCAGCTTTGCTAAAATGACGTAGCTCTGGGATGAGGGATCCCACAATAGTTTGACTGAACCTTAGAAGTCATCTTAAAATGTATTTATTTCAATCTTATTTTCAAATTGGCAAGCAAATTCTTTTGTTCCAAGGGTCATTATTTTCTTTGATGTAAATAAAATATTTATGAAGCGTGTTTACCACAACAAAGAAAAATCAAAATGTCACGGCCAGAAATAATCCTGGCGCCTATGTATTCCAGGAAAGTCAAGAACGGTGGGTTCTTTGTTAACCGGGTCATGATAAATTAAGAATTCATATTTGCTTATATAACTAATATTTTAAAACGCTTTTTTTAGTTTAAACCCTGTCTTATTTTAAATAGAAATAAAACTGTCAGTTATTTAAATGTATAAATGACAGAAAATGGTACAGTCAGCATCGAAAGTCGATGACCACATTCTGATTTTCAAAATGACTGTACATTATAATCACCCATAAATCGCTCAACAAGATAGGCGCCAGTATTGAATGAACATCATTAAAGTTCAAAATTAACTGAACACAACTGTCCAAAGGTCACTGAACACCATTTTGTCAAAAATTGCTAATCGTCACAATATCCGAAAACATCATTACATTGAGTTTTACAAAAGTCACTGAACAATTTAAAATGCTTGTTTTGGTTATCTAGTGTAATCACGGCAACATCCTAAAATAACTCAACATCATAAATAACAAAAGTCACTGAACATTATAAAATGCTTGTTTTAGTTACCTATTACCTACTGCAAAACGTCCAAAATAACTGAACATCATAAATAACTAAAGTTACTGAACATTACTTTGTTTCGGATACGTAGCGCTAGCGTGTAACCTTTTACTATCAAAAGTAGCTGAACTACAATCTTAGAAAGTGCTCGTTACTACTCGTATCTCCAAACTAAATCATTGTATCACTCGGGGACTGCCACGGTAATTCTATTGCATATCAATTTTAAAAAAATATCACCTACCGCGAATATTTCACCAGAATAACATTTATTTAAAATGTTTGTGGTGCGCTACTGCTATAAAGAAAAACACATTATGAGCAGTTCAGCTACTTTTTAACTGACTTCAAAATGAAGGAGGTTATCAATTCGACGGTATTTTTTTTTGTGTGTGTTTGTTACGCGATTACTCCGCCAATTGTGGACCGATTTTAAAAATATTTTTTTGTTCGAAAGGAGACACTTCAGGAGTAATCCCATTGTCTCCATGTCAGGATCTGATGATTGAATCCTAGAGAAATCGAAGGCAACCCTCAAATTTTATAGGCCCACATATCGTTTTTCGCCAATTTTATGGAGAAATTTAAGTATTTGCGTATGGCAATCATCACCTCATGTAGCTGAGCTGATGATGGAAGGTACAACTCCTCTAGTAAGGACTTGGCATCGACTGATTTAGTAAATTATGTTTGTGTTCGCATATCTCCGGAACTACAAGTCCAATTTAAGTAATTCTTTTTGTTGTACTAGGTGTCGTTCAACTTACTGCAAATTTCATCAAAATCGGTTCAGTAGTTTAAGAGATTTTAACGATGTTATTACCGATGTTACTGATAACAGAATTCTAGTGCTCATGTAAGAAAATGATGAACTCGTATTTGAGAGGAATTGTGGTTGAATATTTAAACTAAAAGAGTAAAATAAAAACTTTTTCAAAACAAATGTAACCGCCTCCAAAAACAACCACAAAAAAAAACTTTAAATAAAAAGTACCGACTTCAAAAACAAATACAAAAAAGTTTAAAATAACCTTTCTTTAGGAAGTCAGTGGCTTTGATTTTTTTATTATTTCATTGACTATTGCCACTGACTTCCGAAAGAAAGGTTATTTTAAACTTTGTGTTTGTTTTTGAAGTCGGTACCTTTTTTTTAAAAGTTTTTATTTTACCCGTTTTAGTTTATTTATTAAATATTCAACCCAAATTCTTGTAAAATACAAAGTTGTCTTACATGATGTGCACTTATCTTGTAATCCGTCACAACGGGAAAATCCATATCTCTAAAACTACTGAACCGACTTTGATGAAACTTACAGTGTACCCTAAGTTGAACAATACCTAGTACAACAAAAAAAGAATTACTTAAATCGGACTTGTAGTTCCGGAGATATGCGATCACAAACATAAAAACATACATAAACATATACATACATACACTTATGAAATTTGGTACATTTGTTCAGACGCTGATATAGACTTACATGTACGAAAACTGGGCAGTTCTGATAATATTTCATACATACGGGTCGAATTGATAACCTCCTTTTTTTTGAAGTCGGTAAAAAAGGGTAAAATAACCTTAAAAACTTTGCTTTCGGAAGTCGGTGGCAAAAAAGACAGTGAAATTAATAAAAAAAAGTCACCGACTTCCAAAAGAAAAGTTTTTAAGGTTATTTTACCCTTTTTTGTGGTTGTTTTTGAAGGCGGTTACATTTTTTTTTAAGTTTTTATGATAGTAAAAGGTTACACGCTAGCGCTACGTATCCGAAACAAAGTAATGTTCAGTAACTTTTGTTATTTATGATGTTCAGTTATTTTTGGTCGTTTTGCTGTAGGTAACTAAAACAAGCATTTTATAATGTTCAGCGACTTTTGTTATTTAAGATGTTGACTTATTTTAGGATGTTGCGGTGAATACACTAGATAACCAAAACAAGCATTTCATATTGTTCAGTGACTTTTGTAAACCTGAATGTAATGATGTTTCCGGAAATTATAACGATCAGCAATTTTTGACAAAATTGTGTTCAGTGACCTTTGAAGAGTGGTGTTCAGTTAATTTTAAACTTTAATGATGTTCATTCAATACTGGCGCCTATCTTGTTGAGCGATTTATGGGTAATAATAATGTACAGTGATTTTGAAAATCTGAATGTGGTCATCGACTTTCGATGCTGACTGTACATTACACAAAAATGGTACTAGTCTGTTAAGGTACTCGAGATTTAATACATTCTGTCACATTTTACATTTGGCGTACAAAATGTAAGATGTGTCTTTCTACAAAAACAGGACAGTAAAATGAAGTTGGATAAATAAAATCAAATGTAATATGCAATCACAACAATAAAAGATTATAAATCAATCAAGATGTCAAAATAAGATTCAATTAATGCGTTGTTATAAGTGCTTTAGGCTATGTGCTATATGTTATATGCTACAAAAAAAATAGCCATAGATTTTTAATTATTTATTTTTGATTATTATAAATTCGCCCCACTTTTTTCCGCATTAAGCAAAATAATTAAATTCAGCACAAAACTACCGAAAACGAGGACACAATGTGGAATCTGTAGGGCAATGGGCATTGTTCATTTTTTTTAACATGTTGTAATTGAAAAACCATTTCTAGGAATAGCGTTACTAATCATTAGTAACCAATCAAAAATGAAAAATGTTCATATTTGATTGATATTTTTGATAAAATACGCTTGACCTTCCTTGGCCTTCAAATGACGTTATTTTTGGCTGTACCGTTTTGTATCGTTGCCTCAGAAAATAAAATGTAAGTGTCAAGTGTCAAATTAAAAATGTCAAAAATGTAAACAAAGAATATGTTTAGTTTTTTATATATTTTATGATTATTTCTGCAACATGCCTCATAATCTCTTTATAAGATTTGCGAGAAAAGTGATGCCGTGATGTAGGCGTGTAATATTGCAAGGTTTATAAAATGTACCTACTGTTGTGAAGATAACTTTGATGTAAGTAAGATATCAAAGCTTTAGATACCTTTGTATATTCATTAAGTTAATGCTAAAGTATTACTCAGGAAAGCGAACAATAATGTCACCGCGTCGACGACTTTCCGTTTTAAAAAACCTTTCAAAAAAGATTTCAAAAATTTATTGTATTTTTATCGTAGGGGAGGCCAGGATTCTTATTTGCAGTTACTCGAGCATCATGGCGACCTATTGGATTTGAAAGAATATTTCTTTATAAGTTTCTTACAAGTTATCTATTTTAGTGGGGGGAGGGCGTGTAAACAGTTTTAAAACTGTAAAAAAAAAACAGTTGTACAGAAGTACTCGGGAGCGTCAGCTATTTACAGTGTAAACGCGCTTTTCTTTTTCTGATAACCAATACATATCAATCGGACGATTAACTCGAGGGGGCTGTCCGTGGCAAGCGGTTGAAAATCTAAGAAGTGTCGTATTAAAATGTCTGACGATTTGGATGTGGCACAAAGTAATAATTCATATTTCTATTGGTAAAAAAACGTTATCTCGAAATACTCGAGCGCGTTCCATTTTTTTTTTAATTGAAAGTTTTTCATGGGGCGATGTCGGTAGAATCACGGAGAAAAGGTGAACTACCTGTTAGTTCGCAACTATCGGTCGTGATTTAATGTCCGCCATCTTCGATGTACAGACGCCAGCACATCAAGCTACCACAATCTGTCAGATTTCTTTAATAAAATTTCAACCTTATCACAAGAGTAGAAGGTTAAGGTTTGTATGGTAAAATCTGACAGATTCGGGTAGGTTGACCTGCTGGCATCTGTACATAATGATATTCAATTTTTTGAATGTTATTAATCTACGTTTTCGCAATCTGACTCGCTCGAGTATTTCTGTGGATAGATTTTTTTTACTAATCTGGCGCGTTCTCCCACACAAACCCGACCATATGAAGGGTTGATACTTGGTACAGGTACATTAGAGGGTGCAAGAATTCTCCTTTATAATAATCTGATGCGTCAGTCTCATTAAAATTCCCTTCCTGGGCTCTCCGACTAAGGATGCTATCTGACGTCTACTATCAAGAGAAAGTGACGTTGTGTTGTCAGGCAGTTTTTTTAAATTATTCACTGGTGAGGCAATGTCACAACTATTTGGTCAATCGTGACGTCAGCTACCTCAAAAATTAAAATATTAAAAATAAAAAAACTATTGAGCCAATCATAAAAATATTCAAATTAGTTTCTCAAAATGCTCTAAATTTGCAGAAAATAAAATAAAATCGAATGTTTAAAAAATTAAGACAATCCCCATTCACGTAACTAAAGTGCTGTTGCAGTGCAGTTGCAGTTAAATTTCGATCAAAACAACGCATTTCGTATTCTCTGTCGCTGTCAGACACGCTCGCGTCAAGTTCGCGTCACGCGTGCGTGTTTTGGATCTTTGGATCGCAACATGATCGATATTCTACTATTCGTTTGACGTTTCAAAATGACAGTAAACAATTCGATCAACGTGCAGTTTTAATGTCATATTCATTGAAATGTTATCGATTCCATTCAATTATTCAGTGGCCAATTAATTTTTCTCTCCTGGTTTGATTGTCGTACAGTTGACGTGCAGTTCACGCGCAAATTACGCGCCGATCGAAGATTACATACCGTTTATCACTCGAACGTGAACTTAACTGCAACTGCACTACTACTTCATCGGCGCGTCATAAAATTACGTGAATTAGCCTTCTGAAAGAAAGTACTAGGAGAACAGGATCAAAAAGTTTTGATTTCACTGTACAAATTACTTATTATTTCACTGTATTAAACTGTACAAGCAGCCATTGCAAAAGAAATCTTTAGGCCTATTTTTACTAACTGAATTCAGATAGACATTCAAAAATCTAAAAGTAGGAATACTTTAATAACAAGTAGTACGTTCCTAACGGATAATAGGGTAGTTTCCAAAGGTCAAAATCCTAATTACATTCTATTTAGTCCGCATTTTAGATTTAAAAAAAATTTTGGACACGATTTTTTTTTTTTTCGATTATACAAAAAATAACAAAGATACTATTGCCTATTTAAGTTACCTGTGACGTCACCCTGCGCGAAAAATGCCACGCATCGTGACGTCACACGTAACTTTAATAGGCTATATCTTTGTCATTTTTGGTCTAAATTACAAATAAAAAAATACGTATCCCTTATTTTTGAATAATCTAAAAGACGGACTAATTATATTTTTTTAGGCAACTAGCCTATTCCCTATCACCACGCGCATAGATATAGTTTTCTCGTAGACAATACTTAACCATCAGTAGATAAAAATAAAAAACCATTCAGACTTGCATCAAGACAATCTTCTTGCACTACTTAGGCTTCATAGTACCTACAGCACAACTTCCGCAATCTCGGCAAAAATTATATCCGGTTGTCAGCTCCCGACCTATGCGACAGTCACTGATTTCCTGAACCAACTACAACATCTTGCCTTCCAGTAGTTAATTATAAATCAATATCACCGCGCCTCGAATCCCAATTAATTAAATCCATAATGAAATAGGGTTAATTTATAATTGATGACAGTCTATGTATGTATTTATACATACTAAGTACTTAATAGATCGTGTTATATTAATTTACAGGGTGTTGGTTTTGTTGGCAGCACATGAATACAAGAGTCGTGATCTGAAGTGTCAGGAAACTTCAAACTCCGATTATTTCTTCATGTAGCACGATATATTTAAAATGTCTTCAGCTTAAACCACGTTAATTTCATGATATGATCGATGGTATCGCAAACGTTACTTTGGCTGTATTGTTTGGGGCATAGGAGGCACGAATGGCAGGGTAAGTCACAGTTTCACATCTTGATCCTGCTATTAAAAAAAAATTACCCACCGACATATCCTTGTTTTACCTAAATGGTTTTACATTTATATATTTCCATCCAGGAGCTTTCAACTAACTAATCGTGGCCATGACAGATAAAAGGCAATTGAATTAATACCCTTTTGGACACGTACTGACTAAAATCTAGCTAGCCTTTGACCCAGGGCGCGAGGACTCATTTGATGATTTTACCTCCTCAAGACTAACCCAACCAACACAAAACAGTTTCTTGTGTAGAAGTTCCAGTTCCTTCTCGATGAGTTAGCTCCATCTTTAGCCTTATCTTTATCTCTGGACTAGATTAAGGCCAAGAGCAAACCCATAAAGAAATAAAATAACAAGGTGGTACATACAGGAAAATAGGCTCTCGGGTGTTATGTACTAAATGGATGATGGAATATTTAGTATCCTGCCACAGTTCACTCAAACAAGTTCCTCGTTGTGACTGAAGGAACATTTCCCTTGGAAATTATATTTGAAGGTAAACGTAAACAATATCTTGGCTGAATTAGCATAACAACTTGGGGTATATGTCTCAAGTTCGCACTCCACATAGATAACAGAGAACGCACCTGCACAGAAATGTTTTTGTTCCATTTAACCCTTACTTCGCCGCGTTCATCTTAATTCTGGCAACGTTCGAGCTTATTAGGAGCAGACTGATAATGTGATGAATAATTTACGGAAACATTATTTTATATTAACTTCTTAATTCGTTTAAGTGGGTTTGCCGGAAATGATGAAACTTGTAAAATTTCTAAAGACAAAACTTTGTATTAGTGTAATTGGAAACAGAATTTACAAAAACAATAAGAAATGCAGTGAACTACTTGTTATTGGCGAAATATACATAACACAGGAAACCTGCACATAGGCATAGTAAAGGCCCAATACTGCAGCCTCCACCTATTCAGGATGCTGGCCATGTAAGATCCAATCTGTGATTTACACAAACATGTGTTCGAGCTACAGATTTGTGTGCCTAAGTAATTGCTGCTCTCACAGAGAAACCTGGGTTTTTAGGTCTATATACCGTTGGGCTTGACTGCAGGCACCCCTTCACTGTTTGTTGATGTTGTAAGGGACAGATAACCCGAGAACTGATTCACAATTAATGTCGATAAATGGTTTACAAAACGATGTTACGTCGCAGTATTGGTTCAAATATATTTAGGTACCAACAAATACTTTAGTACGTAAATTATATTGCTAATGAGGAGTGTGAACTACTCAAAATTCTCAGAATTATTAAATAAAAATATAAAATATTCGGTATAAATTATATTATTATTAACCGATTACGTACGCTTACGCTTAGCTCTTTCATTCAAACACCGCATCAGATTTTAAAGCGGGTTTCAATAATTGACAGAGTGATAAAAGAGAAATGTTTTTTTTTTATGTGTAATATTGCCCTCTCGCGCCCAGCATTGGTCGCGGCCATGCTGTGGGGTGAGACGGAGTGGGAAGCGGTCGCCTCCTTCTGCGAAGCAGTAATTCTCGTGAAGGAGGAGGCGGGCCGCGAGCGAGAGAGGACAGTGTCCTCCCTTCGCCCCACCCGCGGTAGTAGACGCCCACGGCGACGGACGTCGCTAGATGATCTCCGGCCACCGTAGGCGCGGGCATGCGGGCAGCGAGTAAAGGGCAACTCGCTGCCCGACCATGGACCATGCCCGGGTCGACGGCGCGTTGTGTCCCACGCGCGCCTCAAAGAGCGTCAGCATAATGACGGGGCCCCCCTCTCAGAGGGCCAAAGCCTGCCGGGGTCGCGGGATTATTTCCTTACCGTGACCCCGGAACAGAAAGGGCTATTGAAGGACACCGAGGATTTTAGTCAGTAGAAGTCTGACAGTCCCTCCCGCCCTGCCCGGGGTGGGAGGACTCATTTGATGATTTTAACACGCTAAAAAAAAAAGTGTAATATTGTAGTCATTATGTATAGGTATAAAAGTATTTTTAATATTCAAATTATTCGATATACGCAAGCACCTCACTGACAAGTGGTCTAAAGTGGGTGCGAAAGCACAGACTAATTTATTTCAAGCAATAAATTAAAAGTTGTAGAAAACTTTGCTCCTTAAAATGAGAAAATATCTTGTACCTACAAACGGATGTTATCAAACATTGATAGGTACTCACCAACGTTCTAACAAAACTCACTATGTTAGAAGTATTTCTTTGCCGCCGTATCTAGAAAAATATTGGATTAGTTTTCTCGTTATAAAATTTTATAAAGCAATAAAACTCGTCGGGATCAGATAAAACGGATAGTTATTACTTTTGATTTATTGCCCTGAATTCCTGCGCTTATGTATCCGAAGGTATATTATCATTTTCAGGGTGTCAAACACGCAAAATATTTATATGATGGGGATCAAATTACCGTGTATTTTAGGGGCTGGTTATGTTTTCAGGAATGGATTTATCTTAGTACCTTCATTTCAACTATTTCGACAATTTATGGACTTTTGAGGTTTTAACTACACAAACTGGAAAAACGGAACAAACATTTGGTTTTAAAGGTTCCTTTAGATAATTTTTAAACCTTTAAAAGGATCTTGGAACTCTGTCAGTTAATATGCTACAAGATATAAAAATCAAACAGCGCTACATTCTAATTGAAAACCCCTTTTCTTTTTATGGAGTTCGTAGTTTATAGGCACTTAAAGCGATACTTTCGTGAACGTTGTTTCTGTAATAAGAGTTATATAACGACCCAATGTTATTCGTTCCCTCCGAGATTATTGGCGGAGCGTAAGGTTGAGGCAACTTGTTTATTTTCTTTCTTAGCGTGTATTCTGTGTATAGAAAGGCTTCAGCTTATCGCCAGCGGCCAGCCGGCTTCATATGACTCGGCCACCACACGCCCCTATTCGGGATATAAATCATGGGAAACACACATTTCCTTTCCACAAAATGCTTAGGGCAAATTCTACTTTCTTTGCAACGTTATTGATAAATAAAAGCCGATTGTGTGTATATAGCTGTAAAGCTAATGATTTTTTTGTCATTAATGGACATGGCTTTTTGGCGCGGCTCCACCCTTCCGAATGGTCTGACACAAGTCGTTTGCCGAAGTTGATGTTTGAACAAATAACACAGCTAATAGGGACAAATCGGTATTTCCTTTGCTTTGTCTACTACAATGACAAAAGTTTTGCACGGGAATTAATTCATTTTACTACTTTACTTGAAAGATGACCCACCCAACTCAGTGAAACATAATATTAAAGAATAAGAAGCACTAAATAAATTATATCACGAAATTGAATAAATGGGAACGTCTCCCGACGCACAGTCGCAGTTGAAGTTTAACGAGTTTGAGGATTTTAACTAAATCACAACTGAAACTTTGCTGTGAGTACTTTCAGCAGTTGCACATTTCACAACTGAGAAAATATGGATTATATTTATGTATTATCTATAATTATATTCATGTTCTATAAGAAAATGGACCTCTTATTCTCAACGTCCTGTGTTCCCAACAAACTTACTATAACATTAAAGCGCAAAAGTAAAAGGTTTTCCTCTTTCACGCTAATCCCATATTTTAAATCGGACGTTAGTTTATTTTACATTCCACTTAGCTTTCAAGAAAGATAAACAGCCAGCTGAATGAGGTTACTTGCCTTTTTAACATGAACTTTTAAATGATTAAATTGAAATATACTTTGACAGGGGGAAATGGAAACTTTATCGCCCTCCTAAATTCCTGCATTCAAGAAAAGTTATGGTCGACTGTTCGTCGCGAAAATTTTCGGAAGATTTACAATAGTCGGATCTCCAGTGTGTCTATGGTAAACGATGAGAGTACTCCCTAACAAATTGAAAATCAATGAACCGCGGAATTCAATTTGATATTGAAAGCCATCTCTCACGTAGCCCGGCGGGCGCGGGATGGGTGGCGCGGGCGCGGGCGGCGTCACAGAGCACTTCTCGATATCTCTCTCTTTGACTCCGTTTTCACACATAAAGCCATACATTCAAAAGACATTCAACTCCACAATTTAGAGGTATTCAGCACGTGGAGGAAGTAAATATTGAACAAAAGATGATCGAATTACATTATTAGCTTTACGTGAACAAGTAGCGTTACGTGAGAGTATTGACATTCCGGGCTATTTTGGGCGAGGTAAAGCAATATTATGCGTGTACATAATTCCCCCTTTGAACATGAGACAAAATGGATAAAAAAGGACGGATTCAATAAAAGACATAAAAATACGTGACGCCTTTTGTAAAGCAATCATGCATTTGGTGAAGAACGAGGTATACCCGTCAACCGTCTTTATACAATTACCAAAATTACAATTCCTAATCGAGTAATAAAAGCCTTAGCTCTGCATGTGTTCTGAGTTTAAAATAATGGAAATGTACTTTCTTGAATTCTACTCCTGAACATTATTAAAAAAAATCTTGATCAAAACATCATGCAAGCGCACTTTCAAGTATAAAACCGCGTCGTATACAATTAAAAAACCGTAGTTAATATCAAACTGCACAAAACACGGTTCTATCGGGACCGTATCCATTAAAGTGTGGAACGATATAATTTGTACACAGAAGGTACTGGGGTTCATAGCTGTTAAGTTAGAGTGGTTACTGATAAGGCGGCATAAGTCTTTGTTACTGTATAATTAAACGTAATACTTCGTCTGTTTCTTGTGTTTACAGTGACTTATCACGCAACGGATTGAAAGACTTTGTGTAGTTAATAGGTAGCCAGTTGTAAAGTTGTCTGCACGTTCATTAGAGTTCGGAAGTAAAATAAAAGAGAAATGGAGCGGATGTTTACTCGCTGACATTAAAATTGTTTGTGTACCACCGACAAGTGGTCTTGTAAGCTCTTATAATCTAGTGAGCATCTTGACATTTTGAATAAAATTGTTCCAAGAAACATCTATGTTTACCCTTATTATCCTACTTCTTACTAATGTTATAATGCGAATGTTTGTATGTATGTGTGTTCTATATTCACGTCAAAATGGCTGAATCAATTTCAGTTATTTTTATGCAGTGATTAGGTGTTACGGACGCTATAGACAGTTAAAGGCTAAATGAGGAGGAAGGGCGAAGTTGTGCAAAGTTATGCACAACAACTAATAATTTCATAAACAATACAGCTGCTATAATTCCATTTTTAATGTTTTAGGGAATAAAAGATATTTTTAATAAACATCCATTTTATACAGAACGGTACTTTGTTGCCGTTAGCAAAGCACCTAAATAAATGAATATAATTTGTTAAATGTTGGTTACGAGTTTCATTTCAGAGTTGTAATGACAGCTTGGAGCTCCACTCAAGGTAATGCCTTCGCAAAGTGATTTATGTGCCATTATTGATAATGGACAGGCAATGCGAAAAATGTCCAAAACAACTGGGAAAAATAATAAAGATTGTTAACATTATTATAGGATATTACCCCCTGCTGGGCTGAAGGGGGAAAACATAGTGCATTAGCTGCTTGTCAGCCGCTGAAAGGGTTAAGTGGGAGGGAAACGGTTAGGGTGATGTCATAAGAAGTCCGTATGTTTGGTTTGACATTCAGAAGTCGGTTAGTGATTTTATTTGTAGAGCGAGGTTTGCGTTACCCACATTTACTTTATTTTCTAACGTAATGGCAATATTTCTGTTTTTCGATAAAAAATTGCTACTACTAAAATTAATTTTGTGAAAATTACAGTTTATAGTTTTAAACATGAATTTATTTTTATGTTGCCAACAAACGATATGGAACTTTATAACTTTGGAAAAAGGATAATGGATTACATGTAATTAACTTTTTGTTTATTAATGTCAGCATTTGGGAACGATAGGTAATCATAACGAAGAAGAAACACCCAATATTGATTTTGATATGAAATATAATTAATGTTTTCTACAAAGGTATTGTTTTCATGTTTCTAATTATTTCATACTTTTTTTTAAATAGGATGTCAGTGTACCGGAAACATTAATTACTCAAAATGAATAACTTCTATGTTCGACTTTATACAAAAAAAAACATACCTATAATTCTTCCCAGCATTTAATACGCACTATGCGTATATAGGCCCTAATGCCATAATTATTACTTCTTTTCCTTCAAGTTTGACGTCGAAATGATCAAGTGGGTCACATTTCTAGGCGACGTAGCCGTTATTGCATCCACTCGGATGATGGCAGGAGATGTCGGCTCCTCCTATTCAAAAAGAATTCCCCACCCAAGATATAATATGTGTTGCCATTCTTCAAAGAGGTTCCATGTTTTCATCTCTGCTTGAATTACGTGTGAATTGCTTTTAAAATATGAAAATAGTCGACTTTGAAACAGTTTTCAAAGAATCTCCTATGCGTACAACGAAAGGTTCTAACAATAACAGAGTATGGAAAAATATGGCATATTTTTCTTAGAAATATTTTCCTTACATTTCATCACGTTGTCCATTTCCAATCAATCCCAATTATTTTCCAATGATCGGATTTTGATCATATAACCCTCCATTGTATGCCAGGCATCTTGGCAATATAATGTTTTCTCTTTTCCCTATGGTTTGCTTGCTATTTCAAATATTTGTGTAGGATAAGGTAACCGCTCACATCACAGTCTTTCCGAGCTCAGCCCCTTATCGAATGATCTCGCATCTTTGAACCCCCTGGATATTTCACGGGTTATTATCCTTTTGTTTTAAATATTTTATATAAATATTGAAGAGAGCAGTTTTGGCGCGTGGTATCGGCCCCAACTTACAAGTTATAGGTCGTGAATTCGAATCCCGCCAGGTCCATTTCTTTGTGTAAATTATTTCAGCACCATTGCTCAAGAAAAAAATCTAAGACGTATGTGGCATTTACCAACCCGCACTGGGCCCACTTTGTAGATTATGACCCTGTCGCAGAAAGGTGGCTTATCTCCCAGTAGTGAGAATATAATAGACTGATGATGATGTAAATATTAAAATTCTAAACTCGACATGAGTGTTTAATAATCGCATGATTCAATTATCTGCTTATTCATACGGCAATTAAACTTCGAGTGGGTTTAGTACCTAAGTCGTTAGCAACAACAGGGTCTAGCCTTCGACTGAGTTTCACCGCTGCCTTTAGCTAATCTGTAAATCGCTCAAATGTGCGGCTGAATGCACATAGATACGTCATATTCACTGGGAGATCAAATTTTGAAACCGGTTTAGCTAAACTAGGTACCTGAAGAGAAGAATTAATTTTATACGACGTCAATTGATTCACGTAGAAATGATAGCGTCATCAAAAATTATTAACTTAGTTATCGACGAAAATACACGGCCATTTTCTCGGCAAGGGATAAAGTAAATTGAATTATGTGATCGGGAATTGATCCGTATTATGAGAAAGACGGATATCTGAATTGAATATTTTCAGGTTACATAGTTAATCCTCACTATTAAGGTGGGATAGATGATAGAGATTGTTGTTTATTCCTAATTGTTTCCGGATACTTAATACGACACAAGTTTCCATACAAAATAATATTCTGCATACCTAAATGTTTTTAATATCCATTTGCCTGACCGGTTTCATTCAAATTATACAATTTTTTAAACCTATGGAAGTAAACAAAGTGGGATAATAGTTCACGCAAAACAAAAATCTGATCAGACGAACAAAATTCTCACAATTGCAACATTTATTTTAAAATCCATTTTAGACTAAGGCTTTCTGCACATTTAAATATTCTACCTCTGTTAGTTTTGTACAATTCATTGAATAGAATAGAATAAAATTTTATAGAATATTTATTTATTTGCACTGACTGTTAGGTTTTAGAATTTAGGTTCAGAAAAAATAATTGTACTTCAAAAACATTTCGACCAAATCGCACTTAACTATTTGCGGGCTTAAGTCTATACAACAGACATTTTGTACTTCCTAATACTCATTTCCGTATCTAAAGCCCGGCTTACGACACTTTACAGGATCAGCAAAGATACAATTAGTACAGTAAAAGCTAATTGAAACTACATCTGGCCGAAGAGGAGATACAAAGTTGATACAATCTGTGTCCGATGTAACGACAGATTGCATACCGTCTATTGGCGAATGCACTGCCTATTGGATATTTGCTATTTACTATTCATCAATACAAATAGGTTCGATGAATGGCTATCCTGTTATAAGAAATGATAAGAAGCCTTTGGACCAGGACCTTGTTATTATTATTTTTTGTATCAGTGGACTTTTTTTTAGAAGACAGGATGAAACTATTGTCACCATTTCAGTAACGATTAACAACAACAAGTTCATTCAATGAGTTAATTTAAAAATGTTCCAACAAAAATACATTTCTGTTGGTGTAGTACTCGTAGCTGTAATTCGTAGCAACTCGTAGCTGTTCGTAGCACAAAGGCCTGTTGCTACGAACAGCTACGAGTCGTTTTGTCGTTTTTTTATTTATTTATGGACACTTTTCTCCGGCCACATTAAGAGACCCGACTTCACCCGAGGACTATAATACGATTTGCTCTTCTTGGAAAATAGTTACTATTAAAAATTCATAGTGACCTTTTAGTAGCATGAACTAAACTACAATGTTCCCGATGACTTGCTTTGATCAGCCAACTGTACATAGCCAGGATTGAATGTAGATTAGAGTTTGTAACTTCGTAAAAAGTACGTGTACAAAGGTACAAAACTTTCTTGTTTTAATCAAACTTGGCGAAGTTGGATTCGGTTTGGAAAGAGAAATTCTTGGTTTTTACGAGAGCTTAAAATAACAGAAACTACTGAAGATGTTACCTATTTGAAACGTAAAAGTGGATGCACAGGGTTACAAGTTCACTCGCAGTTTTCGTTTGAATTAAAAATCTTCTAAATGTTCTTAACACTGATTTTTAACCGACTTCAAAAAAAGGAGGAGGTTCTCAATTCGGTCGGTATGTTTTTTTTTATGTATGTACATCGATTACTCCGAGGTTTCTAGTCCGATTAGTGTCATTCTTTTTTTGTTCGATGCAGTATACTTTCAGTGTGGTCCCATAAAAATTTCATCCAATTTGGTTCAGTACTTTTTATTTTGTGAGCATTTTTATTGATTTCGGCTACTTGGATGACATGACTTTTTGCATGTTTGTTACGCGATTACTCCGCCAATTGTAGACCGATTTTCCAAATTCTTTTTTTTTGTACTAGGGATCGTTCACCTTAGGGAATACTGCAAGTTTCATCAAAATCTGTTCAGCAGTTTTTGAGATAGGGAATTTTATTAGCATGTGTACATGAGCGATGTTAATACCGGTGCCACGGATATAAATTCTAGTGCACAGAGTGCACTTGTAAGGAAATGATGTATTTGACAAGAATTTGGGTTGAATATTTAAACTAAAAAGAGTAAAAAAAAAACTTTTTAAAAAAAATTTAACCGACTTCAAAAACAACCACAAAAAAGGGTAAAATAACCTACAAAATAACTTTTCTTTCGGAAGTCGGTGGCAAAAAGACAACTAAATAAAAAAATAAAGCCACCGACTTCCGAAAGAAAAGATATTTTGTAGGTTATTTTACCCTTTTTTTGTGGTTGTTTTTGAAGTCGGTTAAATTTTTTTTTAAGTTTTTTTTTCTCAAATTTCATGATGATTTTATAATATCCAACAAAGTAAAATACGTATTACAAAAAACTAAAAATTTACCAATATTACAAACTAAGGGCGACTTTCACCAAAAGTTAAACATGTTTAAAATTTTATTTAGTGTCAAAATTCAATACAATTTTGACATTAAATAAAATTTTAAACATGTTTAACTTTTGGTGAAAGTCGCCTTTAGTATTTACAAAAGATACTAAATTAAAACTAAGATTATATTGTTTGAAAAAAGGCAGAGACACCGCATCGCATTTCTAGATTTGTAATCTAGATATAAACGCTTAGTCGATACATTAAATTAGATTATTTTATGATATTTCAAAAACGTACATACACCATTGAATTGAACGGCGAATTATTAATATTAATGCGTAAAAATCGTCTTATTAACTCAACACAAGATAGAGCCGCATTGTAAAATACCATCATTGTATATTGTAAACCATTTATCTAACTTAGCTTAATATATTAAAGTAATAGCTTACAGTACAAGTATTACCTGCGACGATACCCAAACGATTATTTTTAATTTCCCTCGGGAACGTTTCTTCCGCTTAAGCGAGGAATCGATTTCAATCTCAGTTAAAAACTTTTTGTAAAGTAACACCAAAATTCCGTTAAGGAGTTTTCCAGAAACACAATAGGTATGTAGATACATACCTATACCTATTGTGTTTCTGGAAAACTAAACTGTTTCATATAAAAGAATCACATTGTATACATGTATTCTGTATACAATTTGATTCTTTTATATGAAACAGAATTTGTAAATTATCTGATCTGAATATTTAAAGAGACGAATTGTAATAGAGCACTAGCTGTTTTTCATGAAAATATGATTAATTTTGAAGTTAAATATACCTACCAAAACTACTAATATTTTTGAACGCATAAAAAACGCACTGTGTACTTATGCATTATGTTTTTAAGTTCGCAACATTGTTTGTTAAGTAAGACAATATTATGAAGTGTTTTTCAGTCTTACTCTTATTTTCTTTAGAATAAACGTTGCCCCGCTCTAGAATTTCTTAACGAAAGGTTGATGTACAATGTACGTGCGCCTATAACTACTGCATGGCTGCTTTTTTTATCGTCGTAAAATCTTCAAATGAGTCCTCACAACCAGGGCGTGGCGGGAGAGTCTGTCAGAATTGTACTGACTAAACTCTACAATAATCCGTGGATTTAATGGATTCTCATTAGGTAATCGTGACCATGGAACATAAAGACGTTCCAGGGCCACGGTTACCTGATGAGGCAGGCTCTGCCCTCTAAGAGGGGCCTCATCAGATTGCTGAAAGCTCTTTGTGGCGCGCGTGGCCCATGACCGGTCGCCGAGTCACCCATTCATCGTCCGGATGCCCATTTATCCTGCTAATGTATATTTTGTGAGGTATTTGCGGCTACACGAGACGAAAGACGTCACATTGTTATTGTTATTAAAATGAGGAGCATTAAAACACAATCCCCATAGTTTATTAAGTAACGCTTGGTAAGACAACTGGACTGGACCTTAGTCTTATTGTCACACCAAAACCACAGCAGGATGAAACCCTTCGGCCTTCGCCTCGAGATAAAAAACGTACCGTTTATGGCTCATAAAACTTTGTTTTTGTATACAATTTTGTTGTTTTTGTTTTCTTTCTTGGTAATGAGTGAATTAAGGAGGGCTATGTAATGAAATTGCAGCGGGTTATTTAATTTGAAGGAGAACAAAGACAAGGATTTTTTTAGTTTGAAAAAAACTGGTTAAGACGTAATAATATGCCTACTTGTAGATACTATTGTTTTATTAATCAGTATAGCTACATTCCTCTATCTTTGGTCATCAGACGAGGAATAGAGAATTTCAGCTTGCAAGTGTGAGTTGCGATGGCCTAGTTGGTAAGGCACCTGGAGTACTTATTCAGAAGGACGCGGATTCGAATACCACTAGCAACTGGATTTATCATTCCTCAAAATTATCTTTGGTGTTTCTAAATTCCTGAAATTGTGTCTATGGTTGCAGGGGTTTATGCGCGTTTAACCGTGGCCCGTTTATCGAATATGCATAAGATTGCCGAACGCGACGATCTTGTGACCTTCCTCCTTCGCAGGTCTTATAGGTCTATACCTTGTATTTTATCAAACTCAGCGAGTTTTCTTTTGACTAAATTTCTCTAAGGAGTAGTAAAAGCTACCTATGTTGTAAAGAATATAATTAAAATAACTAAGTAACTAATTTAAACTTTAACGCATTAATTAAAACTTGCCAAGGTGAATTTGATTACAAATTATAATTGGAAAAGTTTGAGTATATTGTGTTAATACAATTTTATTTTGTTATTAATAATAAAAACCATTTTTTTCATTACACTATAAATAAATTTCAAGAGTTCGCCTCTTAAGGCTTATGAATCTGATAAACGCTACGAACGAAAAATAATAATTGTGACCTTTTCACAATGACCTTTACATATAATCTGAAATACATTTCTGTTCATTATAAATACAGCTCATTGCCTAAAGTTTTAATGAGACAGCTGAATAATTCATCATTCATCAGTAATTGACATCAGAGATGAACATTCTCGAATAACAAAACATCTCATTACACAAGTTTCATTATCAAAACAGAACTCCTTAATTCCAATTTGGCCATTCGTGAAATTGTAACACTTACAACATGGTTAATAAACAAGAAACCAGCGAACGAATTACGTAGATATGTAATTTGACAAAGGTACAAACGACCAACAACCTAACTAAATTAAAGTTACCTCTGCAGAAAGTGGGTTAACCTTCCAAATCCCTACGTGGTTCGGCGAGGCTTTTGCCGTCTCGTCTTACAGAAGAATATTAACCCTTAAACGCTTACACGGGATCCTCATTGAATCGCCTTTATGAATATTTAGAGTAGTAAGATTCGAAAAAATAATACTTGTTTATTTGTAACTCAGACATTCCAAATAACCCGTATTCATAAAATTCTCGTCTAGACATTTTCACCTAATTTGATTTCAAAGATTTCATGTTTATTTAAAATTATTAAATTAATCATACCGAAATAGGTTGAAGAGACCATTTTGAAAGTTTGTTTGACATCAGTTTACGTGTTGAGAAAATGACCTTAGAATTTCTTTGCCGGAAGCAATATTTCAATGGTAAAGATGATCATTACATACACCTATTTACGTGAAGCTACGTAAAGGTTTTTTTTTTTTGTTTCTATTGGAATGAGGCAACTTTGTGAGAAGTTAGGGAACATTGAATATTGGCACCGAAGCAATGAATGTGGATATTTTATTCCTTGGACAATAATAATATTATACGTGAGTTTTGGGTGAAAATTCAGAACAATTGTGTAGGCCACGCATTGTTTGCATACCTTGTAACTAATTGAATTAGTGTCACGGTTCTCTGCAAATTACTCGGCTAGTTTAAATTAACTTGTTCCGGGCAGGGCGACTTTGGCCCTAAACTTCCCTAATTTTGTGAGCGCAACATCAAACTGTGCTTCGCCCATATTACCCTGTTTGGTCCCACGTGAATTTTCTACACTAATTAGTTTCCACCATGTTTATTTTACTTAAGTTTGCGTACTACAATGATTTATGACAGCGACGAGTGTTGTTACGCGATGTTTTTGCCCCTCGTAAAACTCGAACGCCGAGTATCGTTTTAATTCGTTTTTTATTAGATAACTATCGCATTATTTATTGTGTTCATTACGGTGTTGTACAATACGGACTTCGGACTAACTTTAAAGGTGGTAAGTTTTTATGTTATTTAACCTTTTTAGTTCAAATATTTAACCAAAACCCTTGTCGAATATATAATCAGTTGTACAGTCAGCATCAAAAGTTGCTGACCACATTCAGATTTTCAAAAATCGCTGTAAACTGTAATAATACGTAATGATACGGTGTACATCGATTTTGAAAATCTGAATGTGGTCAGCAACTTTTTATGATGACTGTACTGCTACAGTCTGTCAGTCGGAGTTATTACTGCTAATAACTCCGTCAAAGTTCACAACAAAAAATCCTCATTAAATAAAACTACTAAACCTAATTGAACGAATTTTATGGGACTAAATGAAAAATATACTGCATAAAATAAAAAAGGATCATCAAAATGGGTGCATCCAGTCGTAAGTTATTACTATAAGGTAACAAAATATTAGAACTCGAATTGAGAACCTCCACTTCTTTTTTAAGTTGGTTTATTACGTACTTATTTCACTAAATTATGTAATCGTGAAACGATATAATGAACGATGACTATTACACAAAGATACCACACTTCAACCCAGTCTTGAGCATGCCTGGTTGTGCCTAGTGACACAATTATGTTCTAGACGTAATAATAATAATTTATAATAATATTCCACGACTATCACACAACGCCATCTAGTCCCAAGCTAAGCAGAGCTTGTGTTATGGGTACTAGACAACTGATAAACATACTTAAATATTTCTAAATACATACATATTACAGATAAATTACACCCAGACACAGAACAAATGATCGTGCTCATCACACAAACATTTGTCCTGGGTGGGAATCGAACCCACGACCTCCGGCATAGCAGTCAGGGTCACTAACCACTAGACCAACAGGCCAGTCAATGTACGTCAGACGTACAATGTACATGCGTGTCAATGAAAGCCGTCAAGTGCAACGCTCCCATCAGCCTCCCCAGGTTAGCACTTTGCAGTTAGCCGTGTAAAATCAATTACGCGGTACGGTTGTTACGCTATACCGTCGTGAGCTGGCTAACCACCGGGATTAACGGCTTAGCTGCGGAACCCAAGCCTTTTACAATGGTTTTACAAAACATATACGAGACACTAACCTGCTTTTTTAGTATAAACCTGGTTTAATTGCGAGCAAATGGTACAACGAGTGTGTTTAGGGTAACAATAATAATTATGTATGTGTATAGCAGTAACTTAACTCTTTTTCTGGAGAAGCATACCTAATTGTATCATTATCCGAATTAAAGTTTATTTTAAATGCATTCAAATTAAATACAATTTGATTAAAGATAAAGTCTCATTGTTATAAAATATTTATAAGAGAATGCAAATGATTTATTTTATTGTATTTAATTTCAGTGCAAATTCTGGGAATATGAAAAGGTATTAATTCAAAAGAGAACAATGCAATAAAATAGTATCACGCTTGGTAACGAGCGGGTTAAATGTAAACGAGAATTACATTTTTAATTAATACAATTTGCTTAATGGCACTGGATTTTTCAAATTTTCCACGTCAGTGAACGTTTCTGCAATTACTAATATTTTTTAATCGGATGGGGTTTTAAATGTGCTTTATAGACCAGATAAATTAAACATAATTATGAAAATCTTCTGCATGAGAAATGTCGCGTGTATTGGAGATAAAGGTTGGCACAGTATTGTATTCTTTAGTGTCCAAGATTAAAAATGATATTCCAAGACCTGTCTTAAGTAAGTTGCTCAGCTTAACTACGAGTATTTCAGTCTCAGACTCAACTCAGTCAACGACCAATGCCCAAAATAAGGGTGTTCCAACGATGCCCAGGCAGCCCCTGCAGACCCTTGAGAAGCGCAGAAAAGGCCGGGACCACCCGAGCGCTAGGCGCAGAAATGGCTAGTTATGACATGATCAACGACAGCAGCAAAAATCAAAAGACATTTAACAGACGATTCGTGGTGTTTCTGTCAATGGGGATGGCAACTCAAAGCTAATCGTAGATGGCGCTGCGATAGTTGGTCCCCACGTCAGATTACTGTCTACCTTGTACAAAAAACAAACAAGATTATTTGTTATAAAAATTGAATATAAATACAAAACAAATATGGAAAATTATTCGTCCATTCAAGTACATATACTAAAAGACCGGCGCCGCGGTGCATCTACAAGAGGAAAAAAACTGATTTAATTGAGTGGTAATACATTTGATTTTACCGTAATAAATCCACAATTACTTGTAGTTGAGGTTTAAATTTTTGAGTTTAGGTATGTTTTACCTGTCCTCTCCTATAACAAGAATATAATGCTGCTTCTGACTTTCTATTTTGATAATATAGCATAATGTTTTAAGTAATTTTAACCTTTTTTCTATTTAGATTCGAGAAATATCACAATATATTTAATTTCTTAACACCACAACTATCACAAAACTCGTTCCGTGTACAAGCACCATAACTTGAACTGAGTCAGCCAATAAGGATATGAGCCTAATTCAGAGAATCGTAAAAGAACTCACATATTATCCTCATTTTGTGACGTCTATTTTCCGAACAATGACGGATTTGTATCATCTTCAGCGTCCACAGCCTAAGTTCACCCACTGCTGCGTCAATCTCCAGATTATTCATTGACAAATGACTTGTGTAAAACTACATCATGACTGTGGTGACACACCTGAGGCCTTACCACGAGCTCTTGACACTATCCAGTCTAGGCTGTGGGAAAGAGATAGAGCTATACAAGTCGTCTAGCGCCATCTCTTTCCCACAGCCTAAACTGGATCGCGTTAAGAGTTCATGGTAGGCCACCTGTACCTACCACGCAGTTGCCTCGCGAGCGTGACCTGCGTACAATCTAAGTAAAGTACGCAGTAATGGACTCAAAAATCAGTCGAGTGTACGAGGGCAGTACCTAAGAAATTGATGACTCCTGTTTTGGAGCTATCCAACGATTTCGCACTTGATTAAGTGCGTGAAATTTTTTAACTACCCTTTTTTTTCACGAAGCGTTATTACATAACTTTCGTGCGGAAGGCAAACTATGTATTAACTAGTTGTATACAACTTTTACTGTATAGCCTGTATACCCACCGGATTTATGAACTTTTGTGATTATTCTCGTATATAATTTTAATACTGTTAGATTATCGGGTTGATGAATTGCTATTGAGTTTTTGAGTTTTTCCATTTGTATTTTAGCAGCAGCATCTTTTTTATTTTAGCTTGGCAAAATCAACAAATGAGTCCTCCCACCCATGGCAGAGCAGGAGGGACTGTCAGAGTTGTACTGACGAAAATCCGGGGTCACGGTATTAGTTAGTCCTGCAACCCCGGCAGGCTTTGGCCCTCTAAGGGGGTCCCGTCATTGTGCTGATACTCTTGCAGTAATGAAGTGTAAATTACAGGACATATTTGGCCAAATTTGACTGCTTTACTTTAAAATGCGGGGGCCATAGAAAAGGAAAATGCCATTAAATATTGCAATAATAGAATTTACTGTCTTTCCTCAAGAAACTGTCACCATCATGGATGAAAACTTAATCGAACTCGACTCACTAGTTCCACCGTAGTTGTTCCATGGAACTAGTAAGATTGTTTTCCCAGTAGTTCTACTAGTGAGAATCATCAATAACGACATTTAACGTAGATTGGGTCGTTTTGCAGTTACACTTCTTTAGACAAGCATTCAACAGATGTTTAACTTTCTTGTGGTAAGACGGTAAATGTTTGTTTAAACGACCATTCCATTAACGGCGTTTTCCGTAAGACCAGTGTATATGACGGGGACGCAAGGTATGATGGGAAATCACACACTTAAGGCTCCATAATACTTCAATATAATCTTACTCGCTCGCACTTGCACGTACCACATACTATTGCTTGCTCCTAAATAGCTGTCTACACGCAAATCTATTTATATTATAATAACATTAGACCTGCTTTATAGTTAGTTCAGTTAGTATAAAAAGTTTCATGATCTAATTTTAAGTATTTTGTGATTGCCAGTTTATTGTTCAATTTAGAAGTAACTTTGGGATTTTTTTCTATAGAGAAAATTTTATGGGATCATATTTTCGCCAAACATAAGACCTAACATTAATCCTCAACTTTACCATGTTTATTTCAAAATTATTGCTGCAGTATTTTCGACGTATCACGCAGGATTCTGCTAAGCCATTTGAGGTGGGGTGCTATGACAGGAAACCTCCACGTGCGCCCGTGGACTGGAGTTCCTTCTCGGATACGTCCGGGGGGAAGACCAGTTTTTCGGGCCGGTGCACCCTGGGATGCGGGCAAAAACTCTTTCTTAAGCACTGTGTGCCTAAGTGGTCTCTTTGCCCGTATGCGAATAGCCTGTCGTGTGGACGCTCCAACGCGTGTCCCTCTGATTAGCAGAGGGCACACCGGCGGAGCGGGCTTGCGGACGGTGAGTGATGGGTAGCTCGCCGTCCGAAGGACCAAGCCCGGGTCGGTGGCGCGTCGTGTTTCGCGCCAAATGCCTGCTGGGGTCGCGGGTTTTTTCTTAACCCAGGATACCGTGGCCTAGCCACAGAATGTAAAGGGCATAGGAAGGAACACGGGTGGATTTTAGTCAGTAAGAGTCTGACAGTCCCTTCCGCCCCATCCAGGGCGGGAGGACTCATTTGATGATTTTACCACCTTAAAAAAAAAAAAAGCCATTTGAGGTAGTATGGGCTCTTAAGGCAAATTTAACACTATACTAATATAGCGCAAGCGCCAACAGGACGCCATTTATTAATGGCCGCTTGCAAATGACGTCTTTATGGCGCTTGCGCTGCGTTAGTGTTGTATTAAGTTTCCCTTAAATGTGTATGTCCCCATAATACCTCGCGTCCCCGTCATAAACACTGTTCCCCTAAGTGTGGCCCCAATGGGGTGCTATGACAGGAAACCTACACGTGCACCCGTGGACTGGAGTTCCCTCTCGGATACGTCTGGGGGGAAGACCACTTTTTCGGGCCGGTGCACCCTGGGATGTGGGCAAAAACTCTTCCTTAGGGACTGTGTGCCTAAGTGGTCTCTTTGCCCGTATGCGAATAGCCTGTCGTGTGGACGCTCTATCGCGTGTCTCTCTGATCAGCAGAGGGCACAGCGGCGGAGCGGGCTTGCGGGCAGTGAGTGATGGGTAGCTCGCCGTCCAGGGACCAAGCCCGGATCGGTGGTGCGTCGTGTTTCGCGCCAAATGCCTGCTGGAGTCGCGGGTTTTTTCTTAACCCAGGTTATCGTGGCCCCGGAACGTAAAGGGCATTGGAAGGAACACGGGTGGATTTTAGTCAGTAAGAGTCTGACAGTCCCTTCCGCCCCAGGGCGGGAGGACTCATTTGTTGATTTTACCAGCTAAAAAAAAAAAGTGTGGCCCCAGTATAAAAATTACAGAAATTATATTCTTTAATATTATAATTTGAAACCCCGTGAGCCCAGATAACACGATCAATGCGAAGATTCCACAAATAAATAGGGAAAACGTTTTATAATCGAAGCAGATCTTCCTCCTTGAATTATAAGTTGCATTAATTTACAATGGACTTCGAACATCGCTGTTAATTGGGACTCCAATTAACACAGCTGGAACACAATGTGTTAATTTATTTATATCTCATGTTCACCATGATCGCATTTACTGCTAGTAATGTTCTACAAATGCGTCAGTTAAAGGCTGAGAATAATCTCAGCCTTTAAACGCCAGCTTTCAAAACGGCGCACTTGCAACTGCACTTTCTGAAAACGGCGTCAATATTAGTTTAGCCAAAGGCGAGATAATTTTGATCTTACAGGAGAAAGTTTATTTTTCCTCATCAACTTTGCACTTTTCAATTCGCCTGTCACATACTTGTGCACCTTGTAATCGCCTGTCATTTTTTTTCCAAGATTTACAATACCTACATAAACTACGAGTACATCCTGTTAAATTTTTAAGCTTACAGGAACAAGTTTTTTTTATTTATTTTTTACACTTTGAAAATTAAATTGTCTAATGATGTGCACGGCTGACGCCTGCCAGGTCGTCGCTATTGCTCTTAGCATGCTATAAATATTACGTGTACAAACCAACCTTACAGGAAGACCGCTAGTCGCAGGGTTCAGTAGCTCTTGGACTATAAAGCGAGTTTTAGATTTGGTGCACATTCAGTATAGATTTGGTGATCATTTACTATATTTGGTGTTCGAATACAATTTGAAGTGTAGTAGCTAAGGGTATCAAAGCATTTTATGGTGGTCATTATATTTAATTCCTTTTAAAAGGTCTTGGTTTTAACTGTAAGCATTCTAACGTGAATTAAATAAATAGATGAATGTGTACCCTTACCATGCTGTGTACGATCCCTCAACAAAACTTCAAACACAATCTAGATTGCACAAATAATCTAAACAAGGCAAGTAAAAGAAGCTCCTCAGTACAAAGTTACGTCGGATTGCGAGTTTCTGTAAAAATAACTCAGCACAGAGATTCTCTCTATGATGGATTCTTTGAAAATGTTTTATATTCATGTCCACGTTGAATCAGTATTGTTGTTCATTTTCATTCAGGCGACTCCCGAAGGACCCAGGCATAGTATAAAGAGGTGAAGTAGGTTATCTCCGACCCAATCCGCGATCTTAATTGCCTACTGTCTCAGGGTTGTAACTTTTAGGTAAATATTAATTCGGTGCCTATAAATTGGCAATTTGTATTTATATATCCATAAGAGGTTAGCGTTAATTATGTTACATGTTGTATACTAGTCAGTTTTTTGTTTTTTTTTTTATCGGCATAATGTACTATTTTACCAATAAAGGACTATTATTTATATTTGTTTTTAATTAACACAAACAAAAATAGTGCAATAATCACTATTGCACCTCGTGCAGACTTAGAGACGACTGGAGCCCCTCGAATCCCCTCGAGATTTTGTTAAGTGTGCGTGCGGCGACGCAATATTATGGCGCACACATACAAGCCGCGCGCGTTGTTTTTGTATGAAGGTAACTTACTTCCCCTCTTTATACTATGACCGAGGCATGACGTGATTCATTTCCAGACTGCATTATAAATTTGTATCCCATTGTTTCTTTTTCAACAGCCAACTGGTTCAGTTACCTATTGTTAAAGCTAACAAAAGGATTGAGATATGCGATTTTTAAGTGCAACCGGCGGGATTTTCAACTATTTTAGTGAATGTGGGATAGATTTTTGCAGGTCTATTTGGTTTGCCAGTAAATAAAGTTGGTTCTTTTTTTGATGAGTATCTTTGTATTCTTTTTGATTCCGGTGCGATTGCTCCATTAAACTCTTATCGTTTTTTGATAAAACTGACCGAGTTTTTTAGGATCTGATAAAAGATACCTATTAAAACAGTCAATCCATTACCATAAATCAACCTGGGTTGCTGTGCTAGAAATAGTAAAATTCTTAATAAATACCATAGTTTACGAGGCATTTTAGTTAGCTTTAGGACTCATAAACGAAATTAATCTCAAAGCGTGTTTATTGCATACTTAGCCATAAATAACTATTAAAAATGAACTCTGCTTTGAGTTCTTGTTAGTAGAGGGTAATAGCAAAAAATATAATATAATTGGCGCTAAACTTACGGCGTTCTGAATTTGATTTCATAATCATAAAACACACAAAAACTTTCATACCGGCTGGAATATCTTTTAGAAAAAAAATCCTCTACCTAATTTCTGGTCTTCCGAATCACATGTTTATTTATTTTTTGCTTAGAATCCTAGATAAAATATGTTTGACAAACTTAGCTAAATTTTTTGATAAAAAGTGCACTTAAACACAATCTCAAAACAAAGGAATAATTACTTTTACTTCAAAGACTATACAAACAGCCTCGTTCGTCTAGTGGTCGTAAGTGCGACTGTTGAGCTTGAGGTAGCATGTTTGATTCCCAAGTCGGGCAAAGTGTTATTGAGTTTTCCATTAGAAATTTTTTAGTAGCAGCCAGAGAGTTTCTCAGTCCCAAGTAACACAGTCTGGAAGTTTTAAAACCAATCTGTCTATAGACTGTCTATTCAGGGTTAATCTTTAGATACGGGCTTTCTAGAGATGGGTTTGATACAGAACATTTAATCTTATAGAGTTTTTTATCTTAAGCTGTATTATTTTAAGAGCATTTGTTCTATAGAACACTTATTTTAAGTACGTTTATAGTTATAACGAATGTTTCTAGATAAAATGCTCTACAAATAGTTAAAAGAGCCTATAGGCACCTATTTTGAAGTAGTTTTATAGATAAAACGACATATTTGAAGACAAAACTTTCTACAGATATTCTATTTTAGCTAATGGTACTCTTATCTTTTTTTTCTATAGATACTTCAGTCTAGATAAAATACTTTACTAGATAATTTTAAGTTTATCTAGAAAACTGATAGAGAAGTCGTGTTTTTAGAGTTATTATCCTTAAAAGTGGCTTAGTTAAGTGCATTTGTACTAGAAATTTGAATTGGACGAGTTTATGTAATGGAGAAGATGAAACAAATTAAAAGATCTATGGTGATGGTGGTTTTCGTCAAAAAATCCGCAAGTATTTAAAAAGAAAGAAAAAAAAACCGGCCAAGTGCGTGTCGGGCCACGCACAGCGTAGAGTTCCGTAGTTGCCCATCAAAATACATATGCGAGCTAACTAAACTGATTCGCTGAATTTAATTTTAAAAAGAAGAATTTTCAAAATCGGTCCAGGAGTCTTTGAGAAATCGGGGAAAATACATAAGAAAAAAGATTACGACGAATTTAGAACCTTTTTTGAATTTAGTTAAAAATAGTTGACGATAAAAACCTACTCCCCAAAAACATACCTATAAAAGCTGTAAAAATAAAGTTGACAAACTTACATTTGCAGTTGTCTCCGATACATTTGTTTAAGAAAATATGATATCCAAGTACATTTTATAAGTTGGTCGACTATTACTCGTAAAGTTGTAAAGCCTACTTAGTCATGATAATTTTCTTTTAAACTTCGTTATATATACTACTATTGTGAATTTTTTCACACCCCCAAACATAACCGTTTAGCTGGTAGAGGGGGGGGGGACACTCGAATCGAGCAAAATTTAGCACTTTAAAGCTTAATATTTCACAAACGAATTTTTTTATCAAAAAATTGTTAATGGAAACTATTATTATTTTTTAAAGGCCTATTTAATGATACGCCACACTAAGGGGTACGCGAGAAAAAAAAAATCCTCACTTTACGTGTAAGTACTGGAGGTACCCTAAAAAAAATATTTTACGAGATTTTATTTTACCACTTTTTCGGCACAAATAATCCGTATATTTATACCAAATTACAGCTCTCTAGTACTGTGCGTCTCTGAGCTAAACTGCGGACAGACGGACGGACGGACGGACGGACATGGCGAAACTATAAGGGTTCCTTGTTGACTACGGAACCCTAAAAATGAAGAACAGTCGACCGAAGAAGAATCGAAACTTTAGTAACTTCCTCCAAAACGTAGAAAATTGTTGATGATAATTATATGGGTACTCAAATATGAAAAGGTTTGCTGTCAAGAGTACGAAAAAAAAAATCAAAATCATGACTTAAATCCAATATGGCGGACAGGCTATTTAAAATACACCCCCATAATATGGGTATCAAATAAAAAGGTTTGCTGTCAGGAATACGAAAAAAATAGTCACGTGTCTTTAATCCAATATGGCGGACGTCCAAGATGGAGGACAGGCTATTTGGAATGCACCCCCGTGATATGGGTATCAAATGAAAGGGTTTGCTGTCAGGAATACGAAAAAGTAGTCACGTGACTTAAATTCTAGATGGTGGACCGGTTGTTTGAAATCCCCTCATAATAATTATGGATATCAAATGAAAGGGTGTGCTGTCAGGTATACGAAAAACAAATGTCACTTGACTTAAATCCAAGATGGCAGACGTCCAAGATGGCGGCCAGGCTATTTGAAATGCACCCAAATGACATGGGTATCAAATGAAAGGGTTTGCTGTCAGAAATAGAAAAAATAGTCACGTGACTTAAATTCAAGATGGCGGACTGGCTGTTTGAAATCCACTCCAATGATGTGTGTATCAAATGAAAGGGTATTAATGTAATTACAGTTATAATTATTATTTCTCACATTGTTTATACCTAAATAAATCAGAAATACTTTTTACTCGGGTACCCTCTTGTATTGATTAATTATATTGGTTTGTTACTGCATAAAATGGTCTTACATTCACAACACATGAAATTACTTATTCACTGAAGAACGTCTAGAAATACTGTGACAAGATAAAAAGGAATACAGAGTGACAGTTACTAGATAATTTTAAACCACTCTTAAATCTGTTTATTCTCTCACTAGATAGTTTAGTATGTAATAAGTAAAATTAATCTAGAGCCATACTACAAAATAAAATCTCTAGACTGTTTGTTCTATAGGAATCGGTTTTCTAGTAAATTTTATCTGGACGCCATTTTTATTGCCTAATTTTTGCTTCAAATAATTTTCGTTACGTACTTTAATGTTTTTATCATTAAATTATGACTAATTAGACATTTGATATGTTATAAATTACTATATTTTAAATAAAATGAGTATTTTTAGCATTAAAATGTAAAATCGAAAATTTGCTCATACCAAATAATATAAATATTTTGAAAAAAAAATGTTAAATCTTACATTTACAGCGGGCGCTCTTATTTTACAAGAGTTTTACATAATGTTCAACGATAGAATTTCAATCGCATGTTGATTTGCTTATTTACCCAGTATTAAAATTCAAATTAATAAAAAGTAATAAATTTGTTACGCCATGATGCAAATATTATTAAGTAAAATAACTCTTGTAAGTTCCACGCCATTATGCGTCACTAGTAAAATGTTACTTAAAGTTGTTAGTCTTAAGATCATTTGGTTTTAAAACGCGACGAGCAATGATTCCTTTAAAGGTCTTAACTCTATCTATAAACTATCTACTAGTACGCTACTAGATAAACGTATGATCTATAAACGGTTTAGAGAGACACTAGAAACATCTCATAAGTCAATTTGATCTGATCTCTATCTAGTCATGTTTTCTTAACTCATTCTTAAGAGAGGGTACAAGAATGTGCCCACTTTTACTAAACTCTGTCTATAAGCGTTCTAGAAGATTGCTTATAGATGTTTTATTCTTATGGTAGACAATTCAATTTAATTCTATAAGCTATCTAGTAGTACGTTTCTAGACACGTTTGTGTTACTTGGGGTGGCAATAGGCTGACCCTCTAATACCTAGTATTTTTAAATAACTGTCGAAATATAGGTTTAATATTAGGGACACCTCTGTTTAAACTTGATATTTTATAGAAGCAAAAGTTGATAAATATGAATTAAATAGTCAAGGGACTCATAAAACCATTGAAAACCCCTAAAGTTTTAACTCGAATGTAAGTTTCAATCAAAATGACATTAGGAATAGCCACGATGGACCCTTTGAATCCTTTCCTTAAGCAGAAAAACACACACAACTGAGACCATGCAAAAACTGTTTATCAGGAGTGTTGCCAAATATGTAAATAGTACTCGTAAATGATTGTTCAAGTCCTTATCTTTGCCTTATCTTTTCCATAATTGACTATGGTGATGTGTGTTACTATGGCTTGAATTTAGATCTCCTCTATAAACGTGACCGACTTCTAAAAAGCTGCATTCAATTCGTTTTCAATATCCGTAAGTATGATCATGTGCATCCCAGAAAAAGCCGGCCCAGAAAAAAATGGCGAGACGAACTAGACGCTCACCATGAGAGCTGGTTCGAAGTGGAAGGAACTGGGGGAGGCCTTTGCTCAGCAGTGGGACAGTATAGGCAAATTAAAAAAAAAATGATCATGTCTCTGCACATCGTTCACTTTTGTAATGGTTACTTATCAAACAACACAGAGCGTTAAAGGCTTTGACGGCTTTGTGTTCTCTTTTGGAGAAACCAACCTCTCCTACTTACTTCACTCGTCATTTCCAATACTTATGCCTTGCGCATAGCAAAAATCTTCGTTCGTCCCATAATCGTCTTCCTTGTCGTGATGTCTCTGGTTTTACAGGCGGTCTTCCTTTGAAATGCACAGGTTCAGTTTCAAAGTTAAATTACGTGAACACCTAGGTACTCAAGAACTTTGTTGTTGGAATTTTCCCATCAATGCATTTTTATCTCTCTCAAAATTATTATGTTGTATGTATTTATTACCTATATATTTTTAAAATGTTAGTAAATGGTTTTCCAACTCGCTGTCCGACCATGGACCATGCCCGGGTCGACGGCGCGTTGTGTTCCACGCGCGCCTCAAAGAGCGTCAGCATGATGACGGGGCCCCCCTTTAGACGCCGAAAGCCTGCCGGGGTCGCGGGACTTATTCCAACACCGTGACCCGGGAACATAAAGGGCTATTGAAGGACACCGTGTATTATATACATCCTGCCCGGGGTGGGAGGACTCATTTGATGATTCCACCAGGTTAAAAAAAAAATCTGCACCTACTGTGTTTATTTCACTGAAGTTTGTACTTTGTGCAAACATTTTTCATAAAAAAATATAATTAATGCGTAGGCAGTGTTACCCTAGTTTTAGAATTATTATGTGGTTATTGTCACATACACATTTACACCGAAACGCAACGCTGCATGCATTTATCAATAAATCGACTCCAAACATAACTTTGTTTACTACAAGGAAAGGTACTCATATCAACTTTTGATAGTTATATATGTACTTAAAGTCTAAGTTTAATTACTACACGAAAAGACACATTTCCAGTATCGTCGAGTCACGTCGCGTCGTGTCTCGGTGTCAACTGACCCTTAAATTCTTTTCTAGTTGCTTGCAAAGTTTTACCTACAGTGTGTGGCACAAAAAGAATAGTTTGCTATGCTTTACTGTAAATGTAAAAGTACTTGCCTCAACATCTATTGCCGGGTCACGGGACTGCCTTAACAGGCTACCGTGCTCCTGGAATGTACAGGTCAATTGAAGGAACGATTAAAAAGGAACGTGGATGTTAATCAGTATACAGTCTGACTCGTTTGATGACTATACCGCCTAAAGAAAAAAATCCACGCCATCATAAAATCCATCCAGCCCATCCCACCAGCCTCCTTCTATCATCGTACATCTAGACGCACGGCAAATTACCATCCTTATCTTACTGCTATACCTCCAATTCGTACTAAGCGTTTCCAAACGTTTTTTTGGTTATGGGACATCTCGCCCACAAAAAAACTGGCCCACAGGCCAGATGTTCCCTTTTTAAAATGTGCATGGGTATATTCGCCCGGACCAATTTAGTAGAACAAGCCAGATGTCTTCTTTTAAATAGTAAATGGATATTTCGGCAAAACCGTATATTTTTAATTAAATATCTGTTCATAATAATTCTAGGCAGGAGGATTATTTAAGTATATACCACTTTGAACTTATGCTTGCCTAGTACTTTTGCTGATTATGTTATTATTGAACAGATATTTAAGTAAAAATGTACGATTTTGCCGAAATATCCCTAAAAGAAGACATCTGGCTTGTTCTACTTAATTGGTCCGGGCGAATATACCCATGCACATTTTAAAAAGGGAACATCTGGCCTGTGGGCCAGTTTTTTTGTGGGCGAGATGTCCCATAACCCCGTTTTTTATAATGCGGATGTGTTTCCGAACGCATACAACCCTAATCTCTTCAAAGTTAGAGTGAACAGGCTTCTTCTGGGTAAGCGCGCTCCATCATCGACCTTGTCTTAGTCATTCTTGACCTAGACTATGATCAAGAGCAAATCCATCTCACACAAAAAAAACATCGAACCTTTGCCCTTATTCTCAGCATTTTTCATGAGCCCAATAAAGAAGTCTAAAAAACTCCATAAAAGTTAATAACTTGCTAAATGAATACTTAATTTCATTAAATTAAGAGTTTGAGGAAAATACTCACACTTGATTGCTCTCAAACCTAAGTAGGTACCCGTAGCTTTAGTGTTATTTAAACTTATATAGGTAGTGAAAGTTTATAAGAACACTCCTGAGCAATATCACAAAGGTACTTCAGTGAAATCAAAGTAGCTTATACTTTCACATCTAACCAATGACCTTCCTATATCGTTTGGTGGCCTTATTCCCGGGATAATTGCGTTTTATGAAGCAATCCGCCCCAGCAATGTCATAAAAATGTTTATTTTATCACGTCTATTCTATTTTAGCGTAATACCTGCGAAAATTCGCGGACGTGAAGTGCGAATATTGGAACCAATGTGGATGTTTAACGCTATAAACGAGATTTTTATGTACCTACCAGCCTGCTTAGGTAAAACCAATTTGAAAGAAGAATTTATACCCAGTTATTAGAGGCAGGTAATTTTGGTCCACTTATCCTTCATTATGAAATCCTTTAACAGGGCTTTTACTCTCAAAGGAATTAATATAATAATTACCCCAAGCTATTATTTATATCAAAAATATTAAAGCAGATGAAAGCTGATCAAGATCAACTTAATCATATCTTTTTTTTTCCATCAGATAAAAATAACGAAAATATCCAATAACGATAATAAATAACTGATTAATTATTACATGACTATCTGTAGACGACAAGAAACAATTAGTGGAGAGAATGATGCGTGAGAGATTAACAATACATCGCGATGAATTATTTGTACCTACGTGTCGTTCAGGAGCCATTTTGATCGTACGAATACAGGCCATATTGTGCCGTTGTGCCGATGTGCCACCCAGCCCTACTAGGGACTGACATTAATATATTTTATTGCGTTAGGTAAATGTTATTAACTTTCATATATCCGTGTTTATGGGTGGACCGGCCAACCTACACTATACGAAACTGACAGCCAACTATGTTACGCCTGATGTTTAGGATATTGTTTCGGGTAAGCTATGTGCCTAACAACCCGACGACGTTGCTACATCTTTCCTGCATAACTTCTCGAATAGTTGCGTGATACTTACAATAGTTGGCCCGGCATATCTAGGAGGGATTCTGTTACCTAACGCTACGTAGCATCTTGATGCGTGACTAGCGCTCCTTCCCACTTTCGGTAGCCATTGCGGGTCATTAAACTACAATAAAAATAAATGTTATTATTCTCATTTCCTTGCACGTAAGCATGTAATATAAAACAACGTCCGACTGCATCATTAATTTATGCTCTGCATGATATGTGCGAACGTACAGTCGTCCATAAAAGTGGTTACCTGGGAATTTATTAAAACGCGTAGCTCGCTGTAAATTCACATTAGTATTTAAACTATGAAGTATTTTATTTGCATTGTACCACCTATGTACCAAATGAATCACTCTTAACTCCGACTTTAGCCAGTACGTTACATTTTACCGTCGATATAGTGCGAGGGCGAGAGCGGTTGGAACTTAGTTACGTCACCACACTACATCGCACTAACGTAGTCGCAGATTTAATAGCAGTTTGAACAATGGGGAAGGCAAGTGTCAAAGTGAAAATGACAGTTTGGTCCCCAAAGAACTGTAAAATCAAAGGAATTTTCAGAAAAAAAACCATTTATTGATGTAAAATGACTAGATGTTGTGTAATAAGCTGTAAAAATGATGGAATACACTTTTCAAAATAATATCTACTTTTCTTTTGGAGGTTATGTACCAGTATTGCATCGCTCGAAAATCGAAGAATTATCACCTGGAACGAGTTTTGTAATAGTTGTGGTGTTAAGAAATTAAATATATTGTGATATTTCTCGAATCTAAATAGAAAAAAAGGTTAAAATTACTGACTTAAAACATTATGATATTTTACCAAAATAGAAAGTCAAAACCAGCATATATTCTTGATAAAGGAGAGGACAGGTAAAACATACCTAAACTCAAAAATTGAAACCTCAACTACAAGTAATTGTGGATTTATTACGGTAAAATCAAATGTATAACCACTCAATTAAATCACTTTTTTCCTCTTGTAGATGCGCCGCGGCGTCTTAATTCTTCTTTTAGTATATAGTACTTGCATGGACGAATAATTTTCCATATTTGTTTTGTATTTATACTCAATTTTTATAACAAATAATCTTGTTTGTTTTTTTGTACAAGGTAGACGTGGGGACCAACTATCGCAGCGCCATCTACGATTAGCTTTGAGTTGCCATCCCCATTCACGCGTGACCGTTTGACCATAAAGTTTGTATGTCCGTACACTGGAGTTAAGCGTCACATTATAGAATACTATTGAGTCACAACTTTGGCAACTATGCTTAGTCATGTGTGTAGAAAGACATTTATCTGGTAGATAAGTTTATGATTTATGCATTTGCGTTTTTGTGAAGTTTTTCGTCTAATGATCGCATTGTATGTTCATTCAATAACTGCTTTTCACCGTAAAGCAATAAAACTATAACAATATCATACAGTGATATGTTTACAATCTTTCTGCTCTCCACCGCTCAATTGCGTTTCCTCTCAATATTTATATGAGAAAAATACAAGTAAAACACATATTTTTATTAGATCGTATAACCTATGTGGGCGAGTGTACGTGTACACTGAACAGTGTACATAAACCCGTATATAACAGGGACGAGGGCCGGCCGTGCAATCGTCCCGTTTATTGCCATCCCCCTCCATATAATACAAAACTAGTATAACAGTGCCATACACAATCCGCTATTGTCCTCGCGATACATGCCAGAAATATATCATTTTACCACTTTACCGTCGCCTTTGAATTCCCGTATTGCCTCATTTCGCAGCCGTTCACTGGCGAAACTGCATCTTGTTAAGAGTACTGCTTGGCTCGGCTCCTATGAGCCAGTCAAGTGACTCTAGTTAGCCATCTTTATGACATTCGTTTTTCTCTCGGAATAGAAATAGCGATATATTCGACTGAAATAGAACAGGAATTGTAGCATTTTATTTAGTGTAGGACATTGTACAATGTACTTTCGTTGCGGTTATTTTTCTTAAATCAATCAAATTAAAAAATATTCCGTTGCTATAGATGTGTTACGGTTGTTTTGTTTCTGATAATGGAATTGCGGAATTGCCACTATTATTGTCAATAGTCGTTGTCAAAAAGTAACTACAGGTGTAACACGAAACAATCATAGTTTTTAATTTTGTAAAGTGCATACATACTATATGCCTAAACTTGTGCTCGTGACTGTACACCCACATGAAACTGTAAGTGACGCTGTTATTATGTTATTAGGAGTAATAAAAATGACTCAGTTACGAAATCAAGCTTAGATAACAACAAATGAGACCGTCTCTAAGATAGGAAGAAAATTCATATAAGACAAACTAAATTTAAAAAAAAATAGATTAGACTACATTATAGCCTTATCCCAGTCTTTAAATAAGCAGAGCGCCTTCAAATAATACCGTCTTTGGGTGCGGTAACGATGAAAGTAATACTACTATAATTCTGTCGCCAAATCGAGCTAGCCACAATCCGCAAAATTCCGCACAATCTCGAAATAAATGCGATTAGCAATCCACTTACTATAATTAAGGCCACAATCCCGAGTTGAACGCCGACAAACCTAACTGATCAAGACGAGAAATCCAAAACAATTTCATTCGAGTTCTTCAATTTTATTTAATCCCAGGAAAGTCGCCACGACCTGCGGGGCTCAAGTAATTTCCTGAAGGGGGTGAGGGGCGCAGGGCCCTGCGACAGGGCCCCAGCGACGGGAGACGCTTGAAAAACGAGAATTACACCATTCGCTAATTGCAGCAATCAGTTTAATGTAGTCGACGAGACCGAACTGAATGGGATCCGGCCAATGGCCGCCTTATAAACAACTGAGTGTCTTTTAAAAAAAAGTAAATATATTTTTGTGCTGCTTGTCTCCTAAAATATGGGTTTACTTCAGCATCTTATTTTCAATTTTAGAAACCGCGGCTTGCTCTCTTCCTTTTAGCATAATAATTATAAAGACTCCTGATTTGAGAGCTGTACAATTCTGTAGGAGTGTTTTTAAACGACTATTGTTATTGAAAGTACTAAAAACTGGCGATGTTGGTAGATATTTTCGTTACCCAATTATTTCGTATTGATAATCGATAACACAGAGATTGCCTGAGAAAATGGGGGAGGTAGATTGTGTAGATGGCAAAACGATAACCGAGCTTTAAGTAAATAATGAATGCTATCTTTGCGGCCGTTAGGAAGAGCCGCGGGGTATCGTTTCCGTGGCGCCATTAGTGAGGTGTGAACACTTAGTGCAGCGTGTGTGCCTCCCCTAATTTCCGCAGTCGCCTTTGATACGTAGGACGCAGGCAGTAAATAACTGCTCCGCCCTGGACTGCCGCTAGCTCTGATTAGGAACTGTTGCCATCTGAAGGTGGCGTTTGTTTGTTCCGTCCATTAAGGTTCTTAATTTAACGGCACGGATGCGCGCAGTGTGTACGAATGGCGTAACGTGTCGCAGGTTCGACTACCGCACGAAACGAATAATTTTAGGGCCTATACAAAGTCAGTCCTATTCTTGCTATCTTTGGTTGTGTATTTAAATATTTTGCACCCATTAAACAGGAGAAATAAGTTTCTTGTTGTGGGTCAAAAAAATACTTCACACATCATTTTTTTCAATATGCGGTCATATAAACTTTTAGCAATTAACTTCTTTATCCATAACAGCCTGTAAACATCCCACAGCCTAATGTAGGGCTTATCGTAATGTGCTAGAAGGCTACCTTAATCTCTATTAAGATACCACTGACATATCAGTCCGCTAAGTATGGTCATTAAATGGACCTGGGTTTGACAGTGAAAGTAAATATTGAGGCAAAATCTGGAAAAGTGAAAAGAAAATGTTATACCCGTTTTTTACGAAAATGACGTGGACGAAGGAGTGAAAAGTTTGGCGCAGTATGAGTTTATTTGGAGAAAGCTTTTTTTTTTAGCGTGGTAAAATCATCGAATGAGACCTTCCACCCAGGGCAGGGCGAGAGGGACTGTCAGACTCGTACTGACTAAAATCCACAGTGTCCTTCAATAACCCTTTATGTTCCGGGGTCACGGTAAGGAAATATGTCCCGCAACCCCGGCAGGTTTTGGCCACTGAGAGCCCCGGGGCCCCCCCGTCATTTGGAGAAAGCTTAGCGAATATTTGTATCTATTATGTCGAATATTGTTAGATTGTTAAAAAACAACATTATACTCTCAAAGTTGAAACACACCGAATCCCGCATATCTTACTGAAAAGAAGCATCCATTTTAAAGGATTGCATAAAAAACAACTCTTTTTAAAAATTTGCTTTTGATGTTAAAAAATACTTATGAAAGACAAAGTATTCGTCAAGACGAACGAATCAAACCAGTCTAAACTCGATTGCGGCGTTTCATTACTGAGTTCCTATGGACACCTTCCAATTCCATCATCAGATCAGCTCCATGTTATCATAATATTCGCGCGATATACAAAATTTATACGTGCAAAATTTCGGCTCAATCGGAAACCAGAAAGTGGATCTTTAACTTACAAGATTTGATTACAGACAACGAGAAAGGTGAAGCTAAACAGGTACAGCTTGTAAAAATTGGTAGATTGGAACAAAAAACTACCATTTAAAGGCAGAGGTAACTACAGTAGTGTATACTTTGTTCCTCCTTTCGTACTTGACAATAATTAGGTGTTGTAACAGAATATTGTAAAAGACTTTTATATTCTTTACACCGGAGAAACATTTTATAGTCTTGCAAGTTCTTTTAAAATGGTCGTGCTGTCTAATTATGTTTTAGTAAATAAGATGTCATTCTAGAAAAGTTGAAGCAGGAAATGTTTCTCAGAAATGCACAAAAATGAAGAAATTGTACATAGATGTTATTAATATTATAAATATTTGTAAACCCGTTTACCAAAATTGTAAGTTACCCTCGTATACATTTCCACCCATTTTCCTCGAAACAAACATTGTTTCCTATTCATGATATCCTGCTGCAAACAAGGTAATGCGATATCCATCAATTAATTTCAAACCCAGGTACACCAACGAGCCACACACTCACACATAGGTTTCATTATCCCACCAGCATGTCAAGCTATAGATCAACGCAAAATATTAATATTTAAATCCGCAACGGATGCATAAAATCTCACTTAATCCATTTGTATTAATGCGAGTCCATTAAAGTACGATGGAACCAATTACATTTATGGCGAGTTCGCATCGGCAATAAGTAATTACATCTGTCACAGCTGGCAACACTTCTGGCCAGTTAAAAATTACACTGATGATTTGGGGTAATTAATTTTCATGATGGCCACACTATCTAACGAAGCGTGGCGAGGGAACTTTTATTAATGGTGTCTTTTTCTTTTTCGAGGTCGGATTTTAATTTGGTTAAGGGGCCTGTTCGTGACTGTACCTCGAGCAGATATTATTACGCTGATGTAATAAAATAATACTTATAACTTTTTCGGAAGGAATAGAGTCGGCATGACTCGTGAGTCTCCGAAATTGAAATAATAAAGAAGTCAATTTCATTCGCTCACATTTTACGTGATAGGTAATTCTGCTAAAATGTGGTTCTATTGAATCATAGGATCAGTGAAAGTACTTGTATTTTTAGAAAATTCAGACTTGATCGTATTCTCTTTGCAAATACCTACTAAAGAACGAGTTTTAATCAAATTTTGATCGTGCTCCGCGTTGTTTTATTTCTAAAACTTTAGAAAAACTAAAATTCTGCTCTAGGCAGTTGGGTAATTGAGATTTTGTAACAGTTTTGTATTTTCGTACTAAAAACCGACTGCATTACTTTTGTATGTAATCAATATAAAACATTGCTCGATTTCGGAACTATCGTAAGTACATTAATTGTCGTTCGTGTTAGATAATATATTGTTGTTGTCGTACGTGTTAGATAATATTCCAAATAACGTATGTGCAAAAAAATTATAATCTCCAGGAATACCTACTGATGAGATGTCCTAAATAACTCCGATAAAATAATAACATACTGAAAAACAAATATTTAATAAAAAAAAAAAAGGTTGCACTCCAGGAGTGCCGGTAGAAGTGAAAACTTTTTTGTTACTATGTTTTATTTTTAATTTGAATGACGTCTTACTCATTTTCGATCAGGGTCACGTGACCCTGACGCGAGTTTTAAATTTTTTACCCATTACAGAAAAAGTGTACAACGCCGCTAAAGAAGTTTTCACTTCAAAAAAAACCAATTCTCGGCAATTTGTGTAGAGGTGCTTGAAGAACGCTGTGATAGGCGCATTTTATCCGCTCCATTTTGCACGGCCCCACTGACATTGTTTGTTCCGAGCGCGATCCGAATCTCGGCGGGAATCGTCCACGTAATACGGCCTCTTCTCACAATTTTTATATTTTATTCCTCCCAGTGACGTCATTTGTATGCATTCCTCTGAGATTATTTCTGGAAAGTTTGATTAAAGCTTTTATAGCCTGATTGTTAACTTACGGTTAAAGATATTTATTTACTCAAAACTTGTATAACTGTGATACTAGACCTGGGCATCCTATCTGTTGCCGACAAACTGCTCTGCAGTTTGGCAGATGTAAAGTGAAAACAATCACTGTATCCATTTTTTTTTATCAAATAAATAAAAAACAATAAAAAAATAAACATTTTTTTTTTCGCATTAGCCAGGTGCCCAATACCACATATTACATATAACGCACTCCATACTAAATGTTCAATACCTACCGCTATAATAGCCTACACTTTCAAGTTGACAGACGCTGCGAACGAAAATGTGCCCTAACCATACAAACGTAAAGTAAATTTCGCTTTGAAGATGCGCGCCGCTGCGTGGATATTCTAAATTACGAGGGCTGCCTCTGTCGACAATGATGTTGTTAGTACCTAGGGTTTTTTTTGACACAGTCCACTTACTTTCGTACGAATTTGTTTGTTTATCAACACTTTTTTTTCCTTTTGATATTAATTTTAAACATTCGATAATTCGTAATAGCGAGAGTTAACGAAACTCGGCTGTACCTATTATTGCGATTCACCTGCTCAATCGGAAGCCGGGAAGTATGTCAAATATAATTATCAACTTATCAAGATTTTATTACAGACCGCCAACGGAACAAGTGAAAATAAAAACATACCGTGTAAAAAGAAAGAAAATTTTGTTTTTTTTTTTTAATTGTACTACACCAGAAATTTTTCCTGTGTCGTGGCCTCGTGGGTACTTTTAAAATAACCGAAACGTGAATCATCGATGAAAAATGTACCTACCTACACCTTTATAATAAACGACAGTATTAAATAATTAATACTGACTGTCGTTACATTACATTTTAACTTTCATTACCTTTTCGCGTACTTACATTTTTTCATAACAAAAAGGAAAACCGTAAAAAATAGTTTTTATCTCTTCAACTATATCTTAGTATTTCAAAAATAACATCAATTCGACCGAAATATGCGTACGTGCGCGTCGCGCGGCTATTGACAACCCGCTGCACTAAGGTCTTTCTACGGACCGGCGGCCAGTAGGTAGTTAGCGCGTATAAGTACATGGAGTGCAGTATCTGGTAATCTGTGCCAATACTTCGATATAAAATTTGAAAATACATGTTTCCCATGAGACTCATCATCGGACTTATTTACCAGATATGATATAATTAGTACCTACATTATGCTAAAATGGACCAGTATAATTAATAATATATAGCATATTTAATTTACATTTACGTCAGTCACTCCTGATAGCTATCAACAAAGATTTAACCGTGAAAGTTCATCAGTATTAGATAATTTAGGTGTTTAACTGCACTTTTGAGCTAATATCAGTCACTGATAAATCAATGATGGATGAAAATTTAAGCTGATACAATAAATTTTAAACAATAAAAGCAGGTTCATTCGGACTATTTCGGACACCATCACTCTTAATAATCTTTAACAGATGAACTTGAACTTGAATCAACATAAAAGATCATGATGAATTCGTTGCCATTAAAATTCACCATTCTTTACAGCAAACTTTACTTGCACTAGATGGGTTTTAGTAATTCTAAAACCCATCGAGTGCAAGTCCGACCAGCAGACGAAGGGTTCCGTACTATCTATATCTTATACACATATATTATAAATAAAATTTGAGTGTATGTTTACAATATTGAAATAACCGTATTTTACTGCATGCATACGAATAATACGGTACATACACCAAAATACCATTTTTACAATTTATTTCTGTCTGTCTTTCTGTCTCTCTGTCTATTTGTTTGTAATGGCTAATCTCTGAAATGGCTGAGCCGATTTTGACGGGACTTCTATTGGCAGGTAGCTGATGAAATAAGGAGTAGCTAAGTTTAAGGTTAGGCTACTTTTATTTTATAAAAATTTCTTTGCTTAAAAAGGATACATTGTTGAGTTTTGATATCCACGCGAACGAAGTCACGGGCACAGCAAGTTGTACTATAAAATTCTATAATAGTTTTCCTCTTTACTGATATATAGTTCATCTTTGTTGAGTTTCTGGCCGAGTCTGCTTTGAAGACTTGGCAATGACCTTTCCTGAATATAATCAAGACAAATAAATGTTAAGGAAGTAATTGACAGGGTGGGCGATCGCATGCAACAACCAACTCATACACTTTATTTCACTTTGTGTATCAACAGGACTCGACCATGCAACTTATTCGTATATTTATCACACTGATCCTGAAATAAAAGGTTTATAGTTAAAGAAGGATAGACTTGTCATTCCCTCTATAGATAGAAAGTTAGTTATTCCTGTTTGAGCAACGATTTTTAAGTACCTATGTTTAGAGCAACGATTGTATCCCCGTTTGAGCCCCTACAGTGCGGTAATTGTAGCGGCGTTAATGTAAGTAAGGGGTTGACTTATAGGCTCATTCAGAAGCTGTGCGTTTGGGATTTTAAATAGGATTTGTTAGAACTTCATTGACATTTACTTTGAACTTTGTTTCTGAATCGATTTTTATTTGTATATTTATTTTTATTTCATCCTTTATTTCAGGCAACCAATGCTTAAAAAAAAACACAATACATATACAATTTTAAAAATAATTACTCTAAACTAATACATAATTATTTGTAATAGCAAACTTAAAAACTATTGCACACGAAGTGTCGGCGTCGTGTCTGCGAGGTATCATTGCACGTAGACGGCCTCGAAAACTCCGATACAGCACACCTTTCGGCTGAAACTCTTCCTTGAGGAAGGTCGCCAAATGCTGGGTTGGAACGCGCACCATAAACGAACTGAAATTGGTGTATTGGCCTTCAACTTTTCGACCCTGAAGATCCAGTTGGTCTTCATTCGCAGGTACTCTACAATGTCCTCAGTCCTCGTAGCGTAGTACAAACGTGGTATATTTAAGCCATATCTCGTGTTTACAGTACCTACTAAGAACTATTGCTCTTTAACCAAAACCTTGAAAAAAAACAACTCTTTTGTAACGTACCTGAAAGTTATGAACATTTTAATTAGTAATTCTGTTTTCGAAAATTAATGTTGAGATGAAATAAGCCATCTGCCGCCACTGTCCAAATAGTATGCTTGAAAACATCACACAGATTTGCTATGATTAAAATAGTAACAGCTGCGGCACAAAAATAGTAAGTTAGTAAAGTAATAACAGAGACTCTTCCCGAAACTGCGAAATCTACAAATAATTTATGTTCCATTTAGTAGCCAAAAATTGTGATGAAGTCATAATGTAAATTGGTCCGCATCCCTTTAAAAGAAAAGAAAAAACGTATATTAGCACACGCCACAAGTGCACACAGTAAAGCCTCATTTAGACGACACAAGAACTCGCACGCGAGTTGCGTTACATTGCGGGCTTTATAGGTACAACGAATACAGTTGGTCAAACAAATGCCGTCTTGCTCCGTCTAAATGAGGCTTAATACAGAGAAACAAAAAAGAACTTATAGCTAAACAATTTTTAAAAGTAATATTAAATTATATTTTTAGTCAAACAAAAATGAAGGCACATATTGTGTGACTCACGGCTGCGCCAAATAGGCCCATTTCAGCATAATGTCGGACAACCGCTGGCCGCTGGTTTTCAAATGAACCCTTAAAATTACTTCTCTAGCCTACTTCCCAGAGGGGGAGCAGAAGAGATTGTCAAAATAAACGGTGTTCTATCAAAAGCCCTGTATGTTTCAGGGTGACGGTTATTGTAACCTGTCACAAAACTCAATTGAAAACCAACGTCAGGCACTCCGGTCTGGTTTCTTGCTGATCAGATGGCCTACCATGAACTCTTAAAGCGTGTCTTAAGGCTGCGGGAAAGAGATGGCGCTAGACGACTTGTGTAGCTCTGTCTCTTTCCCACAGCCTAAACTGGATCACGTTTAGAGCTCGTGGTAAGGCCTCTGAGCCTATTTGGCACAGCAGTCGTAAAGCACACAGTACCTTGAGTGTTATTCCTTTTTTTTCTAGCCAGCCCCCTTATAAGCCAAGTCGCAAACGATAATCGTAAACGCTTGGTACTCCCTCATAGATTCTTAACTTTATACCCTAAAGCCTAAAGTTGAAAATCTATTAAAGATTTCTGAGCGTTAGCGATTGGAACAATGGAAAAGGTTACGAAATCTTCGATAGATCTTCAACTTTATACCCAAGAACATAAAGTTGAAAATCTATTATAGTCTAGGGACTCACTATTTGCCTTTATCGTTTTAATGGCAACAGGCCCTACTCTGTCCCAGCACTGGGTTAAGACCTCCCTCCACTTCTTCCTTATTTCTTTTGTATTAAGCATGCCAAATGAACTTATTATCTTTCATTCTTCTATTTAGGACAGTCCCACAACAATTTATAACAGGAAATGCATTTGTTACGCTGGGTTTAATTATACTCCTAACGTAGTAAATGCAAATCCTGTGTCGTCATAGGCAGAGCAGGATTGATGACTTATCAACATCATAGGTATAATTAAATTTTAAAAAAATCTTGTAAAAAAAAAATATAAATTAACACTTTCACTGTCCGCGCAGCAGACACAATAGATAAACAATGGTCGTGAGTCACATGTGATTCATCGGACAGGGAAGTGGTTAAGGTTAAATAATTATGTATGTTTGCTGTATATTACATAGGTCTGAATTAGGTTGTTTTTAATATCGTGCGGATTTCATCACGCACGCGGGATTGCCCCGCATGCGGAACACCCGCAATTGTCTTTTTCATACAAGTATTTATTGTAATGCGTGGAATACGCACGCGGGACGCGGGATGTGATCCGCGTAACTTCGCAACAAATTTTCCGCATGCGGGGCAATCCCGCGTGCGTGATGAAATCCGCATGATATTAAAAACACCTTTAGGTAGAAAGAATAAAGTAGATATAGAATTACTCGTACTTTTAAAGGGTGATTTTTTGTACAAAACTAACTATCTCTTATGTTTTTATTATTATTATTTATGTGTAATACTGTTTTCCACACGAGATTGTCTGTAAGATATCCCGGAAAGATCCATATTAATATCAACATTTCGATGCAAGTAGCAAAATAACTCTACCTAATTCCGACCTGCCAATGTTTGTCAATAATAATTAATATTACGAACTTAGCCGCCTTTTGTACAGGTAAGGGCAGCATACCAGCTGTCCATAGAAGCTAGGCGGGGTTGTGGAGCGGAGCGGAAAAACTTACACCCCATAGACCAAGCCGCCCATGACGCCTCTCGGGGTCGCGGGACTCACGAATTACCGTGACCCTGGAACGTAAAGAGCTATTGAAGGACACCGTAAAGTTTAGTCAGTACGAGTCTGACGGTCCCTGCAACTCTGCCCAGGGTGGGTGGACTCATTTGATGATTTTAAAACACGTTAAAAAAAATTGCCGCCTGGGGAGGAGTATGCTCCCCCGCCCATGGCTCCGTCTCCGACGGAATCTGAGGAGGAAGCTGACGCAAACGCGGATCACAGCGACGACGACGTCTACGACGCTCCAGAGGTGACCGAGGTAGACCTGAGAGTGGCGGTACAACGGCTCAAAGCCAAAAATACCGCCCCAGGACCCGACGGCCTGCCAGGAAAAGCCTGGGTCCTGGCCTTAGGGACTCTCGGGCCTCGACTAGGGGGGCTCTTAAGCGCGTGCCTGGAGAGGGGCCGGTTCCCGCTTCGTTGGAAGACGGGGAAACTGGTCCTGATCCAGAAGTCCGGGCGCCCTGCGGACTCTCCGTCCGCATTCCGGCCCATCGTGCTGCTCGACGAGGTGGGCAAGCTCTTTGAGAGAGTTATTGCAGACCGCCTCGCCGGGCACCTGAATCGGGTGGGTCCGAACCTGTCGGAGAGCCAGTTCGGCTTCCGCAGGGGGCGCTCGACGGTGGACGCAATTATGCGCTTGAGAGCCCTCACGACGGGGGATGCAGTAGCCCGGGGCAGGGTCGTCTTGGCGGTGTCTTTGGACATCACCAATGCCTTCAACACCCTGCCCTGGAGTTGCATCAGGGAGGCACACCGGTATCACCGGGTGCCGACCTACCTCCGCCGAATAGTCGAGGACTACCTGACGGACAGAGCCGTCATCTACCCCGGTCACCGGGGAGAGTGGAACCGGCGAGAGATGTCGTGCGGTGTTCCACAGGGTTCGGTCCTGGGACCGCCCTTGTGGAACATCGGATACGACTGGGTGCTGCGCAGCGACCTCCCTGACGGCGTCAGCGTAATTTGTTACGCTGACGACACGCTCGTCCTTGCACAGGGAGAGTCGCACCAGGCGGCGGCCGACGTGGCGACGGAAGCGGTCGCGACAGTTGTCGAGAGGATCCGGCGGTTGGGACTCGAGGTGGCGCTGCACAAGACGGAGGCCATGTGTTTTCATGGCCGCCGTAACGCGCCACCGTCGAGTTACAGCATTACGGTGGAAGGAGTTCCAATCGGCGTACAGGGGACGATGAAGTACCTAGGACTCGTCCTCGACAGCCGGTGGAACTTCAGGGAGCATTTCCTGAGTTTGGCCCCAAGGCTGAACCGTGCAGCGGCCGCCCTCAGGCGACTGCTGCCCAATCTCAGCGGGCCAAACGCTTCCTGCCGTAGGCTGTACGCTGGTGTCGTGCGGTCCATGGCCCTCTACGGGGCCCCTGTGTGGGCCCTGAGCATCCGGACGCGACCACAGAAGCTGGTCGCATGCCAGAGGGTCATGGCTATCCGAATGATCCGGGGATACCGCACGATTGCCGGCGAATCGGCCAACCTGCTTGCCGGATTGCTGCCTTGGGATCTGGAGGCGACTGCCCTCCAGCGCGTCTATGAGTGGCGCGTGGAGGCGCAGCGCCGGGGCGTGAGCCCGCTGCCTCGCGAAGTCGAGGCGCGGCGCGAAGACCTCCGGCGCGATCTCAGGGCAGTATGGAAGGAACGACTGTCGCGACCGACGGCCGGGCACGCCGCAATTGCGGCGGTAAGACCCCTCTTTGAGGAGTGGTTGGAGAGAAGTCATGGCGTCCTTACCTTCCGCCTGACGCAGGTCCTCACCGGGCACGGGTGCTTCGGGAGGTACCTGTGTCTAATGCGGAAGGAGGATACGTCTGGGTGTCATCACTGCGAAGATCGCCCGGAGGACACGGTGGAGCATACGGTGCAGGACTGCCCAGCTTGGGCGGCGCACCGACGTGTCCTCACGGCTGCGATAGGCGGAGACCTCTCGCGCCCGGCATTGGTTTCGGCCATGCTGCGGGGCGAGACGGAGTGGGAAGCGGTCGCCTCCTTCTGCGAAGCAGTAATGCTCGCGAAGGAGGAGGCGCGCCGCGAGCGAGAGAGGACAGAGTCCTCCCTCCGCCCCAACCGCGGTGTAGGACGCCCACGGCGACGGACGTCGCGCGACGATCTCCGGCCACCGTAGGCGCGGGCATGCGGGCAGCGAGTAAAGGGCAACTCGCTGCCCGACCAAGGACCATGCCCGGGTCGACGGCGCGTTGTGTCCCACGCGCGCCTCAAAGAGCGTCAGCATAATGACGGGGCCCCCCTCTCAGAGGGCCAAAGCCTGCCGGGGTCGCGGGATTATTCCCTTACCGTGACCCCGGAACGTAACAGGCTATGAAGGACACCGTGGATTTTAGTCAGTAGAAGTCTGACAGTCCCTCCCGCCCTGCCCGGGGTTGGAGGACTCATTTGATGATTTTACCACGCTAATAAAAAAAAAAAAAAAAAAAAAAAAAATGACGTCAGTAATTCTTCAAAATCTCTCTCTAATCTCTCAACGGTCGTAAAGCACTTCAAAATCTTGTTTAAAACTTAATTAAACTAAATAGAAAAATGTTATGTTTTCTTAGAAGTTTTGATTATGTCTGCAACTTAACTCAATTTTTGCCCATTCAAGATATTGTGATAACAGAATGCCAAATAGCACGCCTGCAGATATGCCTTAATATAATAAAAAGAGAAAAGTAAATTGAATTACATACACAAATTACTAATAACTGAATAAAGATACTAAAATAATCTGTTTGTAAATTAAAAACGTTTTCTGAAAAAGGAAAACTGAAAATTACAAATTGAAAATTAATCGTGCGAAACCTGGCATCGTCCTTTATTCATCCGATTTATTTCCGTAATGTAGGTATCTTTTGACCCTGTTATGTAACTAAAGGCTGAAAATATTCTCATTTGGTTATTGATTATCGCATCCAGTTTTAAAATCACCTGCGGGAAAATGAATTTATAATTAATGTAAGTCGCGAAAATCGGGCTGCAAAAAAATGTGCACAGTACATATATAAATGTAAATGTGTAGAAAAAATATTAGAAATCGTACCTTCATAAAATTAACAATTAACAAAATGGCAATTGCGTGATTGTGAAATTTTCTTCGTTTCAAAATCTTTAGTAGTCTAGGTCTTTGTTTTTACCTTAAGCTCGTTAGTTTTTTTTTTTTTTTAACATCTTTATTAACATCAAAATTAACTTTGGCGCAAGGTGCCTCACAAATGGTTTAATTAACTTCTATCTCCATTCTTTGACCTCAATAGACGGGTAATTAAAGTTTTGTTTGTGAACCGTTCAAATTCTAATTGTGTTGCGTGTAGACTCAGTACCTACACACCCATGGGTGTAATTAGTCGAATATCAACATTAATTTATCTAATTTTAATTATACATTGACATTTACAAAACAACCCACGCAATATTCAGTAATTCTTAAAAATATATTCTCTATAATACAGTGTAACTATATTATTCCAGTAATATCTAAAAAAACACCAGAGTTTTGTATGTCTGAGCTCATTGAGACTCTTCCGAGCACAGTTCAAGTAAGAATGAGAGGCGGAACAATAAAATGTGGATTTTTAAGGCTGTACGGGAACAAATTGCGACTCCGAACGTTAGCAGGCAACCAGGACGCGAGCACGATCCCCTACCACGATGCACGAACTGAAGTGATGAAATTAGCACTTTGCAAAAGTCGAGACACCACAACAGACAATAGAGGTGAAATAGATATTTTATTTCTCCATTATTATTCTGTATCCTGAATACCTGGTATTTTGCGATATATGTACATTCTTGCTGCTTGGATGAAAATAAATGCACAATGAAAAAATCACGTCTCTCAGAGATTTGCCTTAACTCCTTGTTTCTAAAGTTTGCTTAACATCATACGTTTCTATTTTAACTTTATTTTGTGATAATGATATATTATTAATAGCATGTAAACAAAACATAATTATAACTTAGATGAATTGTAAAATAATTAAAACTTTGCGTTGTTAAGTCTCAAAACAAACTGAACAACTATTTCTAGAACAACTCCCTATGAGAAACTTCAAACAAAAAGTTAAAGGGGAATTTGAAGCGAATGTAAAAGGTCGATGGTAAGGTCGCGACGGTTCATCCCCCCGCGAAGATTTGTTGGTGAGATTTAATTTGAGATACGGTCGAGACCACACGCCGCCGTCGCCAACTTTTTACGTAACTATACACAGAATTAGCTGCCATTGTATTACTTTAATACTGCTCTCGGCACATTTTACCAGCCAACACTTTAATGATATATTGAGTACCAAGCTAGACTCTTGCGGCAACTTATTAATGGCCTTGTTAGCATTATGAATGTGAAGCATGATTAGATGTCTGATAAGGCTGTTTGTTTCGGTAATTTGAGTTTGTATGTCTAGAATTAGCTTTAAGAATAACAACCCATATGAAAAGACATCATTAGGATAACTTTATACCTAGGTGTGTTATGAACATCATTTGAACTGAAAGGTTGACTACCCGAAACAAATCGCAATTATTTGTAGTCACGTTAATTTAGTCTAGAATAATCTTTAACAGAGATGAACAAACAATAGTCAGCTATTACCTACCCGACTTATTAATAAGTTATGAGATTTATCTCGAAGTGTATATTCCGAGAAAGCGATACTAGGCTGCCCTGCGGGCAACAACCAGAGGTGACAAATAACTTGGCGAGCTTTATACAAAGTTATTAAGTTATATGAACACTTGGTACCGAGTCAGATTTCACAGTGGAGTTAGAAATTATGCACTGGCTGCCAGATCCGAGTGGTTCGATAACGTTTGCAGCTAGAAAACGGCGACCGGTGTGGCATGTATCATTCATAAGGAAATGCGGCGTCTGGCGTACACCGCGAATATTTCACAGTCGGTTTATCGAAAGAGCAGAGGCGCGTTTAAAGCCTCATACAGTACGGGCACAGGTGGCTCGAATATCCTCACCAATAGCATGGAGACGTGATCGGAAAACCAAATTGCAATTGGCAACTCGCGACTTCCTCTTCAAATAATGAAATTTGAAATTTATTGTACCGATCGAACTCTTCCTTGTTCCACTGTTCCAATAAATTAGGACGTAGGTAAGTCGGCACGCGAAGAGAATTAAGGCGAAGTTGCCGCGAATCTGTTTTAGTACTTGGCTTAAGTGTGGAATTTTAATTTCTGGTAAAGCTTGGCGGTGCCCCTTTGTGTATAAACTTGATTGTGGTTTAAATCGTGATAACGGCGCCTCGTATATTTTTACAGTCTTCTGTGTGATTTTCATTGTTTTTCGTCGTAGAAAAGATAGTCAATATTATGATTATGATATGTTATAAAATGATACTAAAACAGTACTGGAAAAGTGCGTGTGGCGGAGAAAAATGGGGAATTTTTCTCCGCCACACGCACTTTTACAAATAGGCACTAAATATTTATGGAGAATTCTTCTTTTGAACAATTAGAGAATTGTTCAAAAGAAGAATTAAAATTTTGTTTAAAGAATAGTTAGTTAGTAGTTAGTTGTTTAAAGAGTAGCCTACCTTGTTATCTCAAAGAAAATTCTACACAATTAAGTTACAGTAACGTTGATTATAAGTTTTAATGATCAAAACAAAGTTTGAACAAAGTTGGAACCCGATATATTTCTAACACATTTTTACGTAACCTACTTTCCAGGTTTTCTTACCACCGTGGGTAACAATGTTGGACTGGAATTGTGACTGCAGCGTCTGCCAGTGATTTTTCTTTACAAGAATCTCTCCGACAATCAACGTTGGTACGCTTTGAATGAAACAGCAATATTTTTTCTATTTTTGTCGAGAATCCAGTACTTACGAACGGAGCTGTGCTCAGCACTTGGTGCCCAGTGAGGCGGCATAATAACGAAGTACCTATCGATAATATAGTGGGTACAACTACTACATTTTCAATCTACAACCGATACAATTTCTTTCAGTCAAAGCTATTATTTATTGTGGAACATTTGCGTCGGATTTTATTTTCTTCGCAATATTAATCTGGCTTGTCAGTCCAAATTGTTTCTTATGAGCATGAATGACTGAAGAAACAAAAGAAAACACACTAAAAGTTTCTTCGAGCTGTAACAGGGAACATACTTTAAAATTATAGCATTCCCGATACAGCATCCCGCGTTAAAAGCTTTCGAAGCTATAAAAGTTTTCATCCCTCGTTTTTCCGAAATTATGGCATCTAAATCTAACGAATTTATATTACTTGAATAGACAAACTGAAACCGCGAGTGGATATAACCGAGGTATACGTTTCAGTATGTTAGAGTTGCCTTTATATTATTATGAAAACGTGCAGAAGTTCTGCAATACTGCTCTGAAGAGAATAACCAAAACTTGTTATGTTTTATAGCTTTTGATTACTCTTAACAATTATGTCTTTACCTAACTTATAAGTTGGCAAAAATAAACTCACATAGTCTCTAACAGTATTATTGGAACTCATAAAATAAAAGAAAATTTAAAATTTTAAGTTTCCTATATTTCGGCACTTTTTAAAGTCCGTCATAAATAAATCGTATCATCGTAAACAAATAAATAATAAACTCATTTAGGTACATTGTGATAAGTTTCAGTTCTACTTGCCCCGGGGAGCTAGGCAAGTCTTCATGTATGTCCAACTCCGTATAACGGAATAAAATACTTCAGGTATGTCGGAGAATTTCAAGTCTTTGTCTTTCCATGACAACTTTTCTGCTATTTCCTTTGACTAAACTATATTTTCCGCCACATTTCATGGAATATTCTTGGCCTATTGATATTTTACATTGAACAGACATGTTTTATATTTATTTTACATTCATTTTTCTGTCAATGTCTTCTGACCTGGGGTACAGCTAGCCTTTACTTATTAGACACCTATGATTTGGAACCGACAACAAGTACAGAATTTAAATTATGACTTGTTACGGGACTGTATCTTCATTTTATGTTTTGTGTCGACAGTTCAAAAGTGCCTGTTATCGTCATCTAATTTTATAAATAAATACATTTTGTTGTACCCTATAATAATATAATACCTATTATTCTACGTAATTTGACGATGTTAGTCTGAAATCAAGAACAAATAAATTTTATAGAAACTGAGATTTAAATTCCATGCCTTGCCTTCAATTTGATTTTATTTCAATTCTAGTTTGGCACCAACCCCAGAAATTGTTAGTTGATTTTCTTTTTAAGAATGAAGCAGAGATCAATAATGCGAACTACGACTAAACTTGATCTTAGTTATAACGAGTTTCGTCTAAAAATTATGAATTCATAAATTAAAAATTTAAAAATTATTAATTCATAAAATTCATAATGCGTAAAAGCAAAGTGTTCTAATTCGTATGTTACATGTGATTACAGTTACTTAATAAAACATACATTATATTCAAAAGAATAAAGTTTAATTTCAGACAAAACGCGACTGATCTAAGCTTAGCTAAGTCTATGTTCGTTATAAAGATTTCGGCGTTCTACTTCCACGATCCAGTATAGATAGCAGCTAGTGTTAAAAAAACGTAAGTGGTATTCCTTAATACACCCACGGGTCTCTAAACCCTTTCATAAACAATCTACAAAAGAACCTATCTTACTAACAAAACATTTACGATAAGCCGATTCCCCATTTTCCTTCTCAAAGCAAAACCAGGTAAAAACACACCTACATTCACATAACCCGCGAAGGTTACATAGAGTAGTTATAATAACTCAACTGAATAACTATATCCCGGCTTCAGTCTGCGCCGCAACTCTCTGGCTAGCAATAAACGCCTCGAGAAATATTTTCACATCGTTGTGGAAGTTAAAATGAAAGTAACTACACCCTGTAGAGCAATAGCAGCCCCTACACCACGGCGACGGGTAATGCTGAATATTTCGACGAGTTACATAATTTTATTCATGAGCCGACTACGATTGCGTATCATACCTTTCACAATAGTTTCTTCGCAATACGTTGATCACAATTTTCTCTATTGTTCTCGACAATTGATAATCTAGTTAGTGTTCTAACATGTTATGGCAGTGATGCCGGTGTCTCTTTTGTTCTAAAATACAGTTTCAAACTATTGCTTAGAAATGTATTCTGTGAGACTGTTTTAAAATATCTACGATAGCGAGCCTCGCTCTGTTCAAAGATATCTCCAGTACTTTAGAGTGTTTCAACTTATTGTCGCTTCGTGAATTGGGAAGTTAGAGCTTTATTTCCTGTCTAATTACTACCTATTTCTTACTAAAACTTAGAAAATAGCGCAATGTATAATGTATTGAAAAACCGAAACGTATCAATGATGTTTTCTAGGAAAACATGGAACACCACTTTAACGCTAAAATTAGTGGTGTCGAGAAATTCTGTGCTATTTTCATTCAGATATTTCGCAAGAAGGCACACCTCGACGTACGCAGAAATAACAAAAGTAAAACACAGATGAATCTTACATTCGATTTGTAAGTAACGTCAGCATCATTGAAGAGGAGAATAATAAATTTTGATTACTTTCTCACGTCCGCAATCGTGATTCGATTTCACAATTTTTCACCGCTCCCCTTAGGAAAATCATGATTAAAATGGAAAACGTTATTACTTTCAATGATGTATTTTTTTCTTCTGCCGCGATTTTGAATGGCGATTAGAGGCTATTTACAATCTATCGAAGAGGCTTTTTATTTATTGAATAGATGATGCCTATAGATTTTTCATCGAATAATGTAAAAAATATCGGTGAAAAGTGCTTTTGACTGAGAGTAGGTACTTGAAGAATTTACTTTGCTCCTTAGTAACTTTACTTTCATATTGAGTGATTAAGTGGTTTTAAAAACTTATTTTAGTAGAGCAAGCATCCATTCTTTATATTTTCTTCGTCTTCGTGTTATACTTAGGTAAGTTTAACTCATGTTACGGGAAACAGGCGCTCCTGCAGCGTTGTTTACTAGTTAAGAAGTAATAAAAAAGTTAGTTTGATAGCAGATTAGAAAGTACGCTAAAGAAGCGAGTTCGGACTGGGGGTTACGTGACTAAATAAATCTACCAACGTCGACGCCGCCCACCGCCGCCGCCCTAAGAACAGGCCCAACTTCAGAACTACGTATCGACAGCCCTGTCTCGAACATTCCAACTGTTAACACACGAGATGTTTATCTAAAATTCAAGGTTAAAACAGATTAACTTGGTAAAACACAAAGAGAAGCTTCGTTTAACTTTCTCAACTTTCAAGAAACTATTAAATTGCTTACTTAAGGTACTGCGACTGGTATGTTCTGTTCCTGTGTATGTTTCTTTCGCGTATAAACAGCGTCGCGTCGAGTAAACGTTACTCAGTGTTGTTCCAATAATAAGCTTTCGCTCCGGGCGTCACTCATATAGAATTCCTAAAACAAAAAAGTTATTTTTATCCCCCAAGGGTTCTACTTTCAACCAAAATGGAGGTGACAAATAGACACATTGATATGTACGTATATTTGTTGTTTGATTTCTTACCGATTTGGGATTGACAGGAGAAGAAAGTCACTTGTGTACCTGCGGTGCTTGACAGCTCAAGTTATAGCGATTGTTTATCTAAACTAGACAGTTGAGTCTAAAATATTACTATAGTATTATTTATAGTATTATTATTAAATATTGCTCTAACGAACGTATACGTTCTAGAGCTTAAATAAGGCTATTTTGAAAATCTCCCTATTCTTTAACTACAAAACTGAACAATACACGCAACTACAGTCATAAAACAAACATTATCATTTTATATAATAATATGAAAATCAATCCTATATCCTATCATTATAGGTGAAAATCAAGAAACGCTGTGCGCAGTATTAATATTTCAAAAAAATGGGTGCATAGTGATAGTTAGCAATAGGTAGATCATTGAAAAGTTTTCCAATAGTGTCCAGCGTTCGAAAATATACACCCGTTGTATGCATCATTTATTTCGTTCAAAAAGCTTAGTAGCTCCTTTGTAAAGACTTCCCCATCCACCATTACAAAATTTATAACAACACGAAACATTTACAATCAGCATGATTTATGGTTTATGCTGAAATCAAGATGCTTGAATAAATTCCCGCTCATCAATTTTAATTCTGTATCAACCGTTGTCGACTGAAGGCACTCGTTCAGAAAGATATAACAGTACATAGATGAATCATTGAGTGGTTCGTCTCTAATTCTAATGTTTATGAATGATCTGTCGCTTTCTTTTTCTGATTTTCGATGAAAGGCCGAGCACAACATAACTCCGCGCATTAAGTCAAAATAATTTTCGTTGAAAGAGTATTTTATCAGTAATAATTTTCTGGCCAGACACTAACTAAAAGTGGCACCATTTTAGACAGATAATATAATATTCCACAATATAATAATAATATTCCACAACTATCACACAACGCCATCTAGTCTCTAGTCGCTCATATGCTATCGAGAGCAGTGGTGGCCCAGTGGTATCGGTTCCGACTTACGAGCTGTAGGTTGTGGGTTCGAACCCCGCCAGGCTCATTACTTTGTGTAATTTATATCATCACCACTGCTCTCAAAACGGTGAAGGAAAACATCGTGAGGAAACCGGCATGTCCTAGAACCAAAAAATCGAAGACATGTGACATCTACCAACACACACTGGGCCCGCGTGGTGGATTATGGCCCACTCGCTCTCACAGAGAGGTAAGATACATACATATTATAGATAAATTACACCCAGACACAGAACAAATGATTGTGCTCATCACACAAACATTTGTCCTGGGTGGGAATCAAACCCACGACCTCCGAATTATTCCCGTTGGATCCCACTTTTGAATCCCACTTGAATATTTTTCCCGTTGGATCCCACAAAAAATTAAAATGTATTCCCGTTGAATCCCACAACAAAAGAAAAACGTTTTATTCCCGTTGAATCCCAAAAACTATTCCCGTTGGATCCCACATGCTTTAAAAAATCTGAATGCGAGTACTTTCAATAACAAAAGTGCTATCATAAAAATAGCTTCTGCTTGCGGTTTCGTCCGCGTCGTGTTAGGCGTATGGCCCTATGGTCCAGTCTTCATCAGTTCTCTTGAGGAAAGCGTGAAACACGACGCGCCATGACTCGGGCCTGTCCTTGGTCGGATGGGTCCCGGACTCCCCGTCCAGAAGCGGCTGGAAAATGACTCGGACCACGGAGTGTTTTAAGGGGCTCATATTTTAGAGCACAGCAGGTCTGTCAGGTGGCATCACAGCGCTTTTCAAATGAACTTCGCTGACCCCGTTGAAAAACGTACCACCTTGAGCTTATGCTAGCCTAGTACTTTGGCAGGCCATTTAGAGTAGGCTTACCCCCGCGCTGCGTATCACGTGGCACCAGACTGCAAAACATACCTTGATCTTATACTAGCCTGTAAGTACTTTTGCTGGTTAGTGACATTCTATCAGTTTTTAAGTAAAGATTGAATCAAATTCTCAGAATGTGTCTCTGTCATCTTTCTACACACACTGGTGACCGGTCTATGGAAAGCCTATGGTGGCCGGATCTTGTGTAACTTTTTTTTTAGTAAAATTCATAAATTAGTTACTCAGAATACATCAGTGACGGTGACAGTTTTCTTCTGATATGTACTCATGTTGTCAAAAAGTGGGATTCAACGGGAATTAAAATTGGGATCCATCGGGAATACCTAAAAATGGGATCCAAAAGTGGGATTCAACGGGAATAATTCCGACCTCCGGCATAGCAGTCATAGGGTAACTAACCACTAAACCACAAAAAATACAAAAATCACATAAAATTAATTAATTAAAATTAGAGTTAAAATTATTATTAACATCAGTAATAGACCAGGGTGAGTAACTTTTAAATTAAACATTTCCGTAAAATGTTAAACTAATCCAATACGGAGTTCAGACCGTCCATATAAAATTAGTGTTGAAGTGGCTTGGTCCACTTAATCACAAAGTTGGTTCACCTCGGGCGAGTTAACTCACTGCGCACCTTTATTTCCTTTTAATCTTAAATTAACTCGGAAACAATTCTGGTGGAGTACCTACGTCGAACAGTAACCGTATATTCGACAACAAAGGTTACGTAAGTAACGGTTAATGTTAAAGTGTATAAAATATTTAACATCTTGTTTGTGTTTGTTATCGAGACACAGAATTAAGTGCTATTATGATATGCTATGATGACACTACGGCAGTGTTATCGCTAAAAGTCTATTATTTAACCATTTATTACACACAAGAAAAACACAACTCAAAAAGTCAAATATAGCGGGACGTCCAACACAAATCGAGACACTTTGCAACACTACGAGTATCCCTGGTGATGGGCTGAACTAATTTAAAACTTTTTTTTTTTTAGCGTGGTAAAATCATCAAATGAGTCCTCCAACCCCGGGCAGGGCGGGAGGGACTGTCAGACTTCTACTGACTAAAATCCACGGTGTCCTTCATAGCCTGTTATGTTCCGGGGTCACGGTAAGGGAATAATCCCGCGACCCCGGCAGGCTTTGGCCCTCTGAGAGGGGGGCCCCGTCATTATGCTGACGCTCTTTGAGGCGCGCGTGGGACACAACGCGCCGTCGACCCGGGCATTGGCCATGGTCGGGCAGCGAGTTGCCCTTTACTCGCTGCCCGCATGCCCGCGCCTACGGTGGCCGGAGATCATCAAGCGACGTCCGTCGCCGTGGGCGCCTACCACTGCGGCTGGAGCGGAGGGAGGACGCTGTCCTCTCTCGCTCGCGCGCCGCCTCCTCCTTCACGAGCATTACTGCCTCGCAGAAGGAGCTGACCGCTTCCCACTCCGTCTCGCCCCGCAGCATGGCCGCAACCAATGCCGGGCGCGAGAGGTCTCCGCTTATCGCAGCCGTGAGGACACTTCGGTGCTCCGCCCAAGCTGGGCAGTCTTGCACCGTATGTTCCACCGTGTCCTCCGGGCGATCTTCGCAGTGGTGACACCCAGGCGTCTCCTCCTTTCGCATCAGACACAGGTATAACCTCCCGAAACTTCCGTGTCCGGTGAGGACCTGCGTCAAGCGGTAGGTCAAGACGCCATGACTTCTCTCCAGCCACTCCTCAAAGAGGGGTCTTACCGCCGCAATTGCGGCGTGCCCGGCCTTCGGTCGCGACAGTCGTTCCTTCCAAACTGCCCTGAGATCGCGCCGGAGCTCTTCCCGCCGCGCCTCGACTTCTCGAGGCAGCGGCGTCACGCCCCGGCGCTGCGCCTCCACGCGCCACTCATAGACGCGCTGGAGGGCAGTCGCCTTCAGATCCCAGGGCAGCAATCCGGCAAGGAGGTTGGCCGATTCGCCGGCAATCGTGCGGTATCCCCGGATCATTCGGATAGCCATGACCCTCTGGCATGCGACCAGCTTCTGTGGTCGCGTCCGGATGCTCAGGGCCCACACAACTAATTTAAAACTTGGAGGATAAATGTTATGAACATACAAATGAATTATCAATTTAATAGTAACTTTCGTACCTCACTCTGTCGAACCACGGACCACTTAAACCAAAAATAAAATTAATATCGTGTCTATAAGAGCATTTTCTCGTTATAGGTAAATTGGGAATCGATTTTTTTATATAAAACTTCATTAACTAGAGAATTGGACGGGAATCCCTTTCAATGGACGTTTATACAGATGGGTCCGGGGATCATTAATTTATAAAAAAAATGAAAATTGGATCGTTTTCATGACTTTATGTCACATAAAACGAATACTTCGTATTTAAACTTAAATCTCTGACTGTATACAAACAGAATTTAAAAGATTTTTAAATTCAGCAGGAAATAAAGGTGTAAGAGTAGTGTGTGAAACAAGTATTCATTGCTATTTTCTTATCTCAAGTTTGGTGCGGCTGTGTAGATGCTACAGACAAATAAGTTCAGGTTTGTACGAGTTTTTAAAGAGCGCTCAGATGGCATCATCGCCAGGACGCCAGATGAGTTGAGCGCAGACGGCGGGAATTGTCTCAATGAATACAGTCGCGAGACGCCCGACACGACAACTGAGACAATTTTTTTAGTAGAAACTGCTCTTTTCGCCATCCGCAAGATTAGATTCAAGAGGATAAATCTCTCCTTCCCCTCCACTTGTGTCGCCCGTTTTGTGTGAAGGCTTTATTCGGGATTATTTATACAGAACATTTCGCTCGTCGACTTGACATACTGAATAACGCCATCCTTTAATCTCGCTACGTTAGAATAGTCAGCCACCTTCTAACTAGAAATCCCGCTCTCATTTGCTTTTAGAAATGAACTGAAAAAACATGCTAAAAGCTCCCTTTTAAGGGGTTCCTAAAAGAGTTTATGTTAAAGGCCTGCTTCACACTGTATTCATTACCTAAATGATGCAATGCAAAAACGCTCACCCGATGGCTGAACTGTGGATATAAACACAAAATTACATTGAGAACGGCACGTAAGAAGCGAGCAATTCCTGATGTACCATGAAGTTAGATTGGAAAACTTCTCATGCTGCAACGTGCTATTGCTCTGTGCCTGTTCTACTGCGGCTCTCATATTATCGTAACAAATAAGCAATACCTATTTATTTCAAAGTCACAATAAACATCTAGAAATAGTGGACTACTTGGTTTTATGGAATTTCAATTCTACTAGAATAAATAGAAAACATATTATTAAGAAAAAATCAATAAAACAAACTCTACTACTGACTTACTGGAGAACCATTGAAGCGACTATCGAACCATCGGAACGAATAAGGTTACTGCTTTACCAACGGAACTTAAGATTTTCATTTAAAACTCATGTAGAAAATATTATAATCCTGCTATTCTACATTTTTCCTCTAGGTAATATTGCTTCTAGACGTTTGTCGTAAACAGAGGCTTTGTTGCTGCAATTTCCACGATACCACATTTCTGCGAGATTAAATTCGTAATACGGCTTCCGTTTGGCTCAGTTCCGTATTCAGTGCGCCTACTACAAGAATTTGCGTAAACGTAAACAGTTATCGAGTTCTCTCCACGAATCACATGCAACTCGATATTATCAACGGGCGACTACCGCTTGCATTATTTCCTCGTCTTTGATATCGCCGGAGCTTTAACGTTTCCACAAAGTCCTCCTATGAACGAAAACGAACGAAACGAATTTAGAAACTGCCCGCCTATCTCGTAGCAAAAACGGTATACATAATTATAGTCCGACTGAACGGATTTAGATCTGGACTTTATGTATGTGGTTTCATTCGAAATAGTATGAAAATGTCTCCCCAACTACCTACATGAACGTTTCGTTAAGTTGGGATCTATACAAAATTAAACACATTAGCGACCACAAAATCTTTATTGCTAACCCATTTTAACGAACATTCGTTCCATGAATGCCGTTTTCATAGCCTCACGTTCACTCCATAAAAATATAAACTTCACACATTGTATCAATATGAACGAAATTACATTTCAACACGTTCAGATAATACATTTTAAAACCGCTGATATTGTACGGGAAGCCATTTTACCCGATTTTATGAAAACTGAAACCAACGATATTATTTCAAGAAAAGTTAATGAATATGTTAACAGGTTGAATAATACGAACAAGACGGTCGTTTGTTGATGTTCCAGTAGTAATAGAAATTCAAATTTAGTAAAATTAACTCCAATCACGATCGAGGCAATTATTGATCGTTTCATTGCTCAAATAAATTAGAAAAGAAACCTGCCGCATATTGAAGCCGACGACAGTTTAATAAAGACACAAATTTAATAACGAGAATTCTTGAAATATTCGTGTCATTAATTTGCATTTTAGCGCTGTTTTCATTTCTTTAATTGTTATTAATAGTCGTACGTAGTAGGGGTCTTGGGGAAAATGGGATCTTTTTCAGAATGGCTTATTTGTCAATGTCAGAGCGGCAGTGACGCTTGCGTCTGTTTCTGATAGCCTCGTTGTTTCGTTTTATTGGTTAGGCACGTTTTCTTTGTGACTGACGTATGTATGTAGGACATAATTGTTTACGGAATTGGAGGTGGAACGAACTGTGATTGAACTTGGCTTTATTAATCGCTTCGCAGATCGGACTAATTCGATTGTTTTGTAGAATTTATTTATTATGTTAAGGTTCCGTTCTTGTGTAATCTAATTAAGCGCAGTAGTCATGTCTCGTTGTCATCGATTAATTATTGAAAAGGTAGCAAGATTTTTTAGTATCCCGAACACATACGTCTTACCATCCAAAACAAATTTGCAAACCATAGTTGGCAACATGAAGCCTATCTTCAAGTATTCTACATACGTTAACGTGCATACAGACACGGACAGATTGGATTAGAGTTCCACAGGTAAAACGTATCGACGTCCTCAGCCGAGTGAAATCGAGACGTTTGGAGAGACCGGCCGATATTGTGGGTAAGAGCACTTCTACTCAAGAATTTGAGCACAGCGAGCCTTCCAAGGTATCGGTTACACTGAACACACTACTATTATGTTCACCCAAGCGGAACCTGGACGCAACACACCAATATTACATCGTACGATCGGAATATATTTCAATATCGATACTAAAGACCGCATTATATACAAATTATTGGCGGATACATTTGCAAAGTATGTCGCCGCATGCATCTTGCTTCATGTCAGCTCTGTAGTGCACAAACACCAGCCATTTGTCATTTTATTAGTCTCGCTCCGCAATATTCTGTGAAATAACTCTGTAGTCGGGCGAGATTGCTTCCCAGTTTACAGCCCCGACTTGAGACAGGGAAGTGAGAAAAAGTTGTAAATTTGCCGCCGAATTGGACGTTTATACAACTCGACTGACCTCAAACGCCTTAACCGCTTTCGGTACGAACCTGGCAAAAATTGAACTTCCTTGGAAGGTTCTACGTTGTACCGATGTTTTAATAACGTCTTGTGTTACGAGAGCCATGAAACTATGTTGGTGTTACTTATGTTGCTTTCTTTTTGTTATTATCTACATACAATTGGTTCTTTTGTTAGTTGGCTTTTTCCGGTCACAGGTTCATTTTCTTCTCGGCAAGTATTTGTATAGGAGGTCTTACCTTTTATGCAAGTATTTGTTATGAACAACATGGTCATGAAAGTTTAACCGGAAGCATAATTATTCTCTACTTATCATATTCATCAAATTATTATCATATGATAATTTTGTAGTTAACTACAGAATACTACCCCCGCTAACATTATTCCAGTAGGCATAACCCTTCAAGTCCACAGAGTGTGGAAAGCCAACAATGGCCGGACTTCCTTCAAAAGTGCTTGTATTTTGTATTTCATCCAGTTTAATTACATTGCATTTTTACCAAAGTTCCCCTCTGTTTGCAGCGGGCATTGTTGACAGCGGTAGAATTCCCGCGGACTTTACCTAGTTTTTTATTTTAACCTACATTGAATGGCGAAGTTTTTTGTGCAACTGTGTTAGTGTCGATGGAGTCTTCGTTTCTTGGTGCTAGGTCTTTCACCACAGTTACTGAACTACTTTACCGAAACTTTTCCAGACTTTCCTAAACCTACTTATTGTATTATTAAAGGGTTTGTCTTTTTAATGACTTTCCAACAAACATATATTATTCTGCTAAAGGTTAGTTATAAAATATAGGCCCTGAAGAATTCTATATACTTGCGACAAGGTTTCTCCATTGCTGTGAACACGGAAACATATCCATACTTATCTATTTAGTATATCTATATACGTCTATGTAGCTAACCCAAGGACAGAATGTTCATATACTTGATCGACGAGCATAAAAACGATATCCACAACATTCCCCGTTCACCGCCCCGTAACTCAATCATAAGTCGTAAATATAAATTTCAATTCACATTAATATCTTTTTCTAGTAATAAAAACCTCGCAGCAAATTATTATTCGTGCCGTGGCCATTAGCAAATTGTGTAATTTTCCTTTTTCAACTTCTGTTGGCCCGGATCAAATTATTTCTTTGGCCTCGCAACCTGCCATTTAAATCAAGAAATGATGAAAATTGACTGTAATAATTACATGAATCAAATTATTCCCCAGCTCGGTACAGCTACATGAGTCCTAAAGAAATGTTAATTTTTAACCGTGTGAATTAATAGTCTCATTAAAAAGTATAAAAATGTTTTAATTGTAATTAGCGCCGTTGTTTTCGCGTCTGCGAAAGGTTATAACATTTTTTTCTTAACTGTCGTTATTTTTCCTGTTGAAAAATCGAAGTTGTCGTGTCCTACCATTTCCACTGTCATGAGTCAGAATCCATATCTAAATACACATTAATGTTGAAGGCTGACACAAACACGAAGCTTCTCACGTATGGACACGCCGCAATTGCGGCGGTAAGACCCCTCTTTGAGGAGTGGCTGGAGAGAAGTCATGGCGTCCTGACCTACCGCTTGACGCAGGTCCTCACCGGACACGGAAGTTTCGGGAGGTACCTGTGTCTGATGCGAAAGGAGGAGACGCCTGGGTGTCACCACTGCGAAGATCGCCCGGAGGACACGGTGGAGCATACGGTGCAAGACTGCCCAGCTTGGGCGGAGCACCGACGTGTCCTCACGGCTGCGATAGGCGGAGACCTCTCGCGCCCGGCATGATGCTGCGGGGCGAGACGAAGTGGGAAGCGGTCAGCTCCTTCTGCGAGGCAGTAATGCTCGTAAAGGAGGAGGCAGGCCGCGAGCGAGAGAGGACAGCGTCCTCCCTCCGCCCCAGCCGCAGTGGTAGGCGCCCACGGCGACGGACGTCGCTAGATGATCTCCGGCCACTGTAGGCGCGGGCATGCGGGCAGCGAGTAAAGGGCAACTCGCTGCCCGACCAAGGACCATGCCCGGGTCGACGGCGCGTTGTGTCCCACGCGCGCCTCAAAGAGCGTCAGCATAATGACGGGGCCCCCCTCTCAGAGGGCCAAAGCCTGCCGGGGTCGCGGGATTATTCCCTTACCGTAACCCCGGAACTTAACAGGCTATGAAGGACACCGTGGATTTTAGTCAGTAGAAGTCTGACAGTCCCTCCCGCCCTGCCCGGGGTTGGAGGACTCATTTGATGATTTTACCACGCAAAAAAAAAAAAAAAAAAAGCTTCTCACGTATCGAATGAAAAAGCGAAATAATGTCGAATTGATAATATCCCGTACTGCACGCTATTCCTCAAGTACGAGTATGATGGGAGAGAGTTTCCAAAAAGAGGCCCATAACTTGTTGCGACGCCTGTAAAACGTGATGAAAAGCGACGGATCTGGACCGGAGCCAGTGCAAAGCGGTCATTCCTTTTTCTTTGCCAGCCATCGAAAGTTTGCAATGTTTCGATTACTGCTACGCTACACATGTATATAACATTGTTTTAAACATTCCAGCATAAGGTTGTGGTTTTTAGTCAATTTTAATTATGGGTTCTCTGTCATAAAGCGGCTACCTGTTGTGCAATCTCAGAATTTTAATTAGAACAATGTTTTGAATTATTCACGAGTTGATGCAAGTAAGCCAGGTAAAACCAGTTGGCAGTCGACCACAGCAGTTTAGCGCACTTCCCTTGCCTTCAAATTTAAACTTTATTTCACACAAACACGCTAATTTCATAACGTAACATCACATTCTGTTTCTTTGTTAACTAAAAAATATCCAAATAGAGTTGTGTTCCTACATGTATATAAAAAACAATGTGGCTTTCAAAAGCATTATACCAAAGCGAGCAAAAGCAGTTTGACAATAGGAGCAAAGGAATTCATATTTGCTACTGTTCCCTCTCACGGGCACGGAATTTAAATGAACTTTGGCCAACAACAATGACACTAGAGACTTTTGTTCCATGAACAATACATTTTACCGGTAGAATTAAAAACTGCGGACAAAAGAGTACAAATTCATAATGCAGCCGCAGCCGGGCGGCGATTACGAGCTGCGTTCACTCATTCTGTACTTACAAGAATACACCTGAACAATTATTTGAATGTTATCTTACTGTGCCTACGAGTAAAACAAGTCCGGATTTGTTTCACCTTCCTTGTTCCTTCACGGATAAGCATATATCTATTCAGTCCCACTAACGACCTTGATCGATCTTTTTACTTTATAAGCCATTCCACGTGGGAAAAGAAGGAATAACTACAAGTTAATAAAACCTTGACCTAATGAGTTCCGTCCCTCCCACATAGTCGTAAGCGGTATAGAACAAACCACGTATTTCTTCATATAAATTCACTAACGATGCAGGAATCCTTTCTTGTTACAAAAGGAGAGACGTTAATAGGCTTTCAAAAAACAAACGCTCAAGCTTGCGCAATAAAAACAAGATGGAATAACAAGGAACGTCCACAAAGCGATTGGTTCCGTAGACAGACGAGCCGACGACAGCCCCTTATCAGATGAAACATATTATTTGTCTTGAGGAAAATACAAAAGTCAGCCAAATGCCTTCTTCGGACAGGCCAAAGCTGGCGAACTGTTTAGGAATACAAAATGTCTCTGATCCAATAAAAATGCACGCTAGACGCTACTTAAAGCAAATACTGGGTGAAATATAGAGCGGCGATAAAATAAATATTACACCACAGTAATTTTAGAAGCGACCCGTAAAATTAAGCTTTTGATTTAGACAATATTTTTGCCTAAGACAAACAAATGAGGCTTTTTTTTACCTTCTTGTTTCGGAACAACTAAAATACACAGAAAAGTTTATTTTTTCGAACATATTTAGTCTTCAATAACCTGGATCGGCGGGTACATGGACTCTCCTGAAAATAATACTATAATAAGGCCGTTTGAGTTGCTATGTTGTCAAGGTCCGAATCCGAAATCGGTATCCGCCCGCCCGATATAGACCAGCTACCTGAATGTCACCTGCGGGCCAGACGTCATTGGCAGCCGACCTATTTCTAAACCTCGCTACAATACGTATGCTTATACATTTTTCAAAGATTTCGACGTAAATAGTAGTATTCCTATACATTTCTTCACTACAATGATGTTTCTGTTAGTTTCACGAAGGAAATGCGAGCTCCTTTGAAATTCAACTCTTGACATCTTTGGATCCGTGCTCACTTGAAACTTGTGCTATTCGTGTCCAGATGTTGGGTTTACGGCTACACAATAGTTACTTTAGTTATACTGTCAACAATGTAAAATTGATGTTAGTTAACTCAACATGAATGATTCTTTCAGTGTTTATAGACTGTAGAACGTAAGCGTGTGTGCGCTTCAGTTTTATCCCACACAGGGTGAGTAGAAACCCATGTCTTCCTGAACCGCTTGAGGCTATAAACAACATTCGTTCAACTCACAGGTTACCGTCTATCTTCTCCATACGGGAACCCCATTTCCTTGTTACGTTTCTCCTTTATAGAAAGTAATATCATCTCGTTTACAATACTAAATGTTTAGCACCAAATGTAGTGTCAAAGAAAAGAGCCGCAATGCTCAGTTGAATAAACACCGGCAAAATAACTAACTAGAGACCGAATAACAACCTAATCTAAGTAATTTATGACGTCATGTATCGAACGCTCAGAGGACCTTCGCCACTCGTATGCTTTTCGTATGTAAAGCAGGTAGTATAGTTATTATCCGCGTTTTCGCAGTGACATTACTTCACGGAGAGAACAGACTCTTATCTCAGAGGCTATGGCTTGTTTATCGTCCGACTCCCATTTATGAGTTCGTTATTTCCCTATTCTTACGACATAAAAATGTCGTCCAAGAGAATAACTTGGGGCTTTTATCTGCGTACGTACGTTGATAAGGGAAAATAATGAGAAGACTTATACGGATCGATTCCGATTAACTTGTTGTTGTGGTCGACTTAATAAAGCCTGATGTGATTATTCGTGGTAAGATTGTAATCAGAAAAGTATTTTTTCTGAATTGTATGAGTTGGCATAGCTTGTTCCATATCGTAAACTCTGTCTCCTCTGTTTCCAATGTTTCCATTTACATATTTGGGAAAGTTTCACGGTCGACTTCATAGTCGACAGATGAATCCTCGGATAATTTTCGCATGAAATGGATTTCTCTCATATCCATTCTCGTACACACATAACCAGCCGTCGTCGTCGTCATAAAATTATATTAGCTAGGTACGGCAGATATTCACGATAAATCAAAAGAGATTTTCTGTTCATAAAGTTTTTGCGTCATTACATTATTAACATATAAACCATTTTTTTGTGAATGCTGAAAATAGCGAAAAGGACCTACAGATGTGCGTACACACATAGTAAATGTAATTTATTTGCGGTCACAAAAAATAAAAACATTCCTTGCAGGAATGGGTGTTTCAGCTTATTTCGTATCGTTGAGGCGGCTGACCTGTTTCCAGCGGGGGCTCGCGTGGTCTTATTATATTTTATGAAGCTCCCTTGCATGCCTGAGGGGATTTGTAATGTTCGCCACTCGGCGACAATGTCGCTGGATCTTATTACCACCTTTCTACATTACCCTCTGCTGTTAGTATTTATGTTCATATGTGCCGTGATTTGTATCCACGTATTGAGAAAAAGTGTTTATTTTCTGTACGTGCTAAGATGTTGTTATTTTTGCACATTTATGGCTACGGGTAGGTACTTTTGTAACGATAGCATTCATAATTTTACATTAGGAACTTGCGTGCAGGGGTTGGTAGACTGTTTTATATCTACGAGTATGCTAAATAGAATAATATACTTACTTACTAAATGTTCATCTCTGTCCTTTTGTAGCAGTTTACGAGCAATATCTACTGCTACGAAGTTAATTGTGTACGAAGAATCGGATTATTTTGATCAAGACCTATGGTATATACGAGCAAGACTTATAGAAATATTATTGTACTGATTATATTAGGATCTAGTTGAGATGATCTTTCTTCTTCTGTCGTTGACCCACAAAAATAAATTATTAAAGAGGAAATCAAAGAATTTTCATGAGATATTATTTGAGGAGGTAATCCATTTGAAGGTGGTCTTTTTAAAGTAGGTATAAGCAAACTTTTTTTTACTTATACCTTAAGTAATAGATCTATTTGGTGTAATGAATGTCAACGTAGAATTTATTCAAAACAGCTTACTCAGGAGATATACAATAACTTGAACTCTTTTTACAAACTATCGCTCGCTGGCCCACATTGGGCCATCTCTTGGGTACAGCCCTCGTCTTTTATCCTCTCGAAATTCTATACATGTGCCCACTCCATAATAAAATAACCTAAAACGATGCGGAACTTGAACATTTACTACCGACTAAATTCAAAACACTTCCTCAAATTACGTGTGAATGACACGAGATACGTCTATACCTCAACTTTACAAATTACATTTTACAGTCACAGATGACAAAGTTGTGCCCTTATCGCTGCTACTAAGAATATTGATTCTGAGAGAAAGACATCGAGGGAGGACGGAGTGGGATCCATTCAGAATATGTATAACAAAACTCGCTGTAATAGGAGCTAATGCATGTGAATATGGAGAAAGTTTCCGAGCAGCCATTCGCAGCGCAATCTCAAATTAAATCTGCCGGCGCACTGTGGGCTGAAATCAGCGTTTCATAGACATTCAAATCATTTTCTTGAAAGTGTGGTTTTTTTTCTTATGGAATGATAGAGGAGACTAATTACATGCCTAAAAATATATTTTTCTTGAAATGGGTACGTAAATGGAAGTGTGAGAATTTTTTCTTTAAAAATTTGTATGGAGACAACAATAAAAAATAAGATAACTCTGCTATCGCACAATTGGCCCTAATTCCCTTCTAGGAGATTAATCCTCGAATTATTTTGGATTTTTTGACATACTCGGTATCACGGCCTCAGGTGCGCTTTTTTTTTAAAAAATGATTATATTTTTTTTTTTTTTTTTTATTTTAGTGGCAATTTCTTTGGACCAATTTGGCTTAACGTACATGAATATGATCGGAACAATTAACTACAACAGTTTTATAAAAAAAAAACCAGTCATACCAATAAAATAATTTAAATTTTAGATTTATGTGTCAATTTTGGTGGACTAGTTTTGTCTTATTTTGTCAGCCAGTGCAATTCACATTTGTCAAGGAGAGCGAAGCAGTAGTGAAAGAAGAAAAAAGAATAATGGATGCCGAAATATCAGCACTTCGACCTACAGAATGTGACAGCGATACTGTTCGACACAGACTTATGCTGACCATGATTGATGCTAAGGTTTGCACATATATTTCAGATGCAAAGTCAAATGCGTCATGCTACATTTGTTTAGCGAAGCCGTCTGAATTGAACAATTTGAAAGCAATTGAAAAACGAGGGACATCAGATTCCATGATGGATCTTGGAATTTCTTGTCTACATGCACGCATCAATATGATGGAATGTCTCCTGCATATTGCCAACAGACTGGATGTTAAAGTTTGGTCGAAAAAAGATCATCCAAAATAGATTTATGGAAGAAATGAATCTGCTCATCGATATGGTTAAGCAAGGTCACGGAACTACCAAATCAATGACGGCAACATCATCATCATCATCAACAGCCGGAGGACGTCCACTGCTGAACATAGGCCTCCCCCTTAGACCGCCACGCCGAACGACAATTCGCCACTTGCATCCATCGGCTGCCCGCGACCCTCACGATGTCGTCGGTCCACCTAGTGGGAGGCCTGCCGACGCTGCGTTAACGACGGCAACACTGCAAGAAGATTCTTTGAGTTTCCAGAAAAAACTGCTGCCATCACTGGACTAGACAAAGAACTGATCCGCAGATTTGCAATAATTTTACAGGCTATTACATCTGGTGAACATATTAGGGTTGAGAAATTCAAAGAATTTACTTACAAGATTGCTGAAAGATATGTGGCATTATATAATTGGTACTATATGTCTTCAACAGTACACAAAGTACTGCTTCATGGATCTGAAATCATCAACCAGAATAAAATTGTACCCATCGGAAAGCTTTCTGAAGAGGCATCGGAAGCTCGTAACAAAGATTTCAGGCGGTTCCGAGAGCACCACTCTCGGAAGAAAAGCAGAGCGAATTCCAACGAAGATATTTTCAATTTTCGTCTTCTTTCATCTGATCCACTTATTTCATCAGTAAGACCCACGATGGATGCGAAAAAAAAGAAAATATTTTTCGAAGAAACATTAACTCTGCTGGAGCTAGCTGAATCTGATTCTTCTGACTTAGAGGTTGTAAACGTTTCCCAGATAGAATCTGACTCTGAGTTAGACTCAGATAATGATATTGATGGATGACTGATGAACTTTATTACTTTTGTAACTCTTGTTGTATTTTGTATATTTCATTGTTCATAATTTTCATTTCATTTTTGTTTATTTTGAAGATTTTTTTATTTTTCTTTGTGATAAATTAATAAATACATTTTTTTTTAAATATGTACCTCGTTTTTGTGTTAATTTAATAATTATTTGGATTCCTGACTTAAATCAAAACTAGTCCACCAAAATTGACACATAGATCTAAAATTTAAATTATTTTATTGGTATGACTGGTTTTTTTTTTATAAAACTGTTGTAGTTAATTGTTCCGATCATATTCATGTACGTTAAGCCAAATTGGTCCAAAGAAATTGCCACTAAAATAAAATAAAAAATAAAAAAAAATATTATAATTTTTCAAAAAAAAAGCGCACCTGAGGCCGTGATACCGAGTATGTCAAAAAATCCAAAATAATTCAAGGATTAATCTCCTAGAAGGGAATTAGGGCCAATTGTGCGATAGCAGAGTTATCTTATTTTTTATTGTTGTCTCCATACAAATTTTTAAAGAAAAAATTCTCACACTTCCATTTACGTACCCATTTCAAGAAAATATATTTTTAGGCATGTAATTAGTCTCCTCTCTCATTCCATATGAAAAAAAACCACACTTTCAAGAAAATGATTTGAATGTCTATGAAACGCTGATTTCAGCCCACAGTGCGGCGGGACGGAGACGCGAAATGCCAGCCGTCGTTATAAAATATGTATACAATAGTCTTTTTTCGTGACTTTTATTAGGTAATGTATAGACCACGAAGCTGTTTAGGGCACACATGAATTGTTTTTTAAGCTGTGTGTTTGTGTAAATTTCTTAATACAGACAAGTTGAATACTGTTACAATTTGATGCTTTTTTTTCTGGGTTTCTTTTTTGTGTTTTTCACGGGCTTTGAATGTTTTACAGTTATACTGTTTACAGAGGTCTCCGCCTATCGCCGCAGTGAGGTTCTCACACCCGGCATTGGTCGAGGCCATGCTGCGGGGCGAGACGGAGTGGAAAGCAGTCGCCTCCTTCTGCGAAGCAGTCATGCTCGCGAAGGAAGAGGCGGGCCGTGTGAAGGAGAGCATAGCGTCCACCCTCCACCCCAGCCGCAGTGGTAGACGCCGGTCACCGTAGGCGCGGTCATGCGGGAGGCGAGTAAAGGACGACTCGCTGTCCGACCATGGACCATGCCCGGGTCGACGGCGCGTTTTGTTCCACGCGCGCCTCAAAGAGCATCAGCTAGATGACGGGGCCCTCCTTTAGGGGGCCAAAGCCTGCCGTGGTCGTGCGACGAGTTACCGTGACCCCGGAACATAAAGGATTATTGAATGACACGACGACGGTCCCTCCCGCCCTGCCCTGGGTGGGAGGACCCATTTGAAAATTTTAAAACATTTCAAAAAAGATATTTCTATAAAAATGTTACAATTACCTACTATACTCGTAATCATTCCCTTTGTTGACATTGAAACACAGACAAGTGTATAACTGTATTTAATTTGGTTATATCTAATCACAATAAAAAAATATCCTATTTGGTATTTCATGAATACAGAGATTTAATTAACATATTCTACCAACTGTAGTATATCCTAAACACTGCCCACAAAGACATCGGTAGTGAATAAAGTGCGGTTACTCTTACCTTGCGGTCTCCTTTACGGTTAAGACTTGGTCACACTATACGCGACTACTTGACAGCGCTGCAGCATCGCTCTACGTGCACGCAGACGACCGCTATCTGCTTCTGACGTGCAAACGCATATATAATATATGTAAGTCACCGGAAGATATCAAGATCCGCAACTTTATAATTTTACTAGGAAATTTATAAACTAACCTAACGTAACCTACCGTAAAGTTATAAACTGACGAGCTAGATTATAAACAAACGGTTGTTACAATTTTACACTGACATATACATACTTGCACTGCGGGTAATGCCGCATCGCATGAGTACATTTTTTGGTAGAACTCATGGCTTTTCATTACCACCATGAGAGTATGGGGTACGTGAGCAGTCATTAATTTAACAGCAATAAAACTTACGTGTTGTAGGTCATGGGTTCGAACTGAGCCAGACACATTATTTTGCGTAATTTACTTCATCACCCATAACAGGAGTTTTCATTATTTTACTTTACAACATCTTTCCAATATTTACAGCGTTTCTTGCATGGAAAAATGAAACAGCGCCTCTGGTGTGCGAAGAAGGAACAAATTTTTTCCTTAAAATTCGTCAAGTTGAAAATATCGAAGTTCCAGTTTACTTTACGTCAGAATAAGGCCTCAGCTCTAAAAACGGTGAGAGAAAGCATCATGAGGAAACAGGCATGTTCTAGAACCAAAATATTCGAAGACGAGACTTCACCGTCATCTACTTAACGCACTAGGCCCGCGTGGTGGATTATGGCCCACTCCCTCTACCATTGAGGAGGCCTGTAAGGCCGCTTTCACATTAGGGCGTTAGCAGCGCGACAGTAGCGCGGCAGAAGCACATTTCTTCACATTTTATATGAACATTTGAGCGACAGTTGCGCGACAGTCGCTGCTTATGCGCGGCTGGCGCATAAGCAGCGACTGTCGCGCAACTGTCGCCCAAATGTGAAAGCAGCCTAATAGTGGAAGCATTGATAAACCTGATGATGATGTACAGTCACGAGCAATAGTACCTATGTACCTATACACTAAGCAGTGTTCAAAAGCGATTTTCTACTACCATATTGATTAAACTTTTGCGTTTTCATTAAACTTCTATTTTGGAAGCCATACTGTTACAAAATAGGTCTTATTTCAAAGTGAAAATCTTTCACGAGTAAACTGCGTTTGAATTTTGTTAATTGTACACATATACATGTTATTGCTCGTGACTGTACTATTAGACGTGACAATCGATTTGTGTATTCACCTTTTATGATCAAGCACCCACTTGGTAATAAGAACCATTATTTTGGGACCTTCGGTTACTGTAACTCTGTTTTCTCCATAATTTCCAAGTTTGTCGATCAAGGTGTAGCCACTGACATTTATTTTCCCGACATCGCACAGCCATCTTCTACGAGACCAACCGTGACAAATTGTCGCTAAATCTAGATTCCTCTTATTGGTTATTTAGGCTCAGAGCTTTTTAGTGGTCATTTAGGCAGACGTGGCCGGCCCAGTTCTATATAATGGCTATTTGTGCAAAGTCAGCATTGAATCATGTTTTGAAATGTTGTATGTAAACCTAGAGTACCGCCGTTATGATTGTAGGAAAATGAAAAGCAAATGTTTTCAAAAATATTTATATTTATTCGTTAACAATGAAAACAGTTATTTCACTTATCATTAAGTACAAAGCACCAAAGTTGTTCAGAAATATATATAAGCTAGGAGTATGTCGAGGTATTTGTTTTACAACATCGAGAACTAAGGTTCAAAATACAGACTGACAACAACAACTTTGAATTTAATCAACATTTTGCTATCAAAACTTACGCTTCTAATTAAACTTTATCTTCAAACAACATTTACTAATTTTTTATTTTTTTCAGTCATCTGTTAACAGTCTGAAACTCATTTGTTCTCTTTATTGTCATTGTTATAAAAAGTATTTTGGTTCAAACATGGCAACTGTTCAAAAATAATTATAAAAAATACAAAATGTTACATCTCATAAATCATTAAATAAATTCTTCGAGTTGTCTCGTCACAAAGTACTAGAAAGTCTCAAATCGTAATTATTAAAAAATATTAAATTGCGACGACTAGTCACTATGCCTTAATTACTTACAAAACGAAATATATACAAATGTTTGTATGTACTCTATTCAGGACAGGATTCAGAAAGCCGCATCATTTTTATTATTGATACAAATGCAATTAGTGTCTGTATACCAAAATATTGAAACTACTTGCATTTCTTTGCTTTAAATTTGTCTTCTTAATACAATACTTGACTTATATACCTAATAACAAATTGGAATTCACGGCTCTATAACACAGATAATCTGGATATCATAATTTCGATTTCGTCCTTTGTGAGAAATTTTCTATTACAAATTAGATGGAATAAATTGTAAAACGTTTCTAAGAAGCATATGAAATGCTGTAACTTAATACCAGGAGAATTCTATGAAAACTGTTGAAGATGGATGATTCTGAAAATTAAAAGATGACATTATATTCACACTTTTAAGGCAGCGATCAAAATGCTTTGCCTTATCCTTCTGTCTTACTAAAGAGTAACTTCAGCATGAGTAGCATGGCGCCGTAGAATAGTGTAAAAGACAAAATGATAGAATGTAGAAAGATTTTTACCTTTGTAACCATGGCAGTTTTTAAAATAAAGAAATGATATGTTTCTATTCTTCAATAGTGTACAAATCGTGTTATACTAACAGTTAACACAAAAAATAATTCGATTTATACAGTTAATTAACTTTGTCCATTCCTGGTAGAATAAAATAGAATTGGTCATGCCACGAGTGAAAACGACTTGTTACCTAGTACCTACCCTGTTGATTATAACGCTGCAAGTTAACTGAACTGAATAGATTACATAAACAATAATAATAAAAAAACTATTCTTAAACTCGCTACTTCCTCCTAAGATTGTCAGGTATGTAGTTGTCTTTGCCGGGGATGCCAGTCCCACCCGAGTCGCCTAGCCAAGGGTATCTGAAAATAAAAGGAGTATTAAAAACTAGCTTTGATTTTATATAGCCTATAGCCTTCCTCAAATAGACTATTCAACACAAATAGTTGAAGTTACTGGATAGACCAACAAACGCTCAAATACCGTTAGGGAATTGAATTGTTGAGCTCTATGTCAATTTACTGTGTTAAAGCCTTTTTTAAATTGCTTTTTCATCTCAAATCATATCTGCCATTGTATTACAGTTGTTTTTAATAAAAACGAATTATTAATTGTACAATCAAATTGCATAACAATTAACGAGTATAATCCCGTCTTTATACCCAAATATGCTTATCACTTGATGTGTTGTTCGTAACAACACCCAATATTCTAGAGCAAAAACTGAGCTCAATTTTTAAAGTAAATTGAGCTTTCAAACCACATTTTTCTTGATACATCACAGCGCACGGCTCACCTACCAAAATTATTCAACACAACGATGTAACAAAATCACATCTCCCCCTTCGCTCGTGAAAATAGTCGACCCGCGATAGACGGAACCCTGACACTGTGTTAAAAAAAGTTTTAAAATTTAAAACTCTGTTAAACAAAGTTAGCAAGATCATCTTTACGTGGCGTGTCGTAATATGAACTTAGTAATAACGTAACTTCAGTGTTATTGCTCTCGCTGAAAACGCGTCAAAAGATGTTTTGGCTTTCAATTTTTCTTTAATTTAGACTTTATGCTGCTGTAACTATACATTTTTATGAAAAGAAAATACAAGACAAAAGGAGGTGTTATTTTTTCGGCCCAACCATGTACCAAGGTACAAATTATTATTAAAATCCCTTCCAATAATTAGTATTTTTAGTAGTATTTAAAATCCTTCAATACTAGATAGAAAAAGAAATAAAAGTATATGAAAAAACACTACTTCGCAACGGAACTGCGTTCAAAGAAACGTTAATGACAGCGTTTACGGCTGTCAATCTGTTTCATCTGTCAAAATCACGTCAAAATATGACATCGATGTTTCATTATTTGACAGCTTTTTGACAGTAATGAATATCAACAACAATAGAAAAAAACTATCGAACTAGGTCGGGAACCCTGGCTTTTGGCCGGCAGATAACCAAACGCAAAAAATAATACGAAATGTGAAATAAATGCATTTTTTTTTAATTATTGTTCCCATGATTATTCACAAAATATGTGTACTAGTAATTATAACTTATTTGAAATACATAAATAAATTCTATAAAGTACATTTTTGGGTTTTCACACGTTTATAAATGAAGTAACGAAACGCATCATGTCGGAGACGTCTGACATTGCTAGATTGAAAATCAATTCTTGGGTTGCAAGTTTTAACATTTTGGATCGACAATTTCTTATGGTACAAATGCCCAAATAAATACAACATATTTATTTTCAAAATCTACGATTTTTTTCCTATAATTTCGTATTTTTGTCCTTGAGGTACACGGCTGGGCCTTAAATGTAGGGAAAAAATTAACACCTCCTTTATGATCCAAGTTAAGTAACATTTTTTTGAAAGCGTGGTAAAATCATCAAATGTGTCCTAACCCAGGGCAGGGCGGGAGGGACTGTCAGACTCGTACAGACTAAAATCCACGGTGTCCTTCAATAGCCCTTTACCTTCCGGGGTCCGTTAGTCCCCCCGTTAGCGACCCCGGCAGGCTTTGGCCCTCTATAAAGGGGTCCCGTCATAATGCTGGCACTCTTTGATGCGCGCGTGGAAAACAACGCGCCGTCGACCCGGGCATGGTCCATGGTCGGACAGCAAGTCGCCCAATGGTTAATCGTTTTATCCCCGGGTTTTAGAGTCCAAAATCATCATGTCCAGGCATGAATCGAAGTTCACACCGTGGCAACTGCGTCGGGAGGGGTGGGTGGAAGTTGAAATGTGCGTGTATTGCGGGCGGCCCAAGACTAAAATATTTTAAACCCGAACTACAAATGAAGCTCCACGGATGTTCTTTAACTAGGACAAATCCGGGGAAAACCGGACGGATAGCTACCCAAGATTCACCATTCAATATGTATGAGAAAAAATAACACTTACTGGTTAGGGCATTCAGCGCAGGTTTCCATGTACCTCGTGTCGGTGAAGTTCATGTCAGCAGGCTTGAAGGCCAGTGCGCACTTGTTGGACAGATTGCAAGGCGCTGGTGGGAAGTCCTTGCGGTCACACCTCCAAGCTTCGTAGTTGTTCAGAGCTTTGACGGACTTCGGGTCTGTGATCCAGGTCAGACCTTGGGTGATGGTCACGAACCATACGTCCTTCCTGTGGTTATGGAATTAAATTGTTGGTAAAATAATTATAAAAGTTTTTTGTTTATCACTTTGGTGACTGTGGATAGATTATTAACCGACTTCAAAAAAAGTAGGTTGTCAATTCGACCTGTATTTTGTGTGTTTGTCCACGATTATCTCGCGTTTGGCTTAACGGATTTTCATTCGGTTTTACATTCTGAAGAGAGGTTTTAGTATAGGTATAACAATAATGGATATATTACGGGATAAGTGCTTTTAATTTGCTTACTTGAATTCTAGATTTTCAAAGACGCCAATTATACGAAGATTTTTGGTGTTTATCTGAACTAAAAAGGGTAAAATAAAAAACAATTTTTTGTAAAAAACCGACTTTTAATCAAACAAACAAGCGTAAAATAACTTTTCTTTTGGAATTCGGTGGAAAAAGTCGATAGAATCATAAAAAAACAAAGTAGTTATACTTACAAAAGAAAAATTATTTTATGCTTTTTTGGTGTTTTCGAAGTCGGTCCCCTTTTTTATATAATGTTCATTACAACCACGGATAAACTCATTCAGACAAAAAGAACCTTGCTAAATATCCCGTTTTTAGGGTTCCGTAGTCAACAAGGAACCCTTATAGTTTCGCCATGTCCGTCCGTCCGTCCGTCCGTCCGTCCGTCCGTCCGTCCGTCCGTCTGTCCGCAGTTTAGCTCAGAGACGCACAATACTAGAGAGCTGTAATTTGGTGTGAATATACGGATTTGTTGTGCCGAAAAAGTGGTAAAATAAAATCTCGTAAAATATTTTTTTTTAGGGTACCTCCTGTACTTACACGTGAAGTGAGGATTTTTTTTTTCTCGCGTACCCCTTAGTGTGGGGTATCATTAAATAGGCCTTTAAAAAATAATGATAGTTTCCATTAACAATTTTTTGATGAAAAAATTCGTTTGTGAAATATTAAGCTTTAAAGTGCTAAATTTTGCTCGATTCGAGTGTCCCCCCCCCTCTACCAGCTAAACGGTTATATTTGGGGGTGTGAAAAAATTCACAGTAGTAGTATATATAACGAAGTTTAAAAGAAAATTATCATGACCAAGTAGGCTTTACAACTTTACGAGTAATAGTCGACCAACTTATAAAATGTACTTGATTAATTTTTTTCTTAAACAAAATGTATCGGAGAAACAATAAATCAACTGCAAATGTAAGTTTGTCAACTTTATTTTTACAGCTTTAATAGGTATGTTTTTATGGTATGTTTTTTTGGGGATAGGTAGGTTTTTATCGTCAACTATTTAACTAACTTAAAAAAAGGAGGAGGTTCTAAATTCGTCGTAATCTTTTTTCTTATGTATTTTCCCTGATTTCTCAAAGACTCCTGGACTGATTTTGAAAATTCTTCTTTTTAAAATTACATTCAGCGAATTAGTTTAGTTACTACGCGTAAGTATTTTGATGGGCAACTACGGAACCCTACACTGTGCGTGGCCCGACACGCACTTGGCCGGTTTTAATTCTAACAATATAAAGGGTTCCATGTAAAACATTAAAAACCATTCATCTAAGATTTAAAAAATGTTAGGTGTATCATAGAAAATTAATTATTTTTCCGTTGACAATGTATGAAAAACCTGATTTTTCATTTATCTTTCAGGTTTGGTTTCATAGTAAAAGTTGTTTATTAAATATATGTGTAAGCATTTTCAACCCATGAAAGGTTTTACAAATAACCATGTATAACGCTAATGCCCACTATGAATCAGTTTAAAAAATAATATTGCTTTACTTTTTTTACATCATGGAATTTATTAAGTTACTGGTAAGATGCAAAATAATTTTGTGGTAACGCGAACCTATGAAGGTTCGCATTACCACAAAATTATTTTGTCGGCAATTTTCTAGCAATATCACGTTAATTAAGGTTTAACAAGTAAGGCAGTTTTAATTGAATATTTAAATATGAAACACGATAAGATGAGAAATCAAAGAACTTAATTTATAAATTTGTTAAACCTTTTGTATATACAGGGTGATTTTTTAGTCACCATCCAAATTTTAATATATTAATCTTTGACGAAAATCATTGAATACGTGTTTTTTCTTTTTGTATCACTCAATACAAAAATATCGAGATATCACGTCTCAATGTTATCTATAAAAAGTTGATAAAAGTGGACACCGCGCTGTGATGTGTCGCTCAGGTGTAGAGGGGCGGGGCGGGGGGTAAGCGGGGTGCGCTCTGCCCGTTTCATGCGTCGGCAAGTGTATATTATTAACGTTTAGCTTAGTGACCACACAGAGCGATTGAGAAAATTATTTAATATGACAATTTAAAGTATCGATTTTTTTTCAAAAATGGGGTTAGTGATTGATACCTAATGCCTAGAAAAATTTTGGACGGTGGTAAAAAAGTCACCCTGTATATATACAACATGTAACATAATTAACGCACACCCTCAGACACCCCAATTAGAATATTATGTTATAATCACAATCCATATATTGAATTTTTAATTTAACATGTAAATGCATTGTTATTTAACTAAATTAGTTATTTTGCAGTAAGGATTATTTTTCTTTTTTTTGTATTGAATGACGGAATTTGTATTAAAACAAATAAAATTGCACTTTTAAGTCTTGTTGCCTTGATTTACGGTCTATTTTAGTTTGTTTTGACTGTACAGAGGTCTAGGGGGAATATCCGTAGTTTTAATTATTTTTGAAAAAAAAATTACCCATATTAAAAATGATAGAAATCGATTCAGTAAACGATTCTGAACAAACTAATTTCAGGATGTGCGTTAATTATGTTACATGTTGTATATGATATATCTGTTTTAGAATATGTGAGAAAAAATATCCTGCAGAATCAGACTAATTTATTGGTAAATGTTTTTAACTAAAGTTATCCCTAAATCCCTTTTACATGTGGGACAGAAATTAGAGCAAACAACCCGTATTTACCTATTTGTTTTTGAAATTGTGAATTTTGTTTTTATTTTATTTGTTTTATATATGTTATTAATTTATTTACAGCTACACTGTTTGCGTACGCTTAATAAAGTACCGAAAGACATAAATGAGGGTTTTTTGCCTGAGTATATTTAATGATATATCATAAAAGTGTGTGCACACTTTTTAATTAACATCTTTTACGATGTTCATTATCACAAAACTGGTTCATAATTTTTATTTTTACTGACGATGGTTTCGCGTTTGACCACTGTCTCGCCCGGTGATAAGGGAAGATGTGGTCGACGGTGAAGAAAGCTTGCCTAGAAGTAATCTATTCCCTCTTGACTTTGAAGATCCCAAGGTCATAACTATTAGGAAATACAAACCCTGGCAAGAAAGTCCACTCCTTACTATCATCATCATCATCAGCCTATAATGTTCCCACTGCTGGGACGCAGGCCTCCTCTCTGTGAGAGGGAGTGAGCCATAATCCACCAAGCGGGCCCAGTTCGGATTGGTGGATGTCACATGTCTTCGAATTTTTCGGTTCTAGAACATGCCGGTTTCTTCCCGATGTTTTCCTTCACCGTTTTTAGAGCAGTGGTGATGAAATTAATTACACAAAGTAATGCGTCTGGCGGGGTTCGAAGCCACGACCTACAACTCGTAAGTCGGGACCGATACCACTGGGCCACCACTGCTCCTCCTTACTGTGCGCACAATAAAAGTTAATCAATGATCATAAAAAATATACACTAGTTATGCCCGTTGCTTCGCTCACGGTACAGTAAGCATTCTATTGGCTTTTCATATTAGTGGGAAAATTAAATCTTAGCGTATTCTTTTCATCTCTATGACATTCGATTGTGTCAATTAAATAAAAACTTATAAGTATAGACACTAGCACTACGCCCGCGACTTCGTCCGCGTGATTTTCAAACATTGCTTTTGTGAATTTCTAGTCCCAGCCACCCTCTATATGGGATACTGTTAGAAAAACTAAATCAATATTCAACAAAAATTCTATCAACCCGCAATATTCCGTTTTAGGTACCTAACACTAGGTCCTAAAAATAATCTATACAAAATATCAACCCCTTGAGGTCTATTTCCACAAAACACCCGTAACTACGTCCAAAAAATAATCTCTATCAAAATTTGAGTCTCCAAGCTATCAACCCCGAAAAAGCCGCTTAGGGGTCGAATTTTGCAAAACCGTCTTAGTGAAAATTTAGGTCTTAAAAAGAACCCCTCGCAAAATTCGGATCGCGTAGCACTTGTAGTAACAAAGTTTCATACAAACTATCAAACACAAAAGCAAACCCTTTTGGAGTCGAATTTCGCTAAATTTCTGCCTTGGTGAGAGTTAACGTCTTAAAAAGAACCGCCTAACCGAACCGCATCTAAGTCCTATAAAAGAACCCGGTGAAAATTTGAAGCTCCTCGCACTTGTAGTAACAGAGTTTCATACAAACTTTCAACCCCAAAAACAACCCCTTAGGGGTCGAATTTCACAAAATTTCTGCCTTGGTGAGAGTTAACGTCTTAAAAAGAACCGCCATGCAACATTTGAGACGCCTAGCACTTCTAATAACAAAGTTTCATACAAACTGTCAACCTCAAAAACAAACCCCTTAGGGGTCGATTTTCGCAAAATCCTGTCATAGGTAACTTTTACGTCTTCAAAAGAACCCATATTCAAAATTTAAATTTCCTAGCACTTGAAGTTACGAAGTTTCATACAAACTATCAACCCCAAAAACAACCCCTTAGGGGCCGAATTTCACAAAATCCGTTCTTAGTGCTCACCTACGTGGTATAAAGAGGGCTTATGCCAAATTTCAAGTTTCTAGGCCAAGCGGTTTGGGCTGTGCGTTGTCAGATCAGTCAGTCAGTTTTGAATTTTATATATATAGATACAACATGAAATAGTGATTTAGTTCTAATAAATACTTATTATTTACTTAGAAAAAACTTTAAAGAAAATTTATTGTTAATGGCACAGCCGTAGATACATTACAATTCATTGCTTTCGGTTACTTCCGCTTTACATAAGCAGGAAATTAAAGAGTACATACATTGTATGTTTATTACTCCCGGAAACAAATAAAGCGACTTTTATTACATGCCCTCTGCAAAAATGAATAATAGTAATAGTTTGATATTCGACCACCAAAATAAAAACCAGCATTTGAAATAGCTGTATAATAATAATAATAATAATCTGTTCGTGTTCAATGAGAGTAGGTGTATGAAACTGTACATAACTAGGTATACCACTCGTGTGACCGCCTGTCAAGCTGAAAGACGTAAAAATTTTATGTGTTCCTATTTTTCCAAGAAAATAACTATAAATCGTACAATACAGAACAATAAGTATGTTGTTATCTACAATAAATACCAAAATTAAAGTTTAAACCAAAAATACAACAACAAAAAAGGATATGAAAATACAAACAGAATTATGGAACATGAAATGTCAAACAATACGATCTGAATGCTGACTAGAAGCAGGAAACGAAGACAAGCACACCTACCATCTCCGGGCTCGTCGCCGAGCTCCGCCTCGCAGCCGCCGCCGGTACGCGCCTCAACCGAGAGCGCTGTGTCTCCGGTCGCTGCAGTTGCGTCGAGCTCGAGCGACGAGTTTTTCTCCCCGCCGTCGACACCGCCACCTCCGCGACGACGAGGAAGAGGACGGCCACCAGCGGGCTTGGGACCTCGAGGCCAACAGGCCCCGAATAGGGTCCCCGCTGCCGGTGGAAATGTGTCGCGCATGCGATGGACCCAGTCCATGAATGAAAATGTCATGCGCGCATATTATGGGGCTACTGAGGGGGGAAGCAGCTTGACTGCGTACCGTGGTCGGATGCTCTCTCTGTTTCGGGTACTTGAGCCAGGTATCAGCGTGTCGGCGCAACGACTTTCGGATCAGGTGCGGGTCATTCAGCGTAACTGTATGCTGGATGACACCGTACTTGATCGACTACGCTCGGATTCACGGAGTAACCGAGTTATTCCTGCTTCACCAATGATCGCGGTGCAGCAGCAAAGTTCTTCCAGTATGCCACCGCGACCCGATCGCGATTGTGAAGAGGATCATGACGAAGTTATATCCGTGAGTACCCAGTGCAACGCACAATTGAGGAGCGCTTTGGAGAGTGCGTTCCGGGAGTACCGCTCCGCACCACCGGAACTTAGACCACGTTTACCTCGTTTGCCTATGCACAATAAAAACAAGGCGCTTATGTGTGCTCTAGACTCAGAGCTGTCAAATTGTTTTGACAGCAGTAAGGATCTTGCTGATACCCACTCAATCCTGTACTGTGCAGCTGTGGCGGCATGTCGTGTAGCTCACGTCAAATTCCCTGACACTGACAGAGCTACACGACCAAAACCAGCGGCTCCAGCTTGGCAGTGCAGGATTGAGCGGCGTATCGGTGAGGCTAGAGCACTCATCGGCAAATTGCACTGCTTCAGGGAGGGTAATACTCGTCCTAGAGTGATGCGTTTTGTGAGGCGGGCGTTCGCGGGAATCGAAATCGATCCTTGTGATTATTTGGCCCGCGTCACAGAACGTATCGACTTCCTGAAGCAGAAGATTTGTGCATGGGCGAACCGGATTCGTCGGTACAAGCGACGAGTGGAGCGGTACACTTTGAATCGCACCTTCCAAAGCGATGAAAGGTGGGTCTATAGGGCTTGGGAGCGACCGGACCAAGGTGTGGCTGACACGCCCCTACCGGATGATGATGCCATGAGTTCATTCTGGCGCAGCATCTGGTCGGTGCCTGTCAGTCACACTGAGGGCGATTGGATCAGGGATGTTGAGCGAGCATGTGATCACATTCCAGAAATGGGGGCTGTCACCATCAGCCCCCAAGACGTAGCTTGTGCAGTTCATCTGTTGCCGAACTGGAAATCTCCAGGGCCGGATGGGCTGCACAACTTCTGGATTAAATGGTTCAAAAGATCACACGTTCGCTTGGCATCCCAGTTCCAATTAGCTTTAGAATCAGGGTCGCTACCCCAATTCTTAACAACAGGAGTGACCCACCTGCTCTATAAATCAGGTAGTACTGCGGAACCCAAAAATTATAGACCGATCACTTGTCTACCAACGGTCTATAAAGTTCTTACATCCATTCTGAGAGCTAAAATCAATCAACATATTGTGACTAATTCCATCATGTCCGCTTCTCAGAATGGATGTAGGAACGGGTCCCGCGGTACTAAGGAGCTCCTCCTCATTGATATGGCCATTAGCCAACAGGTTCGCCGCTCCCGAAAGGATCTGTCCGCATGTTGGATAGATTATAAGAAGGCCTATGATTCGGTACCCCATACATGGCTCATGAGGGTGCTAGAGTTGTATAAAGTTAATATAACTCTACGTACCTTCCTGTTGTCGTGTATGGGGACCTGGAAGACAGTCCTTCGCTATCCAGGATGTCGACAGATCCGAGGTAGCGGCGAACCGATAAGGATTGAGCGCGGCATATTCCAGGGTGACAGTCTGAGTCCTTTGTGGTTTTGCCTGGCCTTGAACCCACTCAGTACATTACTGGAGGGTTCGGGGCTAGGATATCGGTTGAAGAGAGGTGGTCAGGTCATATCTCACCTTCTTTACATGGATGATCTAAAACTCTTTGCCCCCAACAACTTGCAACTGATGAAGCTACTGAAGGTAACAGAAACTTTCAGTAGCGCCATCAGGATGGAATTTGGTGTGGACAAATGTGCAGTCATGCATGTGAAGCGAGGGGAGATTATGGAATCAGAGGGAACTCAACTCTCGGATTCCATACACCTTAGATCCCTCTCTTCAACAGAGACCTACAAATATTTGGGTATGTCGGAAGCATTAGGCATCAATAATGCTGACATGAAGCAATCGTTGAAGGAGCGCTTCTTTAGCCGCCTGAATAAAGTACTTAACAGTCTTTTGTCAGGTGGTAATAAGGTGCGCGCTTTCAACGGTTGGGTCATGCCGGTATTGATGTATTCTTTCGGCATACTCAAATGGACTCAGACAGAACTTGACGCCCTGGATAGGAGAGTCCGTTCACTGCTGACTGCAAATCGGATGCATCACCCGCGGTCGTCGATGATGAGACTGTATATCCCACGGAAGTGCGGGGGTCGTGGCTTCTTAAATGCTAAGACCCTGCACAACCGTGAGGTATGCAGTCTCAGGGAATATTTCCTAGAAGCCGACGTGGGGATGCACCGAGATGTGGTCACAGTGGACAAGGGTCTTACTCCGCTCTCCTTGGCTAACGAGAACTGGCGCAAACCTAAAGTATTAGACACTAATGATCGTAAGGAGGTATGGCAAAGCAAGGAGCTTCACGGACGCTATTACCGGGCATTACATGGTCCCGATGTAGACTTTTTAGCGTCCGTATCCTGGTTGCGCTTCGGTGACCTGTTCGGGGAGACCGAAGGTTTTGTCTGTGCAATTATGGACGAAGTTATGATGACGAATAACTACCGGAAATACATTGTGAAGGATGGTACGGTTGACATATGTCGGGCATGCCACCGTCCGGGAGAATCGATTCGACACATTATTTCTGGGTGTTCTCGTCTGGCTAACGGCGAGTATTTGCATAGACACAACCTCGTTGCCAGGATTATCCACCAGCAACTTGCTTTGAAGTACAGTCTTGTGGAATCGGAGGTGCCGTACTATAAGTATGCGCCCGACCCAGTTCTCGAAAATGGCAGTATCTCGTTGTATTGGGATCGACCTATCATCACTGATAGGACTATTGTTGCCAATAAGCCTGACATTGTGATGATAGATCGATCAGAGCGTCGCGCAATAATTGTTGATATAACGGTCCCGCATGACGAGAACCTCGTGAAGGCAGAAAAGGATAAACAATGCAAGTACCTTGATCTGGCTCGCGAGGTTGTTGACATGTGGGACGTGAATACGGCAGTTATTGTGCCGATAGTCGTATCTGCCAATGGCTTAATTGCCAAGAGCCTCGAACAACACCTGAGGAGGCTCTCGCTGGGTAGCTGGATCAAGCGCTTGATTCAGAAGGCAGTACTCTTGGACACGGCGCGTATTGTTAGGAGGTTCCTCTCTCAAGAGCCCTGACCACCGGCAGCCCGGACCCTGTTCCCGATGCTGGTGGACTGCTATTTTTTATATTTTTAAATGTTTTTAGTTTGTTTTTTATAAAAATATTTAAAAATTTAATTAATAAGTGTACAAATAAATAAAGAGAATATAATAATAATAATATTTCACAACTATCACACAACGCCATCTAGTCCCAAGCTAAGCAGAACTTGTGTTATGGGTACTAGACAACTGATAAACATACTTATATATTTCTAAATACATACATATGGTAGATAAATTACACCCGGACACAGAACAAATGATCGTGCTCATCACACAAACATTTGTCCTGGGTGGGAATCGAACCCACGACCTCCGGCATAGCAGTCAGGGTCACTAACCACTAGACCAACAGGCCAGTGGTATATTTTTTTTTATTTGTGAATCCAGGGAAATACTGTCCTGTTCAAAAACAGAACTGTTCTGAACAATAAAGACAAATAAAATATTGTAGTAAGCAATGAATAACACACGCTACAATATTATTTTTTGTTTATGGGAATCCCGAAACACCTGTCAAATATTTTTGTGTAAAGAATCAATTAAAAAAAAATTAAAACCGTATCATAAAAAATCACAAGTTATAAGCTTGTATATTTATACCTGGTTATCCGTTCAAAAACATGCTCATTTCGCGGTACACCCGCGTAAACCACGTCTCCTGTGTTTATACACTCCGTAATAATACGAGTAGTTTGGCAATAAGTACCTAACCGTACGGTGATTGTATTGTAATTAACTGGTAATAAAATTTAGTTAAAATATTTTTGAAAAAAAAATAATAACGTGGTGTAAAAAATATTGGAATCGACTCAAGTAAGAGTTACTGATTCTGAACAAACTGTATTCAGGTTTCGCATATAATACCTACTAAAAATAATGTTGCGTAGTAGAAACTTGATGAATTTAACAATTATTATAAATAATAATAATAATCTATATATATAAAAGAACAGGGCTTTTTCTTTTGACACGACTACAGCCGAAACCGCTAAACGCAGAAACTTGAATTTTGGACAGGATTTGCAGTCTACCATGTAGATTGGCAATAAGACGGGATTTTGCGAAAATCCTCCTCTAAGGGGGTGAAAAGGGGTGAAAACGTTTGTATGAAAAATCTTATTCTTTGTGTTTATAAACTTGAAATTTACCACGAATGAGAACACAAGTAAATAAATAAGATTAGCACCATTATTTTTTTAAAACTACCCTCCATTGGTAATCTAGGGGTTGTTAAAGTTTGTATGGAAAAATCATAACGCGTGAGCTGATAAATTTGAAAATCAGTATTTATATACTAGATAAGAATTAATGAAACACGTGTTTTTGGATTTTTCGAAAATCACCCCTCAAGTTGGTGAAAAGGGGTATTCAAGTTTTAAAGGGAGAATATTAAACCACTCAACGTAGAACTCTGAATTTTTTATGGTAGTTGCAATTTATTATGTAGATAAGCACTATGAAAGGATTTTGCGAAAATCGACCTCTAAGGGGGTGAAAAGGGGTGAAAACCTTTGTATGTAAAATCTTACTTCTTGAGTTTATAAACTTGAAACTTGGTACGAATATGAGTATAAGTAAATAAAAAAGACGGGCGTTATTACTTTTTTTAAAACTACCCTCCATTTTTAGGTTTTCCGAAAATCGCTCCCTAAATTGGTGAAAAGAGTAAGTTTTAAAAAGGGAAGGATTTTACAGCTTGCTACGATGAACTCAAAACTGGGCATAAAGTATCTCTCAATCGAATAAAAGATGCGTAATAACCCCCTTTTTTTTTAGCGTGGTAAAATCATCAAATGAGTCCTCCAACCCCGGGCAGGGCGGGAGGGACTGTCAGACTTGTACTGACTAAAATCCACGGTGTCCTTCGGTAGCCCTTTGTGTGCCGGAGTCGCGGTATACGTATGTCCCGCAACCCCGGCAGGATGCGTAATAACCCCTAGCGGGGTGAAAATCGGAAAATCAATTGTCTTCTACGATTGATTGATTGTTTGTAAGGAGGAGGTGTAGGGAGGGTGAGCGGGAATTAAATTCACTGAGTTCGAAGTTAGAAACACGCGCAGACGAAGTCGCGGGCAAAGTGCTAGTTATGCATATAATACGAGTCTAAAAAAAAACGGGTCAAGTACATTTCCTATAAAAACGCCAAAAAAAGACGATTGTTTTATAGAAACCGGCAAAAAGCATGTTTCGCATTCTGTTTTTTAGTAAGTATGTATTATTAGAAAACATGTATTATTAGAAACACATCTGTGATAATTTCAACTGTCTTACTACCACAATTCATGAGGGACAGGCTGGTGACAGACGGACAGCGGAGTTTTAGTAGAAGGTTCCCGTTTTACCCTTTCGGTAGAAAAAGCGAACACGAAAAAAATAAATAAAAAAAAACTATTTGAAGAAACGGAACCGACTTCAAAAACAAACACGATAAAGCATAAATTGTATTTTCTTTCGGAAGTCGGTGGCTTTGTTTATTATTTTATTCTATTGACTTTTGCCACCGACTTTCGAAAGAAAACTTATTATTTAACTGAATTTATATACAACGCGTAACGTAAACTCAGCCCATGTAACTGAACAATGTTTGTTGTAAGAGATTTGGAAATTCGCAAAAAAATAAATGAAATTTCGTACTGATGGGCCCGATCAATTTCTCATTTTGTATGAAAAAGCAATTTTGCTTTTTTTGCGAATTTCCAAAAGTCTTGGAACAAACAATTGTAACATGGGCTGAGCTACCCCACGAGAGGTTTTGCGATATTAACGTTACACGTTGTATAAAACTTCTGTTATTACATAAATAAACAATCATCAGTCCCAATACTCTTTGTTGAGACCGAGGATTCCCTTATAGCCTATAGGTCGCGATTTATTTCAATAAAACATGTACATAAGCAAACATAACCTAATTTTAAAATGTCTGAGTCATCATCACTTAAAATTCCAACACATATTTCTTGCTAGCAACTCGTTCCATCTTAGTTTCGTTTCGAACCAATTATTCAAGTTTCGTTTCGAAGCAATTCGAAATATTACACGAATGCCGTGGTTTCGAATATTCAAGAACGTGAAAGTTAAGTAAATAATGTGAACAGGAAAAATTCATCTTTTAAACAATGAATCATATTCATACCACTTCGTGAAATTATGAATATTATATCTTATGTAAAGTGACCTTTCAAAAGACTTGTTTCCTGATTAATACAAGTCAATAATTATTTGTTTTATTAATATTCATAATAGTCCAAGTAAAAAATTGTATCTTGGCGGGATTACATAAATTCAATGAATAAAAGCGTCCTTCAAACTCCACACGTGCTTATTGTGGTGGTGCTTAGAACTCCGTGTTTTTTCGTAACTAAAGTAAAAGATTGATTGAAAAATGAATATTTTATAATTATAGGTGACTGTCTATTTTAAGCATTCGAGTGAGTCCATAATAGTTCGAGTATACATAGATGTTTTATTGTATACTAAAATTATTACACAGCCACCCAATTACAGCAATATTATAGGCATTAAGTTGCCAGGTGTCTACATTTTCATAGAACACTGGACTCGTGAATATAAAATTAAAATCCCGATTATTTCTGCCTTTCGTTCTCCATTTGATACAATGGCAACACGAGCTGATCCTTCAAAACTTTTAGTACTCACAGGTTGGCAGCCCACTGCAAGAACTTGTGGAGTCCTCGCTCCAGCGCCTTGATCTGGAACCAGTTGGTGTGGAACGGCATCATGTAGGGCGCGCGGTTCTGCTCGTAGTACCGACTGAAGTCTTCCTGCAGCCATTCTAGCACCTACAATGTTAGTTGTCTGTTAGTAGCAATGTAAGAAAAAGTGATAAACAACCTAGAAAGAATTTTGGAAAAAAAAAAATATTTATAAAAGCCCCATGACACGACATGGACTTACGTCACTTGTCATTTTACAAAATTGCCCTCGTCATTAATGATTCTGCACTTAGAATTTTATTTGGAAGTACAAACTGAAACTGAATAATAACAATTCAAGATTCAAACGCTGTTTAAAATTAATAAAGGCACGAAAATTGGAAAATTGGTAAGCGAAACAGCAACTACTCTAAATAACTCCACAGTTTTTACAAAGGAAGCTATAACCATTTTAAACAAACAAAAACGGAACCAAACAACTCTGTTTAATCAACAAGTTGCTGTGCTTCAGTACCAATATTTATTTTCATATTTCATGCTCAAAAGTATTGGCTCCGTGTCTCTAAAACTTCGCGCAAAGAAGTGGTTTAATCAAAGTAAACCGCATTAAACAAGAACCCCGTTGATGAGTTATGAAACTAGAACAACACGGTATGATAAATTATGTATGTGTGCGACCATCATACATAGCAAACCAACACGTTTCCTTTTATCTAGAGAGTTAAAAAAGATACGAGTATCAAAACCGTAATACGGTCATCTACATAAAACATATTGCGCGCCCGGTCACAAGCGGGGTAACTAGATTATAACTAATACTAACTGATAGAAACACTGCTTCACAAATAGCGTATTATAAACTTTTTTATATTTGTTTAGCCAGGGTTTAGTAATAAAATTAAAGTGAGAGATAAAATACCAGGCCACTCGACCGTACGTGCGTATTTGAAATTATTCTCGGTCGCCTTCCGCTCCACTTCTCGATTCAACTTTGCGCAACTACAAACATTTGCTTACCTGTACTAACATTATATAAACGGCCATTTTCTACCACAAATCGGAAGAAGTTATTGTTGGAAATACTAGTTATTTTTCATATAGTTTCCATCCAGTGGCTTGGGATATTATGATAGCCATTTGCGGATAGTACAAAATGAATATCAGGACGGTTTGAAGAGAAAATATTTCAACAAATGTAACAATTTAAATATTTTTTGTTCTCGATTTAGAATATCAAAGCTTCAGCTTTGTACGTACATATGAAAGAGCATATTTAATACGGTATAAAAGCAAATGGAAGTCTGTTTTAGATCTGTTTAAAGGGATATGGGAAAGCCTGAGGGAGGACAGACCAACTAATATGCCTGCGAAGTACAAACGAATCAATTCTGCTTATTCTGCCCTACATCTTACTTCATTTTCCTGCTGAATGATTTTGAAGAAAAAGTTTTGTAAAAGCCAGAGCTCACGACTCAATTTGGAAGTCAGATGTGCACCCGGCTCATAGTTCGATACGGGGAAATATTGGACCATGCAGGAGGCTCTCTGATAGTTTCACCCTACCTTTTAATCCCTCAGTTATATGGTTTAGGGTTTACCCCTCTTTGAAAAGAAATGCCTGTGAATTAATAGCCTATGCACAACGACGATCGGCATGCGGGCAGCGAGTAAAGGGCAACTCGCTGCCCGACCAAGGACCATGCCCGGGTCGACGGCGCGTTGTGTCCCACGCGCGCCTCAAAGAGCGTCAGCATAATGACGGGGCCCCCCTCTCAGAGGGCCAAAGCCTGCCGGGGTCGCGGGATTATTCCCTTACCGTAACCCCGGAACTTAACAGGCTATGAAGGACACCGTGGATTTTAGTCAGTAGAAGTCTGACAGTCCCTCCCGCCCTGCCCGGGGTTGGAGGACTCATTTGATGATTTTACCACGCTAAAAAAAAAAAAAAAAAAAAAAACGATATGGTACTAGACTCCTAATAACAGGCGACCGATGTCTGCCAACACATTAGCAGCATGCAGCGCGTTTTAGAAACGCGCGTCGACGCGGACGGCGCGTTTGACTTGCATGCGAATCGCGTTTTCATCATGCGTATCGCGTCTGCATCGCTACAAACGCGCTATACCGGCGCTTTTAAAAAGCGTTGTGTACATAGGCTCTAAATGGGAGCACATGTTTTTTACATGCTATGAATTGTAAATGAAAACTATTGCTTTGACCAAATAATTGCCACAGTGAAATACATAATAATATTCTGTAATTACTTTTGTCAATTGGATTTAACCAAAATGACTATGTGGATCAATAGAAACATGCGTGCATATGAAATGCAAATTAAATTAGCTATAAAAATGTAAATTCACGCAAACGCAAAACTAATAATTGTGTATTCGAAAAGTTTACATAATTATGCAAATGTTAATAGGGCTTATACCTATCATCGTTTTTACCATAAAAGTTACTGTTATATAATAATTACATTAAATGGAATCGTTGTTACGTGATTGAACACATGAAAAGTCAATTTATTTTACCAATCAATTTAAAAACTATTAAGTATCATAACACATCTATAAAAAAGTTATAAAAATAAATGCGTATCCGAGAACAAACGTTTTGGAAAAAGTACCATTTGGATAGATGTGAAACCGTCTGTAAGCAAAATTGAATAAGTGTAGTGTATTGTTATTTTCAATAAGATATCAAAGCAAGTTTGTAGGTACTCACCTCATCGGAATCGTGATTATGTAGCACACATTGGTCGAGATAGGGGCAATGTCCGCCCTCGTACGTCTCCACGTAGTGCGCGTTGAACGGCACCTCCCACAGACCTGCAAACAAACATCCACTTTATTTATATTTACATACAAATGCTTTTATATTATTATGGGCTTGCTGTGTATTCTACAAAACATAACTAGTCGCTTGTAATCCCTGAAGGGTTGGGAGGAGGCCTCATAGTAAACCCAAATTCACCAGTTGTGTTGAATGTAATAAAAACCGAGTGTATTGCCATCAACCGGGTAAAATTCCAAACTTCGTGGCTGCTGCTGAGAAATTCTTTATGGGGAAATTTTGGAATTTCTAGAATCACTAGATGAACGAGATACACACAAACTCTTTTAAAGCAAATATGGGCCTGCTGTGTATTCTCTGACGAATGATTAAATACAGAGCTTAAAAATTGTTGACAGGGACACGTGCAAACAAACTGTGTATTTTATACCTTATGTAAATAGAGTCACTGTTTAGAAAACTATTAAAAAAAAATAGGTTTAAATAAAACCCCTGAAATTGTTTTTCCTCTTGATACGGATGGCATAGTTCGGTTAGTTCTAATTAAAGTCGGCGAGTGCATTGTTCCGGCCGCATAGAGCTCTCTACTTGGCGTTTATGTAGGAAATGTGTGAACACCTCGTTCTATCTAACGCCACACCGCACGCGATACGAAAACTTGGAAACGCAGTCCTCAATATTTCACGCAAAAATCTATGATTGTAGGATAGCACAGAATATTTGTGAATTTTTTCACACGTGTTTGCCAGGACTATGAGATGCAAACTAGATTTTGACGTCGGACAAAATTAACAATAGCTGTGATTTCTTTGGAATCTGAAAACAGTGCGGAGTAGAATACTGCTAGATCCACCTCCAACACAAAGGGCATCATTTGTCTATAATTTCCTCTCCCAGAGCGCTTCCTAACAAATCTTTTCTACTTCTTATCTAGTTTATCGAGCAGCTAAGTTACGGTCCCACCTGGGAACGACTTGGTGGGACAAGTGCCTGACTTGCACTCGTGTGCGATCTTGTAGTCCAGAGTGTACGGCCACACGGGGATCGGCAGGGGAGGCACGCCCACCGAACTGTCGTAGATGTAGCCGAAGTCCTCTAACACCTGTGAACAAAGAGGATCTATGTTGAGAATTAGGTTTTATTATGTTCCATGCTTGAATTTTTCTTTTGCGATTCAAGCAGGAATTTTTATGGGATTGGTTAAATACGGTTCATCGAATCTCGACAAATGAAATTATTGTTTAATTGCAATTGCAACCACCATAAAAAAATATTATTGAAATCAGTAAGTAGTTGAGATGCTGACAATCCCTCGACATAGTAAGAAGGTGCAGGTAAACAATGTAGATCCTCAATAAACTGTTTTACTTTGAATCGTTCACGAGTAAAACCTTATTGCCATTTATTTGTTCGTCAATCGAAATAGTTCCAGCAACTACATTTCCTATTGTGGGATTTGGTTTGGCAATGTCAGGATAAATTCGTAGATGCAATGTGATTTTTAAGAAAAATCTTTTACATTTAGGATGCTGCAAAATATTTATTTTCCTCTACGTGTAATTTAATTGTACGCTCAAAGCCATCATCTCTCACAAAAAATCCCATTCAAAGTGTACTTCAATCAGTTTTATTTAGATAGGTACGTTCATCGATCGTTGCCTATCAAAACGTCGATACTGAGCGTGCCGGCTTGTTTGACAACTGACGTAACTCCCTGATGACGACGTACTACGAAAAAAAAATTCTCTACGTATTTCGCTTTGTACTACCAACGTGACAGCCGTAATTGTCAGGTAACGAATAGACGCACAGCTGAAATATTGATACTAAATGTAGGGACGTACATCGTACGCAGTGTATCGAATGACTGACAAAATATTACCCTAATAAGGTACCTGATATTCAATGTAGGCCAATTTGGAGACAAAAGAATGTTCGAGAATTTTTTCAGAAATAAGATAGTAGAACAATATAGCATTTGGAATACGCGAGCCCGGATAATTTCATTGTGTACGCACTTATCAACGTCAATTTCACGTAATAAGGATTGTATTATTATTTTGGAGGAAATTGTCAACAATATTTACCATAAGCTTTGCTTTATGCATTACTTTATCCGTAAGTACTCGTACTTTAAAATAGTTTTAAAATATTCACTCCTCCTGGTTTACCTATTGATGTTTGAGACTCGTGTCACAAAGAGAATTTATTCAGTCTCATATTTTATTCTGTACCCGAAGGGACCTGCCTAGGCGGGATAAAAAGCAGCCCATGTTTTTCTTGTGTTGAAAACTACCTATAAGGAACTTTGATTGTGAACTAAAGTCGCATTGAGGTGAGATTGAATAACTTACGTGAGATCCGCATAGCAATGCTATATTTACAAAAGAAAAGAATATTCAAAAGTTGCGGACGACTACTTATAGGAAGAATTTGTGTAAATATTCTTGTTGTCGTATCCTTAGTAGGAAGAAGACAAAAGCTAGCCTTGCAAACAATTGCAAGTTCTATTCTCTAAGCATGCAGTCTTAGCAAGTTCCGTAAATAATTTAAGGTACAAAGGCAAAGATATTCTAACTTAGACAGGATTCTGTAACACCCAGTGCATTTCATGCAAAAATTGTTGCAATCTTACCACTATAGCTTTTTATCGCCACACATTTTCCAAAATATTGACACTTAGAAAAATATCGCCTTACCACAAAAAGATAAACACCCGTTGAACGCTAAAATTAAAACGACCCTTATATCAAGGATAAATGTGGACATGACGTTGTCAATTTTTTTAGACAAATGTTCAACGGGTGTTTAATTTTTTTGTGGTAAGAGGGTAAATGTTCGTGTACGAAAATAAATCTCAAAAACAGAAACATATAAATATTATAATCATAAATAGTAAATACCTTGAACTGCGTATTCCTGCCAGGTTTCAAGAAAGGTGCGCGTGCGCCGACGATCTCCGACCGCGACACGTTGGCGAACTTGCCGAGAATCTCGCGCATGCCTATCATCTCACCAGCCCATTCTTCATAGCCTTTGTCTTGCAGACCTTGCTGCTGTGATACTGTGCCCGTCGCTATCTGTGAATATGAGCATTGTTGGCTTTTATTCATTTGTTTTTTTTTTTTTAGATCGTTCCGTTTGATAATGGAGAGAATGGAGAGATCTGCCAAACACATTGACGAAGATTGAAGTTGTATGGCTTGCTGATAAATATTTCGAGGGCATTTGGTTGGAAAAACCTAACAGATGTCTTTTGCTGGTGGGTTTTGTTAGTAATTTCTAAGCTAGCAACAGGAGCAAATTGTAATTTTTTTGGAAAACTGTCATATAAATAACTTCTGCTGATCAACAATACTGATTCCGAGTCAATAAATGACTTTAATTTGATTTTGAACATATCAAGACTCGACATTGTTGGATTTTCAGACCCCGACTCAGGGCCAATATTTTTAAGAAATAGTAACATGTTATTACCGAAGTATTTACTTCGGTGTTGTCTGTGAAATACGTGCCTTCTTTTTAAAAGACAGTGGTTGTACTAAAGACGAAGTAAATATAATGATAATGCAATAGAAAGTTAAAGCTCACCTCATGTCCGTCGTGTGCAAGGTGTTGCACTTGCACGTAGTTACTGCAAATAACAAAAATAAAGTATTAATATAACTCTCCATCCTTTTTTGTCATCATATAGAACTTTAAACAAGTGGAACATAAGATGTGTACTTAGAAATATTCAGTTGTCGCGAAAGATCTCAATTATTATTATTATTATGAGCCTATATACGTTGTCCCACTGCATGGCAAAGGCCTCCCTTCCCTCTTTCCTTCTCTCGCGATTTAATGCGAGTGTGGGCCAATCCCTCAAAAATGAGTCGAGCTCATCCCTCCATCTCCTTCTGGGATCAATATATAAAATACTATTTCTTTGCATTTTTTTTTTGGGACGAACCCACCACACTATTCCCAAACCACTGCAACTCCTGAAAGCCAGAATCAACAGTGGCATCCACCAGAAAAGCGCCGAGACAATGAAGCTCGACGTGTCCCGGAGATTGAATTTAACTGTCTTAGATCCTGCAACGGAATTAATCCGAAAATAATAGTGGAGGAGTAGGATATAGTTATTTGTTATGCAAGGCTGCAAAGTTGATTTTTGGCGCGAGTATACTGGAATTGAAAACTGAGCGAGCGAAGGATTCTAATATTGAACCGCGAGAGGAACGAGGGGTTCAAATATAGAATCCTGAGCGATGAAAATTTTTCAAAGGTACGAGACGCAGAAAAACATTGCTGCCGAGTGCAACACACAACTTTTCACCTCACACAGCGAGGAAATGAAGTGGGGGCGCCCGCCTGTAAGTGTAGAAAACTATTGAATACAAGACGTGTTCGAATTTTGAACAACACTTTGTGCTCTAGAGCACAAAGCGTTGTTCAAGTACTCGCGCCAAAAGTCTACTTTGCAGCCTTGCATAACAAATAACTATCTTGTCCCAATTCTTTCCTTGATAAATAGTTATATTAAAACAATTCAAAAGTCTCAGAATTCTTAAAATTGTTATTATAGGCACCTCCCCAGCTGCACTACACTGTTCTTCCTCCTTAGGCGGGAGGACTCACATCACTCGTAATGTATGTACACCTTCTATGTATGAATTTTGGTTGGAAGTTTGTCTCAGCCACCTTTCTAATGCCGTCAGTTCTATATTCATTAGTAATACAGGCACCTACCTCTGGCTTCATATCTATAATGTATAATATTCCAGTAATTAACACGAAACTCGTGTAAGTAATTACCAAACTAACGTACAAATTAATCACGGTTACTTAGGAAATTGTTTGTCACTAATTAATTGAAATATAGGCATACCTGCCTAGATAATAATATTAATTTTGGACATAACTTTCATGAGAAAATATGATGAGGAAAAATAGATTAACTAATGGCTTCTTCTTTAAGATCGCTTAGACACAACTATTATTATTATATTACGAGTAATATCCGGTTCACCGAGCTTGGCTCAGTTTTTAAAATATCTATATCTTAGGAACCGAGCTTTTCTCGAACCTGGGACCTTAATAAATCGATTCCTTGAGCCGAAAAACCTCTAATCTGTAACTTTCATGAAAATCCTTGGAGCCGTTTCCGAGATCCTGATTATATAAATATACAAGAATTGCTCGTTTAAAGATATTAGATTATATCTGCCTGAACTGTCCCACTGATGGGCAAAGGCCTCCCTCCATTATAACTAGTTCTAGGAAAATATATTAGGTAGCATGAACAAAATACATAGGTATATATCGTAGATTTCAAAGTAGAAACCAAGTTCATGCAATCTCGCTGTGTAATATCTGACGGTTGACAATCTGACATTTACAGTCACCACAGGCCAAAATAAATAACTACAACCGAACACTACAGCAATTTTGCAGTTACTTCTACTGCAAACAATGTGCAGCTGGACTGCAATCCAAATGCAGTTTTAATGATTCCTGAGAGCATGCAACGCGATTGTTTGAAACTTAAACTCTGGCAGATATTTACTCCTGTACCCCTAGCAAGAATTTTCACTTTCTTTACAATATTTACAGCGTTCCTTGAGGTTTCTTGTATGAAAAAATGGAACAGCGCCTCTGGAATGCGAAGAAGGAACTAATTTTTCTCTTGAAAATTGTCAATTCATAATTGTCAATGTTACAGTTTGAAATGAAACTGAAAATTCGTGCTAAGGGTACTGGTCTTACATCTGAAGGGAAGTAATGACACAGTTTATAATTACCTATACTCGTGTGACAAGAAGAAAGTGCCTCTAATGGGGCAGCCATTAGGGTTCTTGATCTTCCCATTGAACACTTTCTTGTATAATTCGAAGTTGTTCAAGTTAACAGCACCGTCGAATGTCAGCATTATCATTTGGGGCGTCTGTGAAGAAAAGAATGAGAACGTAATTTTTTACGACAACTTTTTGCGTAAAATTCACAAAATCGAGGTCGGCTTTTTCTCTATTTATAAACCTCTATTTGTAAAGGTCAACTAATTTGTTTTTTTTTTAAATAGCTGTTTAATATTTTATTAAATAACCTTATACAATCTTTGAATTTAGAATTCACATTCCAACATTTTTTACTTGTACATAATTATACTAGCTAATAGAATAGAATATGTATTAAAATGTTCTGACATAAAAACGTCCAAGCCCAAGTCCAAGTTGTTTGTGGTCTTAATATTTGTATTATTTATTTTCGTCTTCACAGACCGTCAGATGGGCTAAATAATCGAGTAAGGATTATTTATTAAATTTGGCCAAGCTACATTGAGTTGCCGCAGGTAGGAAGGTAGAAAGGCCGGATATTTTTACTACGTTTACAATTTTATCCAACTGAAAGGGTAGAATAAGTTTTTCATTTATAACCCGTGTTGTTTTTTGCAAACACAACCCTTTTTCTTTAAACTTACGATTTTTACGAAACATTAAACTCTTAAAGAATTGGCCTTGAACAAAACAACATAAATGCTATGCACGTGATACGCCTTTTTGCTTATTTAGCATGCTCGACGTAGCTTCATAAGAATTGTTATGCAGGAGGATTTTAATAAATACGGTAAACGGTAGGTCACAGACGAGCAAACATACTTAGTTTTAGGAATAGATGTAGTACAACTATTGCAACGATTATCATAATTAATGAGAAACCATTAAGGCTGACATTGCGGTTTGCAGCTACGTAATACATATTATAATCAATGTTAGCCCAAATTGTTTCTAGAACTAAATATTTCGTTAAATGGGTTTATACGGGTATGCTAATGACAGTTTTGATTATTTTCAAGGCTTATTCTGTGAATGGCATACTAATTCTAAGTAAATAATGACTGCCGACATTATTTTGATTCCAGTTTTACCTGTTACACCAAAGATTTAAAAACAATTTTCGTTTATTTAGAGCTTTTACGTAAATACCAAGAAATATAGCAGGAAATAATTTGTGCTAATGTTTACAACAGAGAACTGTCATTTTCAATTAATTAATCTCGTGTTTGTTTGTTGTTCAACGATTGCTGTACGGGATCAGCGTATTTCGAGGAAATCAGGCACATATACAGAAAATGTCCTATTGTTTAACAAAGATTGTTAGAGAAGTGTAATTTTTTTTTTGGGTTGTTGTACATTTTTCACAAAATAAATTCGCCACAGTAATTCATTTTATTTATATATTCGTCACATTGCATTTTTTCGGACGGATAGCAGATACATCGTAGTGCAAAGTCTTCTTCTCTGTCTTTTCAAAAAATAAAATAACATAGCCTCATCTAAAAAGTATTAATGCTGGCAGTATGTACGTTTGTTTATTGAGTCATTATAACCTAATTGTACGTAATTCGTAACAAATAAAAAATATCCTTTTCTTAATCATAAATGGTTTACTTACGTCTTCCGGGTCGAGTCCTCCGGGGATGAGGGTGCCATCTTTGGAGCAGAAGCAGTAAGGCAACTGGCACTCGCTAGGGTCGCATTTAGTTGCCAAGTCCAGAGGTGCTTCTGTGATTGGCGCAGGCGCTGAACAATAACAAAATATTGCTTGAGTAATAAGATATTGTGCTGTGACTTAATTTTACTGTGGCCTGTGTGAATAAATTGCAGCTCTGCGGGATTATTGCGTTTCTCTGTTGACAGTTCAAATGATGATCACTCGCTCTGGTGACCATCAAATAGCTGTCATAAGGTAAATTTCGTATTGGTTTTTGCATTTGCAATGAAACTGATAAATGTAAATGTTCCTTTAAATCAACTATTCTAACGCTCTTGGGGCACTCCTCAACTTAGTCTCATAACTATCGATAAAATATAGATGTGTAAAGCCATTCAAATTCAGTTGACAACTGCTGGTCAGTGACTATCAAATTAGCCAGTAGCCCTGCTGGACATTGGCATACTGCCTCTTTAAGCAAAAAAGGCACATCTGCGCAAAAAAATGCAAAGAATAATAAGCCTTACTAACTAAAAAAGGCGTATCTATATCTACTAAGACTTGTTTTTCTCTATTCCCTTTTCTCCGGCTTTTCTATAGCCAATGGACTAAAGTCAATTTCCAGTGCCTAAAGCTGATCCATAGGATAAAACCTCCAAACTAACATTATACAGAGATGCGTTTGTTTTTCTTTATAAACTAATAGATATAATAAGATGGTAAAGTTTTTTTGAGATTGTTTGTAGGAAGTTTTCTCTAAAACCACTAAATCGATTTTGAAAATTCTTTCAGAAAGCTACTACATTGTTCCTAAGTAACAAAGGCTGTTATTTTAATTTTAAAATGCAACTGATACACTCGCTAGAAATGAAATAAAAGAAATCCTAAACCAGCCATGATGAGGCATGAGTAAGCTTCAACTAAAACAACATGCATAAATAACATCAGTAAAGGTAAAAGTTACAAGGCAAAGTTTTAATTCAAGGTATTTGTTTGTAGATGTGCAATTTCACACCCAATCAGTGGACTGACTAATTGATTTACGATCCGTCTAACACAGACATCTAGCTTCCTCTGTCTAGCTTCCTATATTTTTGTTTTTGTAGAATGTTTGCCTTAAAACCTGTTGTTAATATACGTCCCAAGGAAATAGATTAATATTCTGTAAATTTAAATTAGTCTTAGTAGTTTTTTTTTACACTTTAGCAGCTTAACTCGTACTGAAACATTTTCTGCGTCTTTTAGTATATTATCATATAATTATAGAGCCAAAGTGATCCCGAAATGTGGGTAATTAAATAAATTACTCACCGTCGAGAACTATAGTTCCTTTTTGACGAAATATCGCCATAATAAGAAATATTCTTCTTGAAGAGGTCTAATCATTGACATATATTTTAACGCTTAGTTAATTGATTAATAGAGTTTATTTGTTTATTACACTTTTACGCCCTCAATTTTGATACAAAGATATATGGGACTATGGGCTACTTCTGTGTGCATGGCATACAACTTAACCCCCTTCAAAAAATGGGGGCGTTAGAAACTGCGAGAAATAGCTAGTACTCGTAGATAGATGAACGTCAACGTGAATAAAAAAGTATTACAAAAGCATTGTAATATTATGTACCTACTTGTGGCGATGGGGCCGCATCTGGCTTCAGCCTTGAAGGTGCAGTACTTGCTGATGTCGTCAAAGTACAAACCGGAGGGGCATCTGTTCATGTAAGGGTAGCCATCGACACACTGAAAGAAAACGAAAAAAATAAATAAATTGGGCGCTTCTGAAGGTGCCGAACTCGTAGCACAGTTCTAAGGTGCTGGACACACAGAAAAGACGTAAGATGCAGACTGGGTGCGGACATTTGTCTCTACAGTGTCCCTTTCGTACAAAATGTATAGAAGCGTCGCGACGCAAAACATACTGAAGAGTCGGGTCGCGGGCGCAACGCGAAAGAGTACAAACTGTCTGTCCGTGAGTCCGACTCGCACATGGTCGGTTTTTTTTTAAATTGATGTACAGATACATACACAGTAAGTTTAAAAATAGAATGAAAAAAAAAATATTCGAACTGAGAACCTCGTCCTCCTTTTTTTGAAGTCGGTTGAAACAGAAGAGTACGTACGGCACAGCAAAATCAATAAAACATTCAGAACTTTGTAGAAGAACTATCTGGAAAGTTCTAACTGCATTCTTAGTAACCTTCAAATGTTAAATTGTATTGCTAAACAGTGTCCGATGAAGAATGCAGCACCAGTGTTAACAGAAACAATCCTAATTTATTATTACAAATTCGAAAGTGAGTTTATTTGTTTGTCACGCCTTTACGTCTAAAAACTTGAAGCGATTTTGATGAATTTTAGGACAGAGATAGATACAACGGAGATGTTTGCGGGCTAATTTGATTTTCGTAAAATTTGAAGGGCGCAAAATGAAGAGGTAAGCGAAGCAGTGCACGAAAGTGATTTTCAATTAAATTAATCATCGACAATTAGGTAGATAACTTTGTAGAAGGGGTTGTCTGGAAAGTTCTAAACAGCATTCTTAGGTTTTACTGTTGAGCAGCTTTGCTAAACGAAAACCCGACGAAGAATGTTGTTCCATTAGGTACCAACCGATAAAATAAAATCATATACGGCTGATGTCTGTAACACCAAGTCTCCAAGGCTCAATTACTTTGGCGTTGCAGACGGTATTTATTAAAATATCTATAAATTTACATATATATCAAATCGGCGGATCCAACAAGATGTTTCTCAAAAAAAAACTAAAGTAAAAAATCCCAGTATTCTATTTAAAGAATCCTACTTATAATACCAATCTTTGACTTAACTCTGGTGTTACTGACCCAGGTGTTAGTTCAACAGCCAACCAACTAGTTCTTGACAGCGTTTTAGATGTAAGTTAATATTTTTTTTCTTAAAACCCCTAAACTACTTAATAGATACAGTAGGCAGTGTCAGAAAGTATTTCTCATGATGGTACCCCACGACCGCACCGTAGTGTAAGAAAAAACCAGTGATAGTTGAAGTCTCTATAGTCTCCTAAAGTCTCCTCTCCTTTTTAGTTTGGAAAACGTCTAATGGAGTCAAGTCAAATCATTCGTTCGACCTGAGTGGTTTTATTGACAAAAAAATAACCTGTTCGTTCAGTTGGCCAGCACGCGTAAGCATGGCGATTCTATCTCCATTCTACCAAGAGAAGACAAAGTTACCTATTTTATCGTTATTTCGACTGTTTTTTTTGCACAAGAATGACATGATTTGTACACCATTAAAGAATACAAAACATTATCTCTTCTATACTTTAAACATTGCTATGCTTAAATCGATAAAATATTTTTCGTTCTGTTATTTGTCTATTCTCGCGTCGACAAAACTCGTTTCTATGGCGCCATGCTACGCGTGCTGAAGCTCCCAGTACAAGCATCTTTAACCCCGCCCTGGTCTAGCCAATTGTGATCCTAGACCAGCCATTTCTGCGCCCCTCTAGACAGACCCGGGTCTGGACAACGTTGGCAGCCTCCTATTTTCAAAACTGATTTGGTATTTTTTAAGACAGTGCCAAGACTCATAAAAATCTCCCCTTGATGAACCATATATTAACACCGAGTTACTCGTAAGTACAGAGTGCCAACTCAAGCCAGCAATCCCGCTGCTAAGCGCTAAGCAGGGTAATTATGGTGAGACCCTAGTGCCGTAGGAGAAACAAGCTAATGCCATGAGTGTAAATAAGTAGAAGCCGCAAAACTTAATTACTGAGGTTTACTCGGAAGAGGGGCTTTCGCACCTTTAATTAACATACTTAAAAATAACAAATAAGTTTAGGACGTGGTTGAAGCTAATTTCAATAAACACATGATGCAACGTGCTTCACAGACTTTTACTCTAGACTCTTAAAAAAAATCTGCTCTAACATTCAATCGGTGTAAGTATATTATTTTATCATCCTTGGTAATATTTTGTGTAACAATGTCCTTGTATCGTGTCACAATATGAAATTCAGGGTGCAAAGTATACAGTGAGTCTAGCACATTCAATCGGAAAAAGAAATAGTTGTAAAACCAAGTATAATACAAAGTATAAAAACGTATGTTTACAACGTAAATATACGACACCTCAGTACAGTCATAACAAATATTTCTTGGAATCAATCTGCGCAAAAAGCGAAGGCTTCACACGACTTTTACTTTGAAATAAAATAATAAGTATGATTCCACGTATCAACTTCAATTTCCTGGCACATGTTACTTCGAGAGTTCCAAGTCTTCATTCATAGACAGATGTTTTGTTTTAGTATGAGTTTTATAACTCTGGAATTGTATTTCGTTATTTCTTACCATATGAAAGTATCTTCAACTTTTAGAACTCTGGCGTAAACGGCGCCCCCATGTACAATTGTACATGTACATACAGTGGGCTTCATCAGTTGGTTACCTAGAGTGTGGGTGCCTAGTGCCTAACCACATCGCGATGCGGTCTCTACAATACATGAGCTTAGTTAGATATTTAAATTAATTATGAATACCGTGAATGTCGTAAATAATTGGCGAGAGAGAAGTAGAAGTATCGAAAGAGGTTTAGGCTACGCTTGCCCCTTGGGTCTTGCCCCTTACGATGAATGATTTGATCCAAGGGGCGAGCGGAGCCTAATCCTCGAAAGAATAGGCAAATCATAAGTAGGTGGTAAAAATATCACATTTTTGAAAATTACCTTGGCCAAATGGCCAATATCGTTTGGTCAGAAGTTAATCTACATACCTACATCAAATTGTTAAGGCAAATCGCTTAAATAAGTTTACCAATGTAGAATTTGTGTTTCTTGCCGTTTATAAATAATTATGTAGAAAATGATTTCTTTTCCCTGCTTTATTTGATATACTACAAATAATTTTACTTATTATTAACTAAGAGAATTGTTTAACTTAGTGAATATAGTGGTCAGAAAAATATAATTGAAAATATACACAACTCTTTTTCTGTCACAGTTGGGTAAAAACGGCCGATGAAACTTTCAACACTTCTCGACTTTGACTATTGTACCTTGCTGTCCCTGTGTGACTTTTAAGGTAACACCTACATATAAGTACTACACAACAAACAACTAGATTATCCCTGGCCACAGTTATGGGCAGCCATTTTTATTTTTGAATCCGTTCAATTTCGCGGACGTAACATAAACTCAAGTGTAATCCCAGGGGGGTTAGTCACGCAGGGTTACGTTATTACATACAACGGCATACGAAAAAGAAATCCACAGTTTTATGCGAAAAATGTTCGGTGTCTGTCCATAAAAATATGAATGAAGCGGTTGTGCCTACCCCTTATGTCTATCTATTTATTTTTCGCAGGGAATCGTAATAAGCGCCGCCGCCGTCGGAAAGCTACCTGCCTGTGTGTTCATACAACATGTTCATGATATTCTACATTTCCGAACCTTTTTTTCCGCATGTAGATATCGGCACAAAGCATGGAAATCTTTCCAGTCCAGCCAGAATGCATTTCTAAATATAACTTTTGTTCGGAATGACCTACCGTCTACCCTACTCAAACTTATTACACACCAACATCCTAAGTATAAACCTGTTAGTTAGTCGTTTACAAAAAATGAAAACTGACGATTCATTATCATTTGTTGACCCAAACATGCAAAAAATCACTGAACCCAAGACGATCAAGATCAAGGCCGAAACAACCGTTTTATTGCAATTGTTTCAGGTTTTTTTGCAGCTTTTTAACGTTATATTCATGCAAAAAATATACTCGATTACGGTATCGTGTTCATTAAATATAAACTTACTGTACAATGACTTTGAGAGTCATCCTTGTACTTGACATCTTGAAACGGTGCATAATAATGCAAGGAGGTTATAACGGGTACTATCACCAATCGCCAGTACTTTTTATCGATGTTCAATGAATAAATGTAGTATTATATATATAGAGACGTACACGTAGACGTATAACTGTAGCAAAAGCAATACCTGTCGAATCTATGTGTGACACACAGCGGGCCATCACACCTCCATCGACTTAACATTCAACGGCCATAGGTAATAAAGACGCGTGAATAACAAAAACCCTCCGACTGCCTCCTAAGTCCGGCTGCCAATACAAAAATACCTCAAATACCGATATTTCTTGATAAATACTTCAGCGCATACAAAAAACCGGGGCCCAATCATTTTTACGTTCCAATTCCGAGACTTAAACATTGTTTAAATTAAAACCAGTCTTGTTTCTCTGGTTATTACGAAACCAGTTCGTCGAGATTCGAAAATGTCAGTGAGTGCCAAAATAAATACTATTTCCGTAATAAAATACCCAACTTACATATTAAACGTAATACTCGTATTTTATCATCCATCTGAATTATAAAATGTTGTCTTAATCTTTATCAAAATTATGTTTTACTATTAAATAAATGAGAACTTACTTATTCAAATGATTGACTGACTGTGAATCTATATGTACTATGATAGTAGCCATACACCATCTTGCCTATCGAACGATAGATTTGACGCTTGCAATTGTTTCAAATCGGCAGTTCGTCCATATACACCATGCTGCCTATCGTAATTATTGATTTGACACAACGTCAAATCTGCAGCAGTGATGCCTACTCATAACGCAACAGTGGCTCATTCTACATATAAATAAGTGAAATTCTGAAGCAATAGTTCAGTTTTGGGTTGAAGTAAAAAAAAAACTTTTTAAAAAAAAATGTGACCGCCTTCAAAAACAGCCACAAAAAACAGTAAAATAACCTACAAAACTTTTCTGTCGGAAGTCGGTGACTTTTTTATTAATTTCATTGTCTCTTTTGCCACCGACTTCCGACAGAAAAGTTTTGTAGGTTATTTTACTGTTTTTTGTGGTTGTTTTTGAAGGCGGTCACATTTTTTTTTTAAAGTTTTTATTTTACTCTTTTTAGTTTCAATATTCAACCAAAATTCTCGTCAAATACATCATTTTCTTACATGTGCCCTAGAATTTTGTAATCCGTAGCACCGGTAATAACATCGTTAACATCTCTTTCATTCATTCCCTATCTCAAAAACTGCTGAACCGATTTTGATGAAATTTGCAGTATTCCCTAATAGTAGCCATACACCATCCTGCCTATCGATACGATAGATTTGACGCTTGCAATTGTTTCAAATCGGCAGTTCGTCCATATACACCATACACCATCGGTCACCATCCTGCCTATCGATACGATAGATTTGACACAACTTCAAATCTGCAGCAGTGATGCCAACTCAGCAACTAGATCTGGCTATTATTCGGTGACGACAGCTACAATTTCTAGCACCTTTTCATTTCATCATGAGACTATCGAAATTAGATTAAAAAAAAGTGGTGCAAGCGATTTTCGACCTTATCGACATTAAAAATTTAGTTTGTTTTTCTCACATTCTTATTCGTTAACATTGCTCCTTCATTAAAATCCGGTGTTTGCATCATTGTTAATAAGGTCGAAAATCGCTTGAAGGTCGGAAAATACTTGCTTAAGGATAGCAAGTTAAAAAAAGTGGTGCAAGCGATTTTCGACCTTATTGACATTTAAAATTTAGTTTGTTTTTCTCACATTCTCATTCGTTAACATTGCTTCTTCATTAAAATCCGGTGTTTGCATCGTTGTCAATAAGGTCGAAAATCGCTTGAAGGTCGGAAAACATTTGCTTAAGCATAGCAAGTTAAAAAAAGTGGTGCAAGCGATTTTCGACCTTATTGACATTTAAATTTAGTTTGTTTTTCTCACATTCTCATTCGTTGACATTGCTCCTTCATTAAAATCAGGTGTTTGCATAAATGTCAATAAGGTCGATAATAGCATGAACCTTTTTTTTAACTTGCTTTCGTGGTCCCTTGACACCTCTCAAGTTTTCAATCGTATTTTGGTTTAAAATAAAATGAATAACTCTTTTTTTTACGAGTGTACATGCGATCCATGTGCGAAAAGCCTCAGTTTTCCTGGTAAGGCCACGTTCACATGGCGATTATTTTCCCGTATACTGTATACAAGATTTTATCGATTAGAGCAGTAATAACAGTTTACAAATGAAAATTTAAAAATAGTTTAAACGGCGTTCATACGGGAAAATCCCGTGTTCGAGAAATATAATATTTTACCGTGTACCGTGCAAAGTTGTCCTAAAACTGGTCAACTCTATTCGATAAAATCTCGTGTACGGTATACGGGAAAATAATCGCCGTGTGAACCTGGCCTAACCGTCCCTGTAGAAAAGTAGCTAAAAAGTTTAGCCACAAGTTACACTTTTTAGCTTTTTTTCTAGCACCTTTATAAAATTAGCTAACTATCTATGAAGTTGCTAAGATGGCATCACTGCTGCCGATTTGACGTTGTGTCAAAAACGATTTGATGACCTATCAAAATTGGCATGACATGCCATCAAATTGGCATTTCACGCCCATACACGGTCAATTCTATTTGATCAAATTGGCAGTATTATGCCGATTTGACAAATAGGCAGTATGGTGTATGGCTACCATAAGTCGAACGATACCTAATACAACAAAAAAAGAATTACTTAAATCGGACTGTTGTACCTTCCATCATCAGCTCAGCTACATGAGATGATGATTTCCATACGCAAGTACTTGAATTACTTCATAAGATTTGCGAAAAACTATGTGTCAGCTAATAAAATTTGAGGGTTGCCCTCGATTTCTCCAAGATCCAATCATCAGATCTTAAAATGGTGACAATGGGACCACACGGGAAGCACCAGCTTTCGAATAAAAAAAGAATCATGAAAATCGGTTCACCCAGTCGCAAGTTATGAGGTAACAAACATAAAAAAAAAATACAGTCGAATTGATAACCTCCTCCTTTTTTTGAAGTCGGTTAAAAAATGAAATTCTTCCGATGGAATAATAAAAAATTGCTTGAAAAAAAAATTGGAATAGACTTCGTTTTTGATACCGAGTACGCACACGAAATTCCTGCAGTTAATTTTTTAACACCCTTAGCACGAATTATTTTATAAACGCAACCAAGTACTTTCATTGTGTTGAATCTGTGCAATATTGAATTTAAAACAGGATTTCTACTAACAGAAAACCACCAACTTTATGTATGCCAAGAAGCAAACTACTACAGTTATCAGCTTGGAAATGACTACTACAGTGATAAGGTAGGAATAACCAAAGATTATTAACCATACCTACTACTTCTATAATAAGTTTAAGCAGGATGTGATGATACATACGTACATCAACTAACTATTAAATGCAAAACCATCACTAACAAATTCATATAATGTAATCAACAATTTGATTACGTTTATTGGTGTAAACAGCCTCACAACCCATTTCTACCCCTTTATAGGTACTAGTAGATTAAAAACATACCTATAATATAATAGTGTGCACTTTTGTCCGAATCTGTCACACTAATATAAATTAACTGAACTACAATTCACAAGCAAGGGCCATCACTGAGCCAGCATCTTCGCTGTACCATTTTAGATACAAGTCTTTTACACTAGAAAAATGGGTTAATTTAATGGTAATTTCTTCATGTTTACTAGTTGTATGTTGCACAACATAATACATACAACATACAAGTTAGTGCTTTGCTTTTGTTTATGGGCATGCCTCGACATTTGATCGTCAAATAGCATAATCTATATTAATACGAGTATATAAAAGAACAGGGGTTTTTCTTTTGACTCGACTGCAGCCGAAACCGCTAAACGCAGAAACTTGAATTTTGGACAGCATTTGCAGTCTACCATGTAGAGTGGCAATAAGACGAGATTTTGCGAAAATCCACCTCTAAGGCGGTGAAAAGGGGTGAAAACGTTAGTATGAAAGATCTTATTCCTTGGGTTTATAAACTTGAAACTTAGTATAAATATGAGTATAAGTAAATAAATATGATGAGCATTATTAGTTTCTTAAAACTACCCAAAATCCATTGGTATCTAGGGGTTGTTAAAGTTTGTGTGGGAAAATAATAACGCGTGAGTTGATTAATGTGAAAATCAGTATTTATATACAAGTTAAGAAATAACTTAACACGTGTTTTTGTATTTTTCGAAAATCACCCCCCATGTTGGTGAAAAGGGGTATTCAAGTTTTAAGGGGAGGATATTAAACCACTAAACGTAGAAACCTGAATTTTGGATGATAGGTGCAGTTTACAATGTAAGTAAGCATTAAAAATGAATTTTGCGAAAATCTACCTCTAAGGGGGTGAAAAGGGGTGAAAACCTTTGTATGTAATTTTTTTATTTATTGGGTTTTTAAACTTGAAACTTGGCACGGATATGAGTATACGTAAATAAAAAGATGGACGTTATTCTTTTTTTTAAAACTACCCTCCATTTTTGGGTTTTCGAAAATCACCCCTAAATTGGTGAAAAGGGGTGATTACGTTTTAAGGGAAGGATTTTACTGCTTGCTTCGATAAACTCTAAACTGGGTATAAATTATCTCTCAATCGAATAAAGGATGCGTATTTAATTACTCGTATTTATTAATATTTCAAAAGTTTTTATTGAATTGTCTCCGAAACGACTAGAGCATTTTTAGATTTTCCAAAAGTATCCTATAAGGAGGGTGAGCGGGAATTAAATTCACTGAGTTCGAAGTTAGAAACACGCGCAGACGAAGTCGCGGGCTAAGTGCTAGTCTATTCATATAATAAAATAAATAATGATTTGATTTATTTCAATAATACAGATACCTAATATTTGACAAAAATATAAATCAACACAAAATTAAACTTACGCATATTACTGAAAAATCATTAATATTACAAGAAGATTACAAGCTTTCGATTTTTCTGTGAATTCGTCAGCTCTGAAAAACATTCAGAGACTTATCATGAGTTTTCAGTTTTTCCATACAAGAAACGCTGTAAATACTGGAAATAAAATAAAGTAAAATGGAGAAAACTCGTGATAAGGGTACATGATGAATAACAATACTGTTGCGTACCTATGTTTAATAATATATTTATACTCGTTGGAACAAAAGGTAGCTCCATAACAAGTCCGAAACATTCGATCCTACGTTTCACGGTTTTAAAACAGTTTTTTTTTTTTTAAAGTTCATTGTATTCATGGCTTTTTATAGCAAGTAGGTAAATGTACTGAATAAATTTGGCCACAAAATTAATTAAACAGTTTTACTCTTCGGAATGAAGACACAGTTTGCACCATTAATATTACTGTATAAGGTAAATTTTCAAATTAGCTTTCCTAACGAAATTGCGATCGCATTCTCGCTTTAGAAGCTAAATTGGTGAGGTTTGGTAATCAAAAGTAAACAGTTGAATCTTCATTACATAATATTTGTATAGGAAGCGGTTTATTTAATTTAAATATAATATGAAGGGTATATATTTAAACATTACCATGGCACGAGGAAGTTCAGCTAGGCCAATTATATAATTTTTACTTAAAAGTATAAATTACATCGCGCGATGTACTGTCGACGAGAGCGGACTGTTTAATAATTATCACACTTCTTATGAAAGGGTTTTTGTTTTTCTCGCTAATAGGTTCGCATAAAAAAGGTTTCAACATTAGGCGAGTCGTAGTTTTTTGTAGTATTTTAATGGATTAATTAGCTGAAAAGGTTACTTAGGCTGACTGTAATGAAGAAAATAGAATATGAAAAAAAATACTTACTTGATAAAACCGCCTGCACGTGGCTGGATCAGCAAAATTTCCATTACCAGTGGCGCCTTCAGGACAAACAAAGTCTTCAGGTTTATCTTTATCCTTCTGCTGGTAACTTCCTGAAAATCAATAAAACAATTTATAGTACACAACCCTGTTAGCATTGTGTCACCTTGTTCTACTGGTAGGTATTTAAAACTCTGTCCTGAACAAATAGTGAGCTTCAAGCTTTAACACAGACAGAGAATACAAAGTCTTTACTTTATTAAAGGAAACCTGAGAACAGTTTCTATTTGATTTTCTCAGTGGAATTTTCTCTAAGATACATAAAGACGCATTTCTCAACAGTCGGATAGATAATTTCCCATTTAGTGATACTATACTATCATTTGTAGTGTATTTATTTTGCCTCTTTTTAACTGTGATCATAATTAAACCGACAGTGAAATATCTCAACTTTTATTGAACTAATTAAAACTAAAACTTTTGAAGTTTTAATAGGTGCCAGAGCAAGCGTACTTTCAGTATTATTACATTCCAAAGAGAAAGTTGATTACGCAAATCATTTCATAGTCCCGAATTGATCGAACATTACGAATAGGGAAGTCACGACTTATTTATTATATCGATCTTCCTTATCGGACTAATTATCACATTCCTTGACCAAAATAACAAGGCGCCTTATTAACATACGAGACGATATTGATTTTATTTTGCTTTATGAATAATTTTATTTAAAATAACAAGGATTTACTAGAAACGTATAATGTAAGCGTAAGCGAATCACGGACATTCTTGATTTTTATTATTTTTAACTTTGAAAGTGACAAAACCTCGTAGTAAAGTGCCAGCAGGTTGATGAAGAATTTTGTAGTAATTATACATATATGATAATAATAAATAATAAAGAAGTTGTAAGTAATAACAGCAAAATAAATCAGTGGCAAAAATAAATTCTATACACCAAGTAATGAAAAGCCCTTTATGAGTTTGAAACCTTAATGCACCTTGTTACGTTCAAGAAAATATATTTATAAGAAAATGTCCAAATATAAATGTAAAAGGCTTGTAGACATTTTGTACAATATAAAAGGTATTAGAAAAGACTGACTCTAAGCTGTCTAGACATCTTGCCAAATTACGGCCAGTTTGAAAGACGCCTTATAATGGCGAGGCCTTGGTATCTCACGTCTCACTTTAACATACCATTGGGACCCGAAAATACTAAAACATGGTTAAATTTTCTTATTTTTTACATCCATCATCCGTTTTAGCATAATACCAAGATAATTATGTATTTTATTTTATTCTAATTTAAATCGTTTACAAAGTTCCCTTAATTCAGTTTATGTTTAAACCGAAATTCTAGAAAAGTTTTTTCTTTTGAGTTGTTTTAAAAATATGTTTAGTAACTTAGCCCTAAGTTAATTTAAAAATAATTAATTTTTATATCAAAAAACAAATAGGTACGACAAAAATCAAAAACAAAAAATAATAAGACAGACCCTCACTTTATATAGACAGAATTCTTCTAACAAAACAATAAGCCGTAGGCACAGTAGTACTGAGAGTTTTTGGTAGCTCTGCGTTTCCTTCTCATTGAAATTCTAGATTAATCTTCAAATACTTATCTCACAATTCGTAAGCAGACAGACAAACCACACTGCATAACTCATTCATTATTCATAAACTAACTGATTGTAAAATTTAGTGAGCCTTCAGAGACTTGTGAATTGATTGTATACGTCTATTTAACGCGCCAATATTTTTTTAATACTGAAACTACGCATTATCGTTTTGAAATGTACATTTGTAACAGCTACTGAAGTTTCTTCATCTATGTTCCACGTTTGAATTTACTTAAAGGCATCAACTTGAAGAAATATTTCCACTAGAAACATTCATGGCCTAACTACACTTGGTTTAGTTTTGTTCTTTTGGTTTATTTGACAGTTGTTAATTACTTTTGTTGTCGAGTGTTCCAGGTTTCTGTCCGAGAGAGTTAGCCGCGCTTTGCTCCTGAGAGCTTTGAATTTACGAAATTCGTTTTGGTAAACCTACACTCTTGGAAGAACACTTCTAAATTAAAGGTGCAGACGTTTTGGCGTGAGCTTAATTAGATCTCAAGTTGATTTAAAAAGTTCTGTATTTCATCCAAATTATTTTAAGTTATAATTTAATTTTTGATTTTAGTCTCAAGTTTTTTTCAATCTCTTATCTTTCTTTTCTGAAAATCTTACCTCTATCGCGCAATTATCAGGCAAATGAGAATCTACCGTCAAAAGACTTCAACGACAAAAAAGTCTGCAAAGCTGTCAGCTTTAAATTTCCGGGCCGAAGCCTTGCAAGATAAGTACCTAGACATAAAATCAGGTAACTACATTATGTACCGACGTAAGTGTCAATATCCTCGATAGCAACCGGTCACAGCCTCAATGTCAAGTGAAAGAAAGGACGTGCCAGACGAATTACAATTACGCCCATTATTCAGCCACATCAGACGCTTTCTAGATATAACATATTATTCGTAATTCACTTAGTAATGAGAAACGCTTTTGACAGAGAATTTTGTCACACGCTTTCACATTTAACGTTATTTTATGAAATAGTAAACATTACTAGCTAAACACGATGCATAGCTTTCACTAACTATCATTTCGTTGTAACTGTTACGTTAACGACTAACAAATTGATCACCGGACCGCTTGCATAAGATTACGAATTACGCATTGGTTGATTTTTAATTCCTTATATGCACAAAACGTTCTAAAGTGGTGATTTATCATTAAATTAGATGATCACAAATTAAAAAATATTTACTGTAAAGTAATTGGAACTAACCATTGATTAAAACAGCACAAATGAGTAATATTCGCATATAAGGTAACCCGGCCATGGCGTTCGCGGTCCGCGCACTGTTCACTGCGTGTAGTATCGACATGGTGCCTTTCACCGGCGCGCGCGCACTGCGCCGGACCCGCGCCGCGCGCGCTGCCATCACCGGCCGACCTCCGCGGGCGGCTTTCTCCTCAAACCCCCTGACATTCGTCAAATAAAGGTAGGTGCTGCTTACGTGCCGCATTGGTGTCAAATTAGGTTCCGTGTCCAGTCAACGATATTGACAATATATCGCTTCTAAATGGAAAGGCACTGATGCAATAGGTGAAGATGACCCTTATATAAAAACATGTAACTACGCTTCGTTCGTCGTTGTTGGGTTTATATAGCCGGGATGAATGGTTCTAGGAAATGTATATCCTATATGCCTATAAATGCAACCTCGAATTTTTATTTCCCACTCCTGAAATAGCTGATAAAAGTAGATTATTATATACAATGTAAATAAGTGATAAAATCACGTCACGGTAATTCGATAAATCCCGCGACCCCAGCAGGCTTTATATAGCCCCTCTAGATAGGGCCCCGTCATTATGCTGACACTCTTTGAGGCGCGCGTATAACACAACGCACCGTCGCCGTCGCGTCGTCGCCGTCGTCGACCCGTCACGGTTACCTTAGCCTAACTACAGCTTAAATGTATGTGCTAAATACCTACAATATTTTTCTGTTTATACAACCTAACTACTGACTAGGTACTTGATAACCTACTTGTTTTGAGAATAACTATTCTCAAAGTAAGTCAACTTATTCTCATGAATCGTGCTGGAATCAATAGGTAAATAGTTACCTACCTGTTTACAGAATAACTATATTCTGTAAACAGGTTAAAATTACACATTACACAATATTGGCTACATGCTATTTCTAAGCACTTCTCGCTGCAATTAATTAAGCTTGGCTAGAGCGGACAGGCCTTGCCCTTCGTTGTTCCTCGGACTCGTAAGGAGAAATAAATAGAGAAACGACTTTTCAAAAATCGCACAGTGCAATTGTTGCACCCAGTGGCGTAGCGAGACCAAATCTAGGAGGCATGACGCATCTGCGAGGGCCTTATATTTTTAGGATGTTTATATGACTTGCCTCGGCTAGTTGCGCGAGGCCTCCTTATTGTAAGATGACTTGGTTCCTCCAAATGCCAAATGTGATTCTCAGCAGCATCGAGCTTTGCGAGGCCTCTAAAGTTCTTTTATTTCCCACTCATCGGACACCACAAGTAAACTATTGTAGGTCATATTCTTAGTAGAAGTTAAGTGACACTGCTTTACTAGGGCTAGGGTCCGCTTCGCCCCAGGCTCGCCACTGGTTCCACCCTTAAAACGAAAACTCAAAAAGAAAGGGCCACACATCTTCTTCTCCCGTGCTCACCCAGGTGCTCGGCTCCTTCCGGTCGTATAGCGTGATCTGATACCTATAACCTATATATGCCATTCCCAAAGTGTGCAAGAAAAGAGCTCTGCAAAGCCTTTGTTCGCTCCGCGAGAATACTGTAGACTCTTATACTCTCATCGATCATCTATTATCAACCGATTAATGAAGAAGTCTGTTAAAAATAAGAAACAGTTTCATACATCCCATAAGTTTTTTTCTTCTCTAATTTACATTGTTATATGATTACCTTTAATTAAATACTTAATTCATGTAACAGTTGCTTTTATTTTGGGGTTCCGTCAATAATTTCGCTTTTCAAAAGGATTCGGCCACCGAAACAGTTTCAGAACCGCTGGCCTAACTAGTCTTCCTCGATAAATGGACAGTACAACACAAAAATAAATAATTTTTCAATTCGGAGTAAGTATGTGTCGCTAATGTGCGTTTAACCAAAAAAATAACAAACTACCTATAGGTAGAAATATTATATAATATATATATTAATTATTGCAGGTAGTATTGTGATAGAAGCGAATGGTATTTGACCACAGATTCCACAATCCTATTAAGTACCTACTTAGCTATTCTGATATCATATGGTAGCTCGTGAGGTATCGGCATGCACTGCGTACCTCTGAACAGGGACCGAAACCGGTATCAACAATACCGGTATTTTTTCGGTAACAACCTTTTTTTCTTTTACAGGTAATTTTAAAGATTACCTTTATTATTAAAAGTGAATACATAACCAGTATTAATACCGGTTACCGAAATAAAAATTACCCCTATCTTGCACACTTCAAACGTGCCGTCGGCAATAGTCACAGGGCGCGCATCGCATGTGTATGTGACAAATAGTCGTTATCTTTAGTTAACCGGTATTAAAATGGTAACCTGAATAGAGGTTACATTTTTCTTCGGTCTGGTTACCCAGATAGCGGTAACCTAAATCTGAAAAATAACCGAAATTCTTTAATACCTGTACCGTAATTTATAAAGGTTTTCGGTCCCTGCCTCTGAATTTCCGCCAGTCTAAGGCTGCTTTTCCACCAGAGATGTACTATGCTACGTTGCTAAGGATGCGTTTGATATCCACCAATCATATTCATTTGTTTACATAACAAACACACACATAATGAATATGATTGGTGGCTGCCTTTCCACCAGAGATGCGCTATGCTACGTTGCTACGGATGCGTTTGATATCCACCAATCACATTCATTTGTTTTCATAGCACAGCACTGGTGGAAACGGATTCTGCTAAGATGTGTTTTTTGTATGTAAGGATGCGTGCTATGGCTGCGTGCTGTGGCTGTGTGCTATGGCTGCGTGCTATGGCTGCGTGCTATGGATGCGTGCTACGGTCCGTCGACGTTTTCTAACATTAAACTAAATGTAATTTAGTTGTAAAATACCACAGATAAGTAATTTTTGTCATTTCACTGAACCAATTTAGGGATTTGTCAAATCACTAGAAGCGATTTTCGACCTTATTGACATTTAAAATTTAGTTTGTTTTTCTCACATTCTCGTTAGCCATTATTGCTCCTTCATTAAAATCAGGTGTTCGCATAAATGTCAATAAGGTCAAAAATCGCTTGAAGGTCGAAAGACATTCTTAACGATAGCGAGATAAAAAAAACAGGTGCAAGCGATTTTCGACCTTATCGACATTTAATATTTAGTTTGTTTTTCTCACGCTACCTTGTGGCGGCGCATCTTCGTAGCGCAGCTACCCATCTCCATAGCACATCTTATTCGCACAGCTACATAGCGTAGCATCGGTGGAAAAGGTCACACAGTTTCGTAGCTCAGCTTTCACATCTTCGTAGCACAGCTACATAGCGCATCTCTGGTGGAAAAGCAGCCTAAGATTTTAATTGTAGACCAATTTAAGGCTTCTGGCTACTTCAGCCAAATGTATATCAGCTAGAAATGTGTGCTATTCAAATAGGGAATATGAACGTCAATTAGATTTTTTTTTTTAAAACGTATTTTTTCTTTTGTTACGTAAACCAAAATAAAAAAAAGATACTACATTTCAAAAAAACCGGCCAAGTGCGTGTCGGGCCACGCACAGTGTAGGGTTCCGTAGTTGCCCATCAAAATACTTATGCGAACTAACTAAACTGATTCGCTGAATTTAATTTTAAAAAGAAGAATTTTCAAAATTGGTCCAGGAGTCTTTGAGAAATCGGGGAAAATACGAATTTAGAACCTCCTCCTTTTTTTGAAGTTAGTTAAAAATAGTTGACGATAAAAACCTACCTATCCCCAAAAAACATACCGTAAAAACATACCTATTAAAGCTGTAAATATAAAGTTGACAAACTTACATTTGCAGTTGAATCCAATACATTTTGTTTAAGAAAATATGTAATCCAAGTACATTTTATAAGTTGGTCGACTATTACTCGTAAAGTTGTAAAGCCTACTTAGTCATGATAATTTTCTTTTAAACTTCGTTATATATACTACTATTGTGATTTTTTTCACACCCCCAAACATAACCATTTAGCTGGTAGAGGGGGGGACACACGAATCGAGCAAAATTAAGCACTTTAAAGCTTAATATTTCACAAACGAATTTTTTTATCAAAAAACTGTTAATGGAAACTATCATTATTTTTAAAAGGCCTATTTAATGATACCCCACACTAAGGGGTACGCGAGAAAAAAAAAATCCTCACTTTACGTGTAAGTACAGAAGGTACCCTAAAAAAAAATATTTTACGAGATTTTATTGTACCACTTTTTCGGCACAACAAATTCGTATATTTACACCAAATTACAGCTCTCTAGTACTGTGCGTCTCTGAGCTAGACTGCGGACAGACGGACGGACGGACGGACGGACGGACGGACGGACGGACATGGCGAAACTATAAGGGTTCCTTGTTGACTACGGAACCCTAAAAAGATACAACATTTCAAAAAATGACAACACGACACAAATAAGTACAGTTTTCACTTGCTTCTGATGTCACGAGGCGGACTCTCATATTATTTTGATGCGTTAAATCTTTGTAAATATGGAACAATTCAATAAAAAAAAAAATACCGAGTCCATAATTTTTCTAAACTCTGGCGGACTAATTAGATTTTCAATTTATTGATGCTTTCAATATGCCTGTTGCATTGTAATTTCTATGTCCATGGCGACCTAGGTCCTAATACTTAGTTTTAGTGTATAAATAAATAAGTGAAGTGGAAACCAATACCAACATTGGTCGGCCGAAGCAAACGCCACTTAGCCTCGTTTAAAGATGCATTAGCATTAACGTTGTTTAGTCACTAATGCCTTACTTCAAACTTGGTTTCTACATGTGGACCAAATTATATATATTGTAATACCTAACTTAAATCTGTCTGTTGTAAGATCTGTTTCAGGCCTTCGACTAAATCTCACAGCGTTTAAAAAAACATGCAATATGCGAGTCGAGGACTAACGCACGAAGGAACCCGTATTCCGTACCATTTTATCAAAAAAATGGCGAAAAATCGTTTTTACCTATTCTATGGGCCCCCCTTAAATAAATATTTACATCATTGTTTTAAAGCGGCAACAGAAATACATCACCTGTGAAAATTTTAACGGATAGACAGACAGACTTACAGCGGACTACAGAGAACCCTTAAATACACTACTTAGAGATAAGTATGTTCTTGGATGTATAATTCAGCGTTCAAACTATAAATAAATACTGCCTCTAAGATGGTAGTTGAAAATGTCTGTGCTCACGTATGTTGACAATTCAATTCCCATAGCATTGGAGTTGGAACATGACAATGGGATCTTCAAGGCAGGTTACATCTTAAACGACTAGAGCTACGTCAACCTGCTTGTTTAAATATAATAAGTTCATGCACATTAGGTACTTGTGTATTGAATGGAAGTTCGACGTTTTTCAATGACAAATTCCATATAAATATTAATGAAGAACTACCTAATAAAATAAACTTAGTACGAAATTATTTTTTTAAAGGGTAGACAGGAGCCTAAGTACAATCCTTTATTAGCAGCGAAAGTACCAATATCCAACGAAATACCAAGAAAAGTTTTCCAAACACGGGCTGATCTCGGGACAGAGCCGCATCTAGGGTGGGGCAGACAGGGCACGTTCCTCGGGCGACAGCTTCCAGGGGCGCCAAAATCATAAACAAGATTGCTTGCTTCCAAACAAAAATAGATACTACTACTTACTAGACTGATACATTTTTAACCGACTTCAAAAAAAAGAGGAGGTTATCAATTCGACTGTTTTTTTTTTTTTTTTATGTTTGTTACCTCATAACTTGCGACTGGGTGAACCGATTTTCATGATTCTTTTTTTATTCGAAAGCTGGTGCTTCCCGTGTGGTCCCATTGTCACCATATCAGGATCTGATGATTGGAACTTGGAGAAATCGAGGGCAACCCTCAAATATTATTGGCTGACACATAGTTTTTCGCAAATCTTATGAAGTAATTCAAGTACTTGCGTATGGAAATCATCATCTCATGTAGCTGAACTGATGATGGAAGGTACAACTCCTCAAGTAAGAAAATTATGCTTGTGTTCGCATATCTCCGGAACTACAAGTCCGATTTAAGTAATTCTTTTTTTGTTGTTGACATGGATTGTTCTAGGTATCGTTCAACTTAGGGAATACTGAAAATGTCATCAAAATCGGTTCAGTAGTTTTTGAGATAATAGGGAATGAATGAAAGAGATGTTAACGATGTTATTACCGGTGTTACGGATTACTAAATTCTAGTGCTAAGGTTGATTATTTAAACTAAAAAGAGTAAAATAAAAACTTTTTCAAAAAAAATGTGACCGCCTTCAAAAACAACCACAAAAAGGGTAAAATAACCTACAAAACTTTTCTTTCAGAAGTCGGTGGCAAAAAAGACAATGAAATTAATAAAAAAAGTCACCGACTTCCGAAAGAAAAGTTTTGTAGGTTATTTTACCCTTTTTTGTGGTTGTTTTTGAAGGCGGTCACATTTTTTTTGAAAAAGTTTTTATTAATGACTTTGAAATATCGGATAAAGGTTCAAAAAACTTGCCCTAGATAACTATAGAGTCAAAAGCGACATAAATCACTACCCCCGACTCCACACTCACAAGTCAATTGCAACGAAACTCTACCTATTGAATATGACAAGCTCATGACAAATATAAAACAAATTTAAGATTTTATGACAATTAATTTTACTGGAGAGGGTATTCCCTCTCCAGTAAAATTAATTGAAAAAAACTTAATAGTACCTATTGGTACTATTAAGTTTTTTTCCCATTCGAAAAATTGTAGGTCTCTACACCCTAGTTTATCTACAACAGCATTTAAGTAAAAGAAGTTTTGATGACCTACATGTTGCAGTTTATTTGAATCCTAATCATCAAATAGCTAGATGTTGTAATAGGGACGCCATAATTGGACATTGTTGCGCGCGTAGATTCTTGCAGTGGGTTAATTAACTGACGCATATATGTACCTACAGTAGATAGGTAGAACATGCTAACTATATTACTTAGACAGGTACTTAATTGACAAATCTTGTGTTGAGAGGGCTTTTTTATCGTGGTATGAATGAGTCCTCCCACAGCAAAGCGGGAGGGACCTTCAGACTTCCACTGACTAAAATCTTAAATATTAAGAGGACTTAGGGTTAGCAAGGCTCTTAATTCTGGCAGTTGCGATCTCAACTACTGGAAACTGGTATATGAAGTCTAATATAATTCAGTATGGTAGTATCTCACCATTTTCTTTTTGTTTTTTTTTAGGTGGTAAAATCATCAAATGAGTCCTCCCGCACTGGGTGGGGTGGAAGGGACTGTCAGACTATTACTGACTAAAATCCACCCGTGTTCCTTCCTATGCCCTCTACGTTCCGGGGCCACGGTAACCTGGGTTAAGAAAAAACCCGCGACCCCAGCAGGCATTTGGCGCGAAACACGATGCGCCACCGACCCGGGCTTGGTCCTTGGTCGGACGGCGAGCTACCCATCACTCACCGTACGCAAGCCCGCTCCGCCGCTGTGCCCTCTGCTGATCAGAGGGACACGCGTTGGAGCATCGACACGACAGGCTATTCGCATACGGGCAAAGAGACCACTTAAGAGTTTTTGCCCGCATCCCAGGGTGCACCGGCCCGAAAAACTGGTCTTCCCCCCGGACGTATCGGAGAGGGAACTCCAGTCCACGGGCGCACGTGGAGGTTTCCTGACATAGCACCCCAGTATCTCACCGTGACCATTTCTTTACAGATCAATGAGCGCATAATAAAAACCTGCAGCGCCGGCGGCGCGGCGGCGGTGCGGCGCGGCGGCGGTGCGGCGCGGCGCTTCTTGCGCCGATTCTAATGTACCTTACGACAACAAAGTCTGTTAGATGAGGAGACTTAAAATGTTATGACTGACGAGTTGGTTTGTTGAAAACAGAGGTTTGTTTCCTGAACTCGTCAAATCTATTGCAACGGCATCACAAGAGAGAGTCATCATAGATCGTACTGGGATGCACTCACAGACTAAGTAGAGAGTATACCTACACTGATGCACTTAACAATGTTAATACTATGTATATGTACAGTCGACAAAGTGGAATCATGACCCATTTTGACAATAAATCGTTTGAATCTGTCAAATTGACAAAGATCAAAGTTGTTACCATGGATATGTCATGGACCTTAAAAAAAGGCGGACGGAACATCACTAAGAAAGAATTGAAGCACCCATAGTAAGTCAGTGCACTAATATGGACAAGCCTGCACGCACACATTCACACCATAGTAAGTCAGTCGTCGGCCATTACGCTTCGAACGACACTCGCGGTTTTATACGGTATTATTTTGTGTAATAAAAATCAAAGTATCATGTGTTGCAAAAAGTTGTCTAAACCATAGTAGTTCAAATAAAAAAGCCAGGGGATCACTTTTCATAGTTAAACATGTCATTTTGAAGCTTATTTCTCGATTTTACGTCAATAAATTTTATAAACATCTCGAAATCAATCAGTGTTGCAACTATTTGAAGGTTCAAATTATTTTAAAATTGGGAGATTTATATTTTGTTACAATTTATCGTTATTATGTATTCTTCTGTATTTTTACAAATTTCCCCACGGCAAATGATGCATGGAAAAATGATTGTATAAAAATAATAAGGGAGTGTAGACATGGAATAGGAATGTAGACGTGTAGGAATGGAACATAAAATAGCTTTAATTAAATATTTATAGGCAAAAAATACTTAAACATTCGTTTTCACCATTTAAGTAAATTAGAAGGGATTTCTAGATGTGTCAATAGCAAAAGACAAGTCTACAAAAATTTGAATCACCAAAAGGGATTGTAAAACTTTATTAATATTAAACGAGTTGTAAATATTTTATATCCAATGTGCTTAAATTATTTTACCTTTATTTTAAAAATAGGTATCCGTTACAAAAAAATTGTAATTAAACTTAAGTTCAAGGTAGATCTTAATGAGGGATTTTCTTTTTATGTTTTCCCTAGTAAATGGATAGATGGCGCTGAACTTGATATGTTACTGCAATGAACGAACGTCACGTCATTTTTTTATTTTTTTCACTTGGATGTAATTTTGAGATCGTAAAACAAAAAGTACATGTCATGTCATTGTCAGACACATCACATCACACAAATGGCATTTTGAAAATAAAGAAAAAGAAAAAAAATATTCATTTACCAGTCTTTTTAATTTATGAGTTTTCCACGCCAGAAAGAAAATGTCCCAAGAGAAAAAGAAGAGAAGTCTGTGCCTCGTGGATTTGTGCAAAAATGAAGGCATACATCTTTTTCCTAGAGTAACACCGTCAGTTCAACGCCATCTATAGAGTCCTTGGAAACTACTTTTTTTTTAACTCCAAAAAGAAAACCTCTCAATAAATATTGTTTAAAAATGGGTAATTTTTTCCTTCATCTGGCATCCCCATACAAACTCACACATATATACACCGCCGCCATTGTGGTGCTTCAATCGTTTCTTAGTGAAGTTCCGTCCGCCTTTTTTTTTAGGTCCATGGGATATGTATGTTTACGCGAATGTGGACCTAATTGTATTTGAATGTCTCTGGGAAAATAAGCTTATGGTGGGTCATAATTCCGCTTGGTCGATTGTACAACTACAACTATGTACATATAGGACAGAAGAAGGAAAGTCAGATGCAAAGAGGTGAAGTCCCTGATTATTTTATAATTTGACTGAAAGTATGTGCCCCAATACTGTGGGTAAGAATAATAATAAATGGTTTTTGAACTATCAGAACATTAATTTCTCTTTATTTCTTTTGAATTGTAGGTACCTATACAAATGGGATGCACGTAACATGATTCATTTAATTTTAATAAATAATCACTTTTGTTAAAATAAAAGATTATTCTATGAACTCAACTATGACTCGTATAACCTGCTAGGAATACGAGCGCACTGCGTCCCAACTTATCACGCACGGGTAGTATGTACATACTACATGCTGCCAAAAAGTATTTACTGCCAAAAAGTATTTATTATTTACGATCGCATTTCGCTCGAAAAAAATCTACCACAGGCCATAAAAATTAAAAAAAAAGAAATCATTTTTTGTCTTAAAATTATTTTAAGGCGTCAATCATTTTTTTTCTGCAATAGATGCCAGTCATGTCTCAACTCAAAATGTAAAGATTTCATTTGAATGTGTATCCGAATTATTTTTGAACAAACTTCTCGCGGCCGACGTGTCGCTGATCAAAACGTCAAATTTGACATTTGGGAGAAATACAACTCCCCGAAGAAAATAAGTTTAGATGCAATTAAACGTTTAAAAAGTTGTGAAATTAAACAAATATTGCCTTTTAATGAAAGGATTGTTTGATTAGAAGAACAAAATGAGTACTTTACGTGAACGACAGCTCAGTGCGTATAGTGACTCGCTGTTATTTGACGATTACACGTAGTGCTCGTTATGGATTATTTATTTGTGTTGTAATATTACAGATGCTTTGAAGCAAATGCTGAATTTGAATCAGCCTCTAACAAAGACCGTGGCATCTGAACCGACGTGGAAAGTGTTGATCTATGACAGAGTGGGTCAAGATGTTATATCTCCATTGATATCTGTCAAGGAGCTTCGAGAGCTTGGTGTGACACTACATGTGTGAGTAATCATTATTATTATGTTCTCTGGGTCCCTAATTAATGTCACTTATATAAAGCCAGTCCTCGATTATCTAACTGTCGACTCAACACATTGTAGTAGGAGCTTTTACATCAATAAAATCGCTTGCTAACTATGTTCTTTGCATCTCCAGATTGAAGTGGATTCCAGTTATATTATAAAGGAAGCAAATTCTATTTCAAATCAGGGATAACTTGGGATGTTACAAACAATTAAATTGTAGTACTTAACAATGTCTACCTAGTACCTACTACCATTATTTGATTACTATACTTAATTTAATTATTATTTGCTATAATTGGATCATATGAAACAAAACTAAAAGTGTAAGGATATCAAAGATCATCTTAACTTTCATAAAATAACCATAAATTAAATTATATAAGAGTCAAAGTGGTTAGACATTACCAACTGTTATACTTTAATTAAATAATTAAATTAAATAGTATTTATTTCAGGCATGTACCCATAACATCGACAATGACACGACACAACAATGACAGTAATCAATTAGAATAATATAATAAATTAAACTTAAAATTTACATTCATTATTAAAATAATAAGTCAAATAATGAAATATTAAGATAATATGGGAATTTTTGTTGCCATATTCGCAATTCATACACAAGAATGCCATACCTAATCTTTATTGAGAAAAAAATAAAATGTCAACATTAAATTGTTATTGGTCTTTTTAATAAAACATTTGAATAAACTTAGGTGCTACTACTTATTATCCACTTAGGTACTATAAAACAATTACTCCAAGAAGGTTATTTATCCATATATTGTCCATGGAGTTTCTTGCTCATTCTTCTCCATAGAGATCTACGCTTTGAAATGAGCACCTATGGTACTTTCACAGTTTTTGTATTGTGACTGGGACTGTAGTACCATAACTATTTTTGTTCTTGTTTTATTTTGTCTTTTGACAATTCAAAAGTGCATGTAATTGGCCTAGTTGAAATAAACAATTTGATTTGATTAGGTATTAAAAAAATATATATGTTTTTGGTTTTATAATATGCATAAACACCTGCACCACAAAAATAATTCTTTGTCTCTAAAACAATTCCTTTTTCAGTCAACTCCACTCTGATCGAGACCCAATTCCAGAGGTACCTGCCGTGTACTTCTGTGCCCCAACTGAGGAGAATCTCGGCCGAATCTGCCAAGACCTGGATAATGGCATCTATGACCAGTACCACCTTAACTTCATTTCACCCATAACAAGGCAAAAACTTGAAGACTTAGCAGCATCAGCCATTCAGTCCAACTCAGCAGTAAACATTCATAAAGTATTCGACCAGTACTTGAACTTTATATGTCTGGAAGATGATCTTTTTATCATGAAACATCAACAGTCTGATGCTTTATCTTACTATGGTAAGTATCTCATATATATTAAAATAATTAAAAAAAAACTACAATAAATAAAAAGGTTGAAGATGGATGGATGGATAAATATAATATATATATTCCACAACTATCACACAACATCATCTAGTCCCAAGCTAAGCAGAGCTTGTGTTATGGGTACTAGACAACTGATAAACGTACTTATATATTTCTAAATACATACATATTATAGATAAATTACACCCAGACACAGAACAAATGATCATGCTAATCACACAAACATTTGTTCTGGGTGGGAATCGAACCCACAACCTCCGGCATAGCAGTCAGGGTCTCTAACCACTAGACCAACAGGCCAGTCAATGTTTGTTAGTTGTTACTCAATCAAACAAAAGTGGCTGGAATAATCTGATCAGGCAACTGCAATACTATCACAAGTCATTATGTCTTGGGACTGTTGCTGTTGTTGTTGAATGCTTCACTAAAGATTTATTTTTTTTTCAATTGAAGAGTGCCTGTAGTAGTCAAAATGAAATACATGGTAGTGAGTACACACAAATAGTTTGTAACCTGAATCAATGCATATGTTACTTGTTATCCTGAGCAGTGTGGACACATCCTTCTTATAGGCAAAACTGGAATGTACTGTGATATTAAAAATCTTGTAAATTCATCTTACTTTAATTTAAAATAAATCAATATCAAAGCATTTATTTCAAGTAGGCCAGTTACAGCCAGTTTTGAATAATCACTAAAAAGTTATGGTGCTAAAGTCCCAGTCACAAGAAATAAAAACTGAAAGAACCGTATAGTGTAATGTATTGTGTTATTTATTTGTAACATAACCAGTCTCACACATAATTTGAATCTTTTCAATCCCAAATGATATGTGACTGGTCCATTCATAGAACAATGGGTACAGTTAGCCGACACAAAATCTGGACAGAAATCGAAAATGCTGAACAGCATTCGGCCTTAATGACTAAATTATCGGCTGAAACCATGCTGGGTTCAGACGAGAGTGAAGCATTTAGGCAGCTGTCTCAGCCTATGCTACTCAGCATTCGCCATTTTTCTTTTAGTGCTGCTCAGATATTGTACTGGCTAACCATACCCAATCATCCAGGGGGTCAAAAAGGCCACTTGTAGAATCATAATATTCACATGCTCATGCAATAGAATTTAATTTATTTTTTTCGTAAGCCTTTTAAAATGGAATAGATATAGATGATTTTAATAATTTTTATTCTTTTTCCAGCTATTAACAGAGGAGACACAAAGGACACTGAAATGGAAGCCATCATGGACAATATAGTTGAAAGTCTATTCTCAGTATTTGTGACATTAGGTGAGTTAAAAACTATCAGTTTATGACTCATTGATCAACAGTTACAATAAAAGCCTAGTAATCAAATTATTTAAACGCTCATTAAGTCATTATAAACTGTCATACAACACAAATAGTGCAATGTTACTATGATAATGACTTTTCCAGGACAGATAATTCAATTTGCTTACATTGTATTTTTTTTAGGTAATGTTCCTATAATAAGGAGTAGTAAAGGTAACGCCGCGGAAATGGTAGCAAAGAAACTCGATAAGAAATTACGAGAAAATCTATGGGATGCTAGAAATAATTTATTCCATGGCAACACTGGTCAAGCAGGGTCATTCAGTTTCACTCGGCCTATGCTGATTCTGCTAGACAGGAACATTGATATGGCAACACCTTTACATCACACTTGGACATACCAGGCATTAGCACATGATGTCTTGGACTTATCTTTGAATAGGTATGTTTTAAAAATTATCAATATTAAAAACGTTACTTAAATTGATCTAAAATCTTGATTGTACTCGTAGATAAAATTCACTTCCTACCCCTTTGTATTAAAATATGTGAATATTTTTTCCTCAGAGCAGTGGTGCCTGAAAACCAAACACCTACAGTACAGGAGCAGAAGTCAAAGACACGAGTATGTGACCTGGATTCCAAAGATCCTTTATGGGCCGAACACAAGGGCAGCCCATTCCCCACCGTTGCCGAAGCTATACAAGAAGATCTCGATAAATATAGGTAAATTGTAAAACTCTATCAACTTGGACCATTACAGTTAGACCTCAGACTTTTAAGATTTAGAAAGATTTGGACTGAAAGCCACAGGACAGTCTAACTAAACAGTAATTGTGGCCCTGAAACATAAAGGGCAGGGAGAACTCATTTGATGACTTTAATTGTAAATGTGTTTCCTATATGCGTGTTCGTGTTAGTGTAAAAGAAACTTTCGATCAGCGTAATAACATCCACTCCTGCGCTTCATCATAAGGTGCATTGTGCCAATCGACTTACTGATGGATGCTTTTGAAGGAGCTAAGCTCAATAAATTGCTATCAGCACCTCGAGGAAAGAGTTGTAACAAAAACTTACTCATATAATCTCCTTTTGTTTGTTGTGGAAAGAAAAGTTCGATTGCGAGCAGGATTTGTACCTGCCATCAGACTGATTCAGTACATCAGAAAATCTTTCCAACCGAGCCAACGCAGCCATGCTCACGGTATTGGAATTGCATTCCAATCATAACATCTTATGATTATGTTGCATAAGGCCCGGTATCCACCAAAGCGGAGAGTAGATGTGTTTGAATAACCAATCAGATGTCCACTGAAGCTAAGTGGAGAGGAGATGTGGACATCTGATTGGTTATTCAAACACATCTCTCCTCTCCACTTTGGTGGATACCGGGTCTAACAGTACGTGCCACAGGCGTTAATGTGTACCTATAAAGATTTTTTTTTTTCAAATTCAACAGGAGTTCAGAGGCTGAAGTAAAAAAGTTAAAGACGTCCATGGGACTTGATGGCGAAAGTGATCTCGCTCTAAGCTTGGTTAGTGACAACACCCAGCGTTTGACCAGCGCCGTCAACTCCTTGCCACAACTCATGGAGAAGAAACGGCTTATTGATATGCACACCACTATTGCTACTGGTAAGTAAAAAGGGACCTTGTGCCTTGGGAATAAGATCATATTTAAATGCGCTAAAAACCAAACCCGCTATCATCGCATTGATGAGACAGAAGTGGGAGTGGCTGTCACATGCCTTAAAATTTTTGGACGAAAACATGTTAGTTTCCTTACGATGTTTTCGTTCATCATTTTGAAAGCCGTAATGGGAAACGGGATGAAGAAATAAAGTACAAAGTACCGATCTGTACTGTACAATTGTTTGAATGCTTAGAGAAACCCAGTGTAATTCTTACAGGAACTCAAATCCAATTTAATTATTTTTCTAGCTATCCTAAACTCAATAAAATCCAGACGGCTAGATTCATTTTTCGAATTGGAAGAGAAAATAATGAGCAAAAGCAGTGGAATTGAATACAAGGCTGTAATGGACCTCATTTCGGACCCTAGTGCTGGGACCCCTGAGGATAAGATGAGGCTGTTCATTATTTATTATCTGTGTACAACACAAATACCGGAAGACGAGTACAAGAGGTTCGAAGCAGCACTAGTGAGCGCCAACTGTGACATCAAACCAATGGCTTACATGAGACGGTGGAAGTAAGTAAAAAAATCTTACTATAATTCCTCCTGATTTTTTACTAGACCCAACAAAGTTTTATTCTGGTTCTCAATACAGCTTGGCCTGAACGTCTTGAAACGGAACTTATCTTTTTGTTTGCTGACTAAGTTTAAAATATTTGATGTAAACAAAGGTTTGTTAGATTTATTATTGTGCCATAAAACTAACGTAATAAGTGAAAAAAAAACATTCAAAGTGCTGGTAGCGAGAGCACAGTGGCGACATCCGGTTTTCTACTTTAATTTGCCAAGCTTACTTAGTTTGAGATCATAATTTATAGAAGCTGGAAAACATTACCGGCTGTAGTGATGTGTATAGGGTTCTAATAAGTATCGTCACATCGTCAATGCCTTTGGCGTCTCATGAAATGGTCTAACTTTGGTCTAAGAGTTGGTCACCGTAGGTTTACGGCCCCGTAAAGCTCATATAAATTAAATCTCAAACTGCCATGGTAAACATAAGTTCCATTTTTGAAATTGATTTTTTTTTTTCTTTACAGAGGCTTCACGAAAATGTCCAGCCAATACGAAGGTGGTGGCACAAAAACTGTCTCCATGTTCTCCAAGCTGGTGTCCCAAGGATCTTCGTTCGTGATGGAAGGAGTTAAAAACTTAGTCGTGAAGAAACACGTAAGTTCATTTACTTCTACCATATAAAAATAAGTCGGGTTTACCTTCCTGACGCTATAACTCCAGAACGCACGAACCGATTTCCACGGTTTTGCATTCGTTGGAAAGGTTTCGGGCTCCGTGAGGTTTATGGCAAAGAAAAAAACGAAGCCATCTGGTGGCGAAACGGAGTTCCGGGTTTTGCTAGTTAACGTATATGTTGTTTCTTATTCTCCAATTAGAAAAGTTATGTGTGTCGAATTTGTTATCAACACAAGCAGAACTAAGAAGCGATTTAAAAAAGCCCACTATAACTCACACGAATATTTTACAGGATAGGACAAGATAATGACTACATTCACAAATCTTACGCTAAACTAATTATTATGACGTTACAAGCAATGAGTCAAACCAGTCAATTTTTATTCTAAACTAGCTGTTGCCAGCGGCTTCACCCGCTACAACTCGAAAATTATCCCACGGGAACATAAAATCGGGATAAAAGCTATCCTATGTGTTAATCCAGGTTATAAACTATCTGTGTACCAAATTTTAGCCAAATCCGTTCAGTGGTTTTTGCGTGAAAGAGTAACAAACATCCATACATCCATACTTACAAACTTTCGCCTTTATAATACACTTCTCATCAAAAAAATCGAAACACCTCGCAGTTTATGATTTGATAAGGATTATCAGAAAAATGTGTATATTTAGGAATAAATGTAAAATGTCATTTAATAGTGAGTAGTATGAGGTTTTTAAATCCTAATGTTAATGTTCTAAATTCAAATTAAGTCTTCATAGGTTTCGTATTTTGTGCAGGCAGCCGTGGCCCAGACACAAAGGCAAGTTCTGTCTTACCGTCGGCGCTGATTCCTCCCCAAACCGTCCACGAACCGCCACCATAGCTGACCTTTTCTTCAATGCAGCATTGTGCAAAGCGTTCTCCATCTCTTCTGTACACCTTGTTCCTTCCGTCGTTACCATACAGCATAATTTTACACTCATCAGAAAACAGTACTTTGCTCCACTGAAGGTATGACCAAGTTAGGTGCTCGCGTGCAAAGTTAAGGCGCGCTCTTCGATGGTCTGCAGTTAATTTCGGCCCATTCGCTGGCTTATGCGGTGCCAATCCGCGTTCCTTCAACCTTCTTCTTATTGTAGAGTCACTTACAGCTACTCTTCGTACAACGCGAAGCTGCTGCTGCAGTTGAAAAGCGTTAAGGCGTCGATTTCGTAAAGAAGTTGTTACAATAAATCGATCATCTCGCTCAGAAGTGACCCGATTCCTGCCAGATCCTGAACGGCGCGTGAACGAACCAGTCTCCCGATAGCGTTTGTAGACTCTATGAACAGATGATAAGCTTAGATGCAATCTTGCAGCCACAACACGCTGACTAAGTCCAGAATCCAGCAATGCCACCACTTGGGCGGCTTCTGCGGGCGAAGTATCCATATGTTTTAGAAAAAAAAGTTTTTTCAGACGTCCCAAAGTCACAGTAAATGAAATAAGAAACAGAAAGTTTAAAGACAAGCGCTAATTTTTAGTTTTTAAACGAGAAACGTACTCCAACCCTAAATACACATTTGTCTCAAAACAGTGATTAATTTCATTTATAGGATAAACAAATGAAATTATTTCGAATTTTGATTTTTTTCTTCTTACTGTAATGACCAAACTGCCAGCTACACAGTAATGTTTTTTTTTTCATGGAATTAATTCTCTTTTGTAAAAAATTAGGACAAAAACAATAAAAACGAAAGTGTTTCGATTTTTTTGATGAGAAGTGTAGTAGTAGGATAAACATGTTAGGTCCAAAATTCCTTATTTGACTGTAATCAGTTACTGTTAATAAAAAAAAAAGAGTCGACATTTAGTGAAGTCTTACGGACTTTACTCATGGTGCGATGCGACGCAATGCGACGCGATTCGAACGAATTCCAACGACAAGTGAAAATCAACCTTACCACTATGACATAAGACATAAAAGACGTTGTTATCTATGGGTAGATGAAAATCAAAACACGATGGCCATGAATTGGCCATTGCGAATTTCCAAAAATCTCAGAACAAACATTGTTCAGTAACATGGGCCGAGTTATCCCACGAGACGTTTTGCGCTATTAACGTTACACGTTGTATACGACTCGCGCGGTTAAAAATTAAATTTCGTTAACAGAAGCTGCCAGTGAGTCGCGCGGTGGAGGCTGCACTGAACGGCGCGGAGCCCCAGGGCGAGCTGCTGTGGCTGGACCCGCGCGCCGCCCGCACGGACGCGGCCGCCCGCGCGCGCGCCGCCAAGCACGCGCCGCCCACCGACGCCGTGGTCTTCGTTGTGGGAGGAGGCAACTATATTGAATATCACAATCTTATTGATTTCGCCAAGGTAAATAATCCGTTTCTTTATTGTTATATTGCTTTATTCATTATTTCTTTTGCCCTTTGGCCCTTGATCCAGCTGCCTAACGAGAGCCTCCTTAGATGTTACTCGAAGCTACTCGAGATATTCCACATATCGACAACCTCGCGAACCAAATCATGATATACTTGTTGCTTCTCAATCTCAGCTTTCACGATGTTCTCGTCATGCGGGACGGTTATATTGTCAAAAATCATTGCGCGACGCTCTGGTCTATCCATCATCTTCCTGCCCTTATCCCATTTTACTTGGGGTCGGCGCAACACGTTTTTTTCTTCCATTCTCCCCTATCACACGTCATAGTATCAACTACTCCTTTTTCTTTCATATCGTCCCTTAGACAATCCATCCTCTTCCTCTCCATCCATCAACATTCATACTTTATTGCTGCCAAGAGCGAGTTTATGATCTTTGGTCTAGGTGATAGGACCCTTTATGATGCTCCACCAATATTATTAAACGGGTCTCCTCTTACAAGAGTGAAGAAGGTGAAGTATCTGGGGCATATTGTCACCGATGATCTAAAGGACAACGAGGACATTGAACGTGAACGCAGAGCGCTGGCGGTCCGGGGTAATATGTTGGCTCGCAGGTTTGCTCGTTGTTCAGCTGAAGTTAAGGTAGCGCTATTCAAAGCATATTGCACATCATTTTACACGAGCAGCCTGTGGGTTAGCTATACTCAAGGGGCGTACAGCGCTCTGCGAGTACAATTCAATAATGTCTTCAGGATGTTGTTGCGGTTGCCGCGGTTCTGCAGTGCATCCGCGATGTTTGCCGAAGCGCGTACAGACGACTTTTACGCGATAAGACGCAAGCGGGTGTCTTCGCTGCTGAGTAGATTACGCGGCAGCAGCAACAATATTCTGAGGATAATCTTTACATATAATAAAATCGTAGAGATGTCATTCCTGTACATTGAATTTTTTTTTCTTTTTGTATTTTTTTCGAGATAAGGGATCGATTCTGATACCAGATCAACTTTTATTTTTTTTCGAAATTTTTTATGTTTTTTTGATTTGATCTATCTCCGAAACTACTGTAAAGTTGTCGATCAAATTTTCCTCAAATATTCCTAATAATATGCTTCTGTTAATATGCTATGTATTATTACGCTATTTTTCCTGGGAGATAAGCAATTTTGAATTTTGTTGTTTTTAGATGTTTGTTGATAGTTGGAAGCTAAACCACTGGATATTATTTAGTCAATTTTTCCTCAAATATTCCTTAAACTGCTGTTCTATTAATAGGATATGTATAATTACGCTATTCCCCTTGGGGGATTAGCAATTTTATAATATGTTGATTTTCAGTCATTGTTGACATTTGTACAAGAACCGCTATTTGCAATTCATTGTCAGCGTACTAGCCAGTCCGGTCGGTAACCTGCTTGACTTTCGTGCAAGGGGTCTCTGGATCAAATCTCGCAGTTTTTTTTTTCTCTTTTTGAGTTTTTTTTATTTGTCCTGAGAGTTTTAAATAATTAAAAAAAAATGTGCATACTTTTGTTTCAATATTATTCGCGATTTTAAATAATTACTATTTTTTTTCAATACTTCTCTAGGATATAAATCTACACCGATTTAAATTGTAGGTAGTTAGTTGGGTATTTTTTTTAATTGTAATTGTTTCGAGGTGTGGAATTTTAAAGATTAGAAAAAAATCAGGGTTTCTATAATTTGTGTTTATTTATGTTTTGAATTGGTGCTCAAACCAGTGCATAGATTCTGTTTTAAACGACGACAAGTTGTACTCATCGAGTCAGATAATTAGTTATTTTTTAGGTATCACGCGGTATGCTAAAGGGAGAAGAGCAATGCTATCGTACGTTCAATTTGCAGCGATACTGTAAATCGACCCAAAAATGATAGTATAATGTTTAAATAAACACGGTTCTTTGAAATTAATGTCGCTCAAATAAGGACGTTTCCTATGCAAACTATGTACAGTCGAATTCCTAATTCCTGGGTCAATTTCTGAAAGCAATAGCCTGACGCTTCGCTGTGACTTACGACCTTTTATTATAAGTTGTTTTATTATTATACAAATCAAAGGAACTTACGGTATACTTCATAATTTCAACCTTTTCCTACAAGTAATGCTGGCGCAGTGGTTAACGTGCTCGGATGTTTCCATCACTGCTGGCGAAGGATCGATCCTCACTTTTTTCTAATTACTTTTATTTTATTTAATAATTTTAAATAATTGCGATATTCTTTTTGTTATTTTTCATGCATTTTTTTGTAGAAATTTGATAAATAAAATTGTTTTTTTTTTAGTAATTACTAATACTAGTCATTAGTGTTGTGTGTCGACCGTTATCATCATATAAGTATAATAAAGTTTTGTAGGTAGATCAGGGAAATAAAACAAAAGTTACAAAAGTAAATTATTTCGATTTGTGAGGTAGACATAACTATGTTAGTTCGTTTCGAGTCTCATTATAGAACGTTGTTGATTCCTGGATATTTTGTGTGACGATTGTTTACATCTATGTTACGCTGTTTTAATGTTATTGTTTTGTAGTGAAATATTAACAGTGGAAATAATATAATCACTGAGGGCGAATATTATAGCCGTGCATTTAATATGGATGAAACAATACAAATATCAAATTAAACCGGACTAAGTGTGAGTATTAACATTTAATTTTTAATTGTTTCACATGATAATATCTTATTTATTAGATAAGATTCCCTACAATAGGTTGGTTTAAAAGATAGTTATACGTGTTATTTACTTATAGTTTTTTCTTTTAGTAAAATAAATTATCAGTTGTATTTTGCATAAAGATAATATGCATATATATATTCCATGTTTTGTTCTAGTGAAATACTGTGAGTCCTGTGGAAGTGGATATGAGATATAAGGAACGAGCTTAGCTTAAGCTTGTCGAGAGCAAAGTCCAACACCGACGGTTGTCAGACATCATAATAAAATTACGGTGAATGAATATGAAGGAAATGGCTTCCCCCAATGAGTAACTAATTCAACACGAAATGAATAACCGTTCAGTTTCACCGTGCACTCAAGACAGAAAACTTCACCAATCCGCCAAAGACCCTTTTGTTTTATAGAAATAAAAGAAACGTTTGCACGACCATATTTTTTATACTTATGGCTTTTGTTGTATTCATTCTTAGTTAGCGAAAACATCATTTTATTCACAGTTCTTATTAATTTAGGGCTTAGATTTGAGGCTAAGTTTCAATCATTCTTTTCATAAAGAAAACGAAAATTAAACTGATGTCCTCAATAGGGTATATTTATGGAGAGCGGTTATTTTTTTATGGTTAAGAAATAATAAAATAAATTTTCAGTAATAGAACATATTTCCATATTACTATTTTTTTTGCTAAATCGCACCTAGTGGAACGCTAAAAGCTTGATTTCATAGAAACAAAATTGTTGGCACCGCAGCCCCGGAACGCAAAGAGCAACTGGCATTATACAGGGTGTTTGGTCCATCGTGTGCCAAATTGAAATGGTCGATAGAAGGGGTCATTTGCTATCCTTTCAGACCCCTTAACACCCCTCATGCCCTGTGGATTTTTTTTAAATCGACTTTTTATTGTTTTACTAAAAAAGACCCAAATTTTACATTCAAATGCAATTTTCTTTTTAAATATCGGTCGTAGACTCTGAACTTTAATTTTATTTAGATGTGTATTGTTTAAGAGTACTTTTAAATACAATATTAGTGACATTAGCCACCTAGTTTTCTTTTAATTCACTCGCAAAGTTAAAACATAAATTAAAGCTGTACATGTTACAGCTGTTTATATGGCTACAGAAAAAAAACTAGAAGCGACTGGGATCTTCCAACTCCCTAATTAATTCTCCAGTCTATCCCCTTGCTAATGATGTGCCACATGCCATAAAAATCTTTTAACATCTTTGTGAATTCACTAGAATTGTGAATCGAGTGCCCTAAAGCTGACATACAAAATTATGATTTTAAACATTTTTTTTGCTTGAAATGATACCTGACAAACCTATAAATCTTATCTATAAATAATCTGTCTCGTATCTCTATGTTTTAGTGGGATTTACGTGTAAAAAAAAATGCATTTTTAACATTTATTTGATAATTGTTACAAATCCCGCTAAAATTAGTGACCGATGATGTGCCCGTGTTTAATGAACGTTTGCCCATGGTATTTCAAAATGCTGTCCTGCGCATTGGCGTTTGACTGTGAGGAAATATCTTAACAACATTACGCATTGTGGAACACATGTTCCACAATGCGTGGATTGGACGCGATGGCCCTATTCCATGGCCGCCACGTTCCCCAGATCTAACTTCGTTACACTTTATGTCTAGAGACGTCCCAAAGGGCTGGTATAGGTACGCAACGGACGTTCCAACTAGGGAGTTACTAGTCCAACGCATGGAAGCGGCATTCAATACCACTAAGGAGGAAATACGGGGCATGCGGGCAACGAGTAAAGGGCAACTCAATGCCCGACCATGGACCATGCCCGGGTCGACGGCGCGTTGTGTCCCACGCGCGCCTCAAAGAGCGTCAGCATAATGACGGGGCCCCCTCTCAGAGGGCCAAAGCCTGCCGGGGTCGCGGGATTATTTCCTTACCGTGACCCCGGAACAGAAAGGGCTAATGAAGGACACCGTGGATTTTAGTCAGTAGAAGTCTGACAGTCCCTCCCGCCCTGCCCGGGGTGGGAGGACTCATTTGATGATTTTAACAAGCTAAAAAAAAAAGGAGGAAATACGACTTCGTACAACAACTGTCTAAATAGATATCGGGCCTGCATTCGCAACAGAGGCCAACAATTCGAGCAGGATTATGAAATAAACGTTAAAAATGCATTTTTTTTTCAAGTAAATCCCACAAAAACATAGAGATACGAGGCAGATGTTACCTTATATGAATGAGATAAGACTTATAGGTTTGCCAGGTATCAAAAAAGAAGAAAATAATTAATTTTGAATATCAGCCTTGGGTGACTCGATTCACAATTCTAGTGAATTCACAAAGTTGTTAAAAGATTTTTATGGCATGTGGCACATCATTAGCAAGGGGATAGACTGGAGAATTAATTAGGGAGTTGGAAGATCCCAGTCGCTTCTAGTTTTTTTTCTGTAGCCATATGAACAGCTGTAACATGTACAGCTTTAATTTATGTTTTAACTTTGCGAGTGAATTAAAAGAAAACTAGGTGGCTAATGTCACTCATATTGTATTTAAAAGTACTCTTAAACAATACACATCTAAATAAAATTAAAGTTCAGAGTCTACGACCGATATTTAAAAAGAAAATTGCATTTGAATGTAAAATTTGGGTCTTTTTTAGTAAAACAATAAAAAGTCGATTTAAAAAAAATCCACAGGGCATGAGGGGTGTTAAGGGGTCTGAAAGGATAGCAAATGACCCCTTCTATCGACCATTTCAATTTGGCACACGATGGACCAAACACCCTGTATATTCACTTCTAATTTTTTAATTTACTTATTTTATTACTGATAGCTGTTGGGCTAAGTGGAGCTATATCAATGAGATCTGAGTCTTATAATGTGTTTAGCTATTGTTTAGTTTTTTTTTAAATCATGATCTTATTAATCAATGTCTTGTTAGTCATTCATGTTAATTTACAATTTATTCATGCTTATTATTTATTTAAAAAAAGTTAATTATTAGTTTTATGTTTTTTTTTTGGTCTTGGTGGAAATAAAAAAAGTCACGCTGAATTAAAATGTTTATTTTGTTTTATTTATTTATGTAATTAACAAACTTATAAATTATATTTTTGATATCACATTCATACGAATCTGAGAATCCCTCAGTCAACAGTCAACTCATTTGATGAACTTCAACATGACATTGCAATAATATTCGTTCTTTCCTCCATATTGATATTCGCCGGCATTATGAGAAATACTTAAATATATCGCTATCTATATATTCACACGTCACTAACCAACAACCACAATCTAACGACAACTTGATTTCGATCAAGTTAAATATTCCTAAAACTTGGTCTACCTCACGGGCACGCCGCAATTGCGGCGGTAAGACCCCTCTTTGAGGAGTGGTTGGAGAGAAGTCATGGCGTCCTTACCTTCCGCCTGACGCAGGTCCTCACCGGGCACGGGTGCTTCGGGAGGTACCTGTGTCTAATGCGGAAGGAGGAAACGTCTGGGTGTCATCACTGCGAAGATCGCCCGGAGGACACGGTGGAGCATACGGTGCAGGACTGCCCAGCTTGGGCGGCGCACCGACGTGTCCTCACGGCTGCGATAGGCGGAGACCTCTCGCGCCCGGCATTGGTTTCGGCCATGCTGCGGGGCGAGACGGAGTGGGAAGCGGTCGCCTCCTTCTGCGAAGCAGTAATGCTCGCGAAGGAGGAGGCGCGCCGCGAGCGAGAGAGGACAGAGTCCTCCCTCCGCCCCAACCGCGGTGTAGGACGCCCACGGCGACGGACGTCGCGCGACGATCTCCGGCCACCGTAGGCGCGGGCATGCGGGCAGCGGTAAAGGGCAACTCGCTGCCCGACCAAGGACCATGCCGGGTCGACGGCGCGTTGTGTCCCACGCGCGCCTCAAAGAGCGTCAGCATAATGACGGGGCCCCCCTCTCAGAGGGCCAAAGCCTGCCGGGGTCGCGGGATTATTCCCTTACCGTGACCCCGGAAACGTAACAGGCTATGAAGGACACCGTGGATTTTAGTCAGTAGAAGTCTGACAGTCCCTCCCGCCCTGCCCGGGGTGGAGGACTCATTTGATGATTTTACCACGCTAAAAAAAAAAAAAAAAAAAAAAAAAAAACCTCACAGAAATTGTGAACAAACGATTATAATCATATTTCTGTACCATTACAATATTTAACAATTGAGTAAAACTTACAAAAAGAATATCACTGCGAGGGGATCGAACTCATGCCTTGCTGTTCACCGCATATTATGTAGTGGAACGCTTAACCATTAGGCCAACTGAACAAGTATTATATACGTTGAAATTATGAATCCTATACAATCAGAAGTTAATGATGAATGTGTTTCTTAAAAATAGAAGGTCGTAAGTCAAACTAAACGTCAAGCTATTGCCTTATAAGTGTGTCTAACCGCTTTTGAACCGCTACTGTACCTAGATATAACATTATTGATCTAAACTAATAATAAAAATCCAAGTATGTTTGTTTTTTACCTTTTCACGCATTACTAATACCTACTGAATCAATCGTTTCAAAATTTAGCATATACGTTGTCAGGAGTATAGACACGGACATAAGGTATCTTACATCCCGAATAACAGAAGAGAGCTGTTTCCGAGAAAACAATTACGTTCATATTCCAGATGGCGCCACACGATCCGTATTGTTTCTCAAATTCTAAAAAACGCAAGCGAAGCCGCGGGCAAACACTAGTTTCTTATAAATTTCAATGTCCAATGCACTCGCATTGGGTACGCATTGTAGTTGGGGCGGTAAAATAAAATAAAATGTCTTATTGATTGAAAGGTACATAAATTATAATATTGATTTTGAATTCTATCTCAATGTATTTATTATTTGTATTTTAATGTTTTAATGTATTGTATTATGAAATTGTTATTGTATTCTATAATGAAATTATTATTTATATTCTAATACAAAACTGACATAGATTTTAAGCTTGTACTAACCCGATGGATCATTTGTAACCTGACATATAATAATAAATTAAATTACTCTCTTAGTCACATGATTGTCATCCATCCTCATCACATGTCCATATCAAGATAGACGATTCCCTTTCATTTTTTCTGTAACAGGCGCCACTTTCAAACTGCCCCCTATAAACTCATTCCTTACTTTATCCATTCTTGTTACTCCACACATCCACCTTAACATCCAGGTCTATCCACTACTCGTACCACTATAATTATCAGGTCTTATTAGCTTAAATAGTCCTTAGTCCTGTCTGTATTGTTGGATTGATCCCATTATTATTATA